>OY978218.1:26982275-27529775 GCA_963854785.1 Vaccinium vitis-idaea
ATTTGTGTTGATCAGTAGAATACTAGAATGTCTTCCTTAACAGTTAACACTAATCCGTGTTTGATGAATGTTTGTTTAATGTAAGCACTTCTGTTTGATCATTGTGGATGTCTTGTTTAATTGTTTTGTTTGCATTTTCTAAATATAAATATATATATATATATATATATATATATATATATAAATAAATAAATAAATAAATAAATAAATACACGTGGTGTGTCCCCCGCCGTGTCCGTGTCCCCATTTTTTTAGAATTTCCGTGTCCCCGTGTCCGTGCATCATAGCATTACACTTTTAAAATACTTAACTGAAAATGCAGAGCAACTATGGGTAAAGCATCCATAGTCCGACAATTTTCTTCTTATGTCGTCATGACCTCACCTTCCTTGTACGATCCTTCCGTTCCGACAATTTTCATTCCCTAGTGTTTTGAATACCAGGGCAGGTAGTACCATTAGCATAAAACACTCAATAGCTAAAACCTGCCCGAAACCCATAATTTACAAATGATTAGATGCAGAGTGCAATGTGAATAAACAGTGGTTGATTTTGTTACTATCCTTTACCTTGTACGAAAGTCTAGGAGCCCCACCTTAGGGATCTGTTCTACCCTTTACCCTCTAGCCTAAGGGAAACCCAGTGTGATTAAGACTGCTCCTTGTCGACAAAGGTCCGGAGAGCTACCAGGTTAGGTACCCAGATTTACGATCAGCATACCATGCAATGAAGGAACAAAGAGCTCCCCGAGGAAAACCAAATTCCCTGAGATGTGACACAAGCATATTTTCACCCTTATTCTCAAACTCGTTCTCGCAGTCAAAGTAACTTTTTCCCTGGACAATGTAAGGTTTTTAGCTCTTTAGGTCTCTGTTGGCTGCAGCTATAGTGGGTTCACTTGGGTTGGGAGAGACTACTACGAGCAGGACATTGGAAATGTGGAGTTGGAATTCCATGAAAGCGTCTTCTTGTCCCTTCGTACACATTAAAGACAAGGAAACTCCAAACAAAGCATCCACTTGTGTTCCTACGGAGGAATGAATTTTTTTCTAGATATAGAGTACATGGAAAATTCTATGAAGCACGGGTACTCCGAAAATGTCGCCGTACGAGTACCGGGTACGGGTACGGCAATATACGTACCGGGTATGGCAAAAACGTACCGGGTACTTTTGCACTATTCGAGTACGGCATTGGTACTCCTGGGTACTCCGATTGGGTACTTGGCTGGGTACGTTTGGACCATTTTGTAAAATTTTCAAAACTTCAAGGGGCCTGAATGAAAATTATTGAAACTTCAGGGGTTCATGTGTATTTTTGACACCCAATTTAAGTTAACAGACGACTTGGGTCTTCATTAGTTAGGGCATTTCTCAAATAGCAGCAGCCATCTTCTACTCTTCGACTTCGTGCAACAGCATACTCTCTCTCTCTCTCTCTCTCTCGCTGTACAGTGTACAGTGTACACTCTCTCTCTTTCTCTGGTGTACAGTGTGCACTCTGTCTGGTTATTATTCATTTTGTGCATACTGTAAATGTGGTGTATATAATTTTTTTAATTTGATTTTACTTTTTAGGAAAATGAGTTCCAGTCACTCTCGCTGGTTATTATTCATTTTGTGCAATGGAACATAGTAAAATAGGGGGAAAAAAAACATTTACACTTACGTACCCAACCGTACCCGTACCTACTTTTTTAGGTTTTTGCAGTATCGCGTACCTGTACCGTACCCGTACCGCGTACCGGTACCCGTGCTTCCTAGATGGAAATGCATCCCAAGAGGCAAGAGCATAGGTTAAGACTTAAGACAAGGTACCATGTGTATCCATGTTGTATTAAATTTCTTTTGCCAGCTGATTGATAGAAGACTGAAGATAATAAAAAAAATGCAACTCCCTAGAAGATTGTATAGCCCTTGGTAGAGCAAAATAGCGAAGGATTCAAATTGATCAGGACGTAGTTTGTTTTGGTTTGATCGGTAGGAGATGACAGTCACCAAATATGTAGCACCGGGACGTAAATTTCAGAAAAAGTATAGGACACGACACGTTGGGGACACCTTTAAAAAATAGTTATTATTCATTTATAAGAATAAAAGAAGCGCTTATTTTATATTATGCAACACAACGTATACGTTAAATCTTATTTCATCGTTGACAAAAGTATTTGAATCAAAAGAGGATCATCTCTGTATCTTTATTGCTAATAAACCATCATTTGTCAAAGGAAAAAGAAAGAGTCTACTATCATCACACAAAAATAGACCATTGTTATACCCTATGAAGCACCGGTACGCCGGAAAACTCGCCGTACGCGTACCGGGTACGGGTACGGCAAAAAACGTACCGGATACGGCAAAAACGTACCGGGTACGTTCGTATGTTTTGGGTACGCCATGGGTACTGCTTGGGTACGTTTGGAAGAGAGAGAGGGAGAGAAAGAGGGGTACGTTTGCAGAGAGAGAGATAGAGAGAGAAGGAGAGAGAAATTAAACTTGCCGGAGTCGCCGGAGGAAGGCGAATCAGTCGCCGGAGGAAGAGGAAGCAGTCGCCGGAGTTCCAGGCGTCGAAGTCGAAGTCGGCGTTGGCGTTTGGGAAGAAAGAGAACGAACAGATGCGGAGACTGGATCTGACCTAACTATTCTTCTGCGTTTGCTTTAAATATGTTACCCAAATTACAATTTCACACCTCATTTTTTAGTTTATTACACTGAGCCCCCTGTCTTGTTTCTTCTGCGTTATTTTGTTTCAAATAGTTAGCCAATTACAATTTTGCACCTTATCTTTTAGTTTATTACTATGGAGCCCCTTCTTGTTTCTCTTTTACATATACCTTTTACATCTAATAATGAAATATGCTAATATATATATATATAAAATTGCCGTACCCCGCCGTACCCATACCCTACTTTTTTGGATTGTTGCCGTATCCCGTACCAGTACCCGTACCGTACCCGTGCTCCGTATCCCTGGAGTGTCCAAACCTAAACCATTGAGAAAAAAATGGGACACATCGAATTTGAGTGTTGGACACGTGTTGGAAAGTGTCTGGAGAGTGTCGGTATCCGACATCGGTACGTGTCCTTCGACGAAGTGTATGTGCTACATAGGGTATATCTTCTATGTGTATATCTTTGTAGGCTGTCGCTATGTGTAAGTGTATATTACATATCAAAAGAAAAAAGTATATATATTTGTATAAACTGTTACTGCATACATATATGATATATTTATATATAGTTATTTGTTTGTTTATTATTGTTGTGTCCCCATTTTTTTCAAATTCCCATGTCCGTATCCTTGTTTGTGTCCGTGCTACATGGTTCTTATTTGGGTGAATGTTAACCATAAAGCACCGACATTCCTTCAGGTCACCGTATCTATTTCTGTGTCCCTATTTTTTCTAAAAATCCAGTGTCCGAATCCTTGCAACATAACATATATGTGTAGCACCATGCCTTCTAAAGAAAGATAGGAGTGTGGTTTTGGACCTCTTGAATGAATACTACTGGTTTTTCCTAGTTTGATCCCTTGTATTGGGTTGTTGTAAGTTTGGAGTGTAACTTTAGGCCAATGGAAGTGTTACGTGCGAAACCTCCATAATGCTCTAAGATATTGGAAGATAGTGAAGTGATACACAATCAACTCTTTGTTGACAATCTATGATTCTGCTCTTGCCATGGTAAATGGTTTCCCTTTATACGAGTACAATAAATGCCTAAAACAAAAGCGAGATGGAAGTATGGTTTTGGAGCCCTTGAATGAATAGTATTGTTTTTTGTTTGATAAAACTATGGCTCAATGTAAATATTTTCTTCCAGAAGTCCCATAATGCCAAGATAGTGAGTAGGTCAAAGAGGGTCAACAGAAGTGTTCCGGGATTAATTTTTGTTAATGAATTCGGAAAGGCAAGTATCTAATGGTGTAGCCAATTGGAGTTCTCATAACAAGCAATAAGATCATGACTTTAAAAATCTCTCATTCTTCAAATTTCTAGCAATACGTAAACGAAGTGCTAACCACAGCCAGTGAGTGGTTAAGGTTCAAAAGGAGGTGGAGAATATGAACATTGGCGGTTGTTAGCATGACCATCTGTATGTGTGTGCGCGTGTCAACAAATATTTACGTTTGTAACTTAATTATGTTAACTGGAGATCCAGTTCTGAAAATTCGTGAAATCCTCACTATCTCCACCTGCCTTTATGCTATCTGTCACATGCACATGATCTGTTTTACGTTCCGTTTAAAGTTTTGAAAGTTCTGAAATGTTCTGAAATCCGATCTCACCACAAGATGTTTAGGTTTTTTACAGTTCTTGTACCATGCTAATGTGCTTATCCACACTTTTATCTTCTAATTTTATGTTCTTTCGATAGGAATGAGCCGATCCCAGGACACTACATCCCTTAAGCGGAAACGAGAAGATGCACAACAAACTAAGACACCTGAGAGTGTACTATTAAGTCTTATAAAAAGTAAAGGAGATATGGGAATCTGGAAAGCAGACATGAAACGAGAGACGAATCTTCCTGAACCCGTGGTCAATAAAGCCCTCAAGATACTCCAAGGCAGGAATTTGATAAAAGAGGTGGTTAATATCAAAAGCAAGGGGAGAAAACATTATATGGCAATGGAGTTTCAACCCTCCAACGAAGTCACCGGTGGTTCATGGTACACGGATGGTAAACTTGATACAAATTACATCGATGTTCTGAAAGAGTCATGCTTAAGAATCATAAAGAAGTTGAAGGTTGCTACAACGGAGGGAATTTCCGAGTTCATCACTAGGAGTAGAATCACCAAGAATGATTGCACAAGACAGCAAATTGAAGAGATATTGAATTCGTTGGTTTTAGACAATGAGATTATTGAGGTTAAGAGCACGGGATTAGGAGAATATCATTCCATTCCAATCGGAACCGAGTGTTATAGAGCTGCTAGCGGGATGGGGTTAGGACAAGGGGTGAGAATTGGGGCCATGGCTTCATTTCCATGCGGTGTTTGTCCCCGGATAAATCAGTGCACACCCGATGGCATTATCTCTCCGAAGACCTGTGTTTACTATACCACATGGTTGGAATTTTGAATTTTTAACTTGATTTTGCTTGAATGATATGGGGTGGTTCAAATTTCCAACACATTCGAGAATCTGCTTTATCATTATTGTTTATGATATTTGTTTTTTTTTTCTGCACAAAAAAAAAAAGGTATATGTTATGACAGTTCTGTGGACAGATATGGTTTATTATTACAGTTATTATGTCTATGGAAGCTTGTCACTTTTTTTTTTTTTTTGCTTGAATTATGGCCTTGTGTTGGGTGCTGTTTACTTTGTCTGGTGAACAAAATTGCTCTCTGCCGGCCTTCGTTCATGTCGATCTTCACTGCTTATACCAAATGATTCAAAAGGTGATGGTCAACTGCAGTAGATAAATGCGTTGCCTTCCTGGACACTGGTTGAAAGTGGGACATCTTAGCCCCTTTGAGTACTTTTTTCTCCAAAAGATGTCAATCTGGGAATGGATGTTCTCTGTCAACCAAAGTTAGGGATGGCGAAATTAAAACTGCGGTGTTTGTTCTCTCTACTCTGCAGCAGATTGAAACTGTTGCCGGACAAGTTGCCACTCTTGTCCTTTGTCGTCAACATTGGAGGTCATTCCATTGCAACCCTTTTGGAAGTACGAGAATCATAAAAATGCCTTCTTTCCACTTATGCTAATGGAACTTGCATCGCAGTATTCAACTTTGTTTCTCGACAAATTACTATCCTTTACGTCTACAGATCTGCTATGACTTTATTTATCGCAATATTCGACTTTGTTTATCGACAAATATTCAGTACCTATTTGCCTGATATTAAGGTTGCTGTCTTTTATGGTGGTGTCAAAATAAATGTTCACAAGGATTTACTGAAGAATGAATGCCCTCATATTGTTGTTGTTTTTTTTTTTGAAACAGCAATAAGATTATAAAAACTCGACAAAGGGTACATCGAGGGAAAAAGACCATAACCGGCAAAAGCACGGAGAAGGCAAAAACCATCAAATCCAGCGAAAAACTGAATGATGGACAAAGAGAAACATAAAAAAAGGCCTAGAACAAGCCAAAAAGAAATGGGTAAGGCCCCAAACTGCGAGATTTTCCAAATGAAACAAGATACAGAGCGATCCAACAGCCCCACAACAACAAAAAACTTCTGAGAAATCTAGCAAACCCAGCAACTCCTGAGAAAATCTCCAAAGAAATGGCCTTTACAAACAAAACAAAGCTCAAACAAACCCAGCAGCAGCAATTGCTATCAACCATCAGCAAAAGTCTTGAAATCGGCAATAGCAAAAATCACCTCCAAACAGATTAAAGCTCTAGCAAAACATCCTTATGAAAGCTTCAGAGGTAGCATCAATATATTGACCAAATAACTCCCAAAACACTAGACAATAGGATACAAACACACATATGATCCTTTCTACCAAAAGACTCACCGGAACCCAAAAAAGTTCATTGAGCACACCCATATAAAACCACTAAAATCCCCAGAAAATCCAAAGAAACATCATCCCCACCATTTAACAAATATCAATGAGAGTTATTCTTGGAGGGGAGCAAATCTGTTCTCCAACATTATCATCTTTTCTAAATCCAATACATCCTCGTTTGAAAAGGCAATCCCCAATGTATCGCCTACCTTAGTAGTAGCATGAAGTTCACTGAGAATTGGATCATGTTGCTGTCCCTGTGAAAAGAAATTGAGTGTAAAAAGCCCTCATATTGTTGTTGGAAACCCCGGTAGAATCTTGGGTCTTGCCAGAGAAAAGGACTTGGGCTTGAAAAATGTGAGGCATTTTTTTTTTGATAACCAGGTGTCCAGACCAGTTTTTGCACACCTCGACTAATCCTGGGAGACCAATCCCACCGTCTACTAGCGGGGACCCCATTTAAAGCCAGAGCAAAGCTTTGTATGGACTGGCCCCAAAGAAATTGATAGCACATACGTACGAGGTTTCGAACCTGAGACCTTAGGAGAGAGCAAACCCCTAAGTCCCAAGCCTTGACCACTAGGCCAACCCCTTGTGGATTAAAATGTGAGGCATTGTAGTCTTGATGAGTGTGACAAGATGCTCGAATCACTTGGTAAGGTTCTGCATTTTGACAGTCGTCCAGAAGGCTTCACAATTTTGGCCTCCGTTGTTTCTTTGTGTGGATTCCAGCTTTTTTAGCAGCCATAATTATTTGAATTTCCAATCTTGTCTACATACATGACGAAGGATATGCAGGAAATTTTTAAGATGACGCCTCATGATAAATGATGTTCTCAGCTACACTCAACAAGGAGATTCGCCCAGTTTGCAAGAAGTTTATGCAAGATGTAATATTCTCTTCTCTCCTCTTCCGGTATTTCATAACTGCCTCTTTTTGGCTATCTTAAAATCACCGATTACATATATATATTTTTTGGCCTTTGTTTTCATCGCATATACCATGGAAAATGATACATCCGAGATGTGATATGTAAAATGGCATAGTTAGCATGGTTAGATGGGCTGATGGTTTCAATCCTGGTTGAACCGCAAAGTGATTGATTCTGCTTCCCGAAAAAATTATTTTTGTCTTGCCTATAAAAGGGGCTGTTCTCCAGCCATTTAACACACACCGAAAAAAATATTTTCATTACAGAATTCAGAGAGCAAGAAAAGGTCGATTGAAATTTCTGCAGCTCAAAAAGAAAAGAAAAGGTCGATTGTGTTTTACATTTCCGGTCTTTTTCCGTGTTGAGAAGACCGAGACAGAGACTGTATTCTGGGCTGTTTTATCCTGGAGACGGCGTGGCTGGTACTGCTTGCATAGTGAGGGCGGAGCCGCGAAACGTCTTAAAGAGAGCGACCTAGTCCGCGACTCAACCCAAAAACAGTAGCCAATTTCTTCTGGTATTTTTGTTCAATTACAAATTCTGAGGTAAACGGTTCCATATTTTTAAAGTATTTCCAACACCCTTCACCATCTCCACCGTCCCGAAATCAATCCTACAAACTGCAACAAAACCAAAAGCCCCTGTCATAGTCATTTTACACAAGCTTTTGTTTCCAGGATTGGTGACTCAAAGGGGATTGTACTCTTAGTGAGTCATATCAAAGACTTGTGTTTGTATGACACATTTGTGATTCTTACCACTTCAGCTAATATTGCGGGTTAGTTGATAGTGTTGGCAACTGGCGAAGGTAATCAAATGGAGTACTAACAAATACTTCCATGCTTGGTCACCAACAAGTCTTTCTGGATTGAGAGGCTACAACTCATTTAAATCTGAACAGATAAATCAGTAGTAATTAATTAGTCTGTTCTTTTCTCTATCTTCAAGTTATCTCTGATGCTCAGGCCCTGTAATTATTGATGCTTGTATTTGGATACCAACCCAAAAAAGTATAGAAACAAAGTAGAACACAGCTGAGGTGAATTTTCAAAAGATTTCCATAGTTAATTTGGGGGTGTCAAAGTACCGACGGAGTATTTCATGTAACAGGTATATATATCCCCTCGTCTCACAATTCAATAAGGAGACTTTCACTAAAGTACCTCCAGGCTCCAAACATGCATCACGTTTCAACTACTCCCTCCGTTCCGAAATATTATTCATTCTTTCATTTTTTGTCTGTCCCAATACGTACTGTTCATAAAAAATTAAATTTCAAAAACAGAAGCAACAATTTGGTACGGAAAGGCATTCAAATAATAGCACAAGATCAAAAGTTGATAACTTACAAGATCTCAAAGAAAGACAAGCATGAGAAATTGTCAAAGTCCCAAAGGGAGACGAGCACGAGAAAGAAGAGCAAGATCAAAAAAAAGAAAAAGAAAAAGAAAAAGAAAAAAAAGAAAGGCATTAAGCCAAAGCCAATCCAATGACACAGGACTGTGATTGGCCCATCTAGATACTAATGATTATCTTGATTATTTCGACCGTTAATAATGAGACCTTGATTGCACCAAATTAAAAAAAAAAAAAAATTAATAACGGGACCATGCTATGACATGCTCTAGTGTATCTGGACATTGTATTGAAAGAGACTTTGTCAGGTTTCTAACATAAATATAAATAGAGACAAGAATTGGCAACTGTACTGAAAAAATCAAGTTATTTTGGCCTTGTTCGGTTAGTAGGTTTAGTTTAGTTTAATTTTGATGATGTAAGCAGGTGTAATAAGTGGAGAGAGATAGAAAGCGAAATAAGAAAAATGATGATGTAAGCAAAATCAAAACAAGACCAAAACCGGCCAAAAACTCCCAACCGAACACTGCCTTTCTTTTTTTGATTTCGCACAATGGATATTCCTATTCTTCTCCGATCTAAAGGGAAGGGAAAGTGCTAGTGGGGCTTAGTGGGGCTTGAGACGACCGCCTCGTAAAGTGAGTATGGACTTCCTTACCAACTGACTGTGTTAAATAAAAATTAATTTAAGCCAAACGCATTCTCATAGTTTAGGATCCTGCTACGGGTACAACCCAATTTGTACAGAAAATGTACAAATCGCTCTCGGGGACCCACACGAGTGATCCGAACCGTTCATTATTTTTAGAACATTTTTTCGAGGGGCTCCACAAAATTTCAGCTCAATCGGACGGTTAGAAGTGCTTGAACCAAAATCACGCCGTTTTACCTTGAGACACAGGGGTTTGATCTTACTTGAGGTATAAAGTTCGATTCCCCATGCCAACAATTTCTTGAGACCATTGAGGGTTATGTCTCGTCATTATCTTCAAGACTCCGGAATTATTCGAGGTGTGCACAATCTGGTACGGACATTCGGCTATTAAAAAAACGATAAACTAAAATTTTGAGACGGAACAAGCAGTAAAAAAAAAAAAAAAAAAAAACCGATGTTGTGAAAGCATGAAACAGCACGTGACTGTGGCCATTACACATTTACACTGAAAACCACTCTTGAGGGTCCATTGAAAGCATCAAGGGACACCCACAGTGTAATAGTACGCCCACAGTGTCCAGCTTTTTATTTTTCATTTTTGTTTTTATTATGGTTATCCTTGTCTTACGTGTTAGTAGTATGTTACTCCTACTTTGTCCATTGCTTGAAGTTGTCAATACACATGCGTTAAAGGTTTCTATCCGGTGTATATTTCGCCTACTCTGAAACAATGCATTTACTTAACGCTCTGTTTGAAACATGAGGAAAAGAAAGGAAATGAAATAACAGAAAGTAAAGTGAAAGGGAAAAACAAAAGAAAAAATAGAGGAAAATTTATGTGTTTGATTCCTTGTTTTGTTATTCTCTTTTCAATTTCCTCCCAAATCAAACAAGGAAAAATATAATTTTCCTTTTCTTTCCTTTATTTTCTCTCAAGTTCCAAAAAAAAAAAAGATTTCAACCAATGACCGTTACACTCCTCTTTCCTCTTTTCTTTCAGACCACAAAATAATACTCCCTCCATCCGGATTTGTTAGTCCATTTTGGAGTTCGTCCCACTTTTTAAATGATTATATCTTGTAATTTATAATGTTTTATGTAATTTTAAAAATATTATCTTATAAAACTAATTGAGATCTATCAAAGAAGCACCATTCGACGTAAAATTTATTACCAATTTCAAGATAGCACTAGTTTTTTATCCGGTTACAATAGAACGAGGGATAAACAAATTCGGACGGAGGGAGTAATGAACTTAAATAATTTTGGACGCTTGATTAGTTAGGATCCACGACAATGGTCATTAGACTATAACTCTTAATTTTGAATTTTGGTACCCCCAATACAATTTTGTCAATTACTAGTTTTTTTGGCATTATCTTCGGTTAAAAAAATACTCCTAGTTTTTTTTGGCCTATTTTAGTTTTGTTGTTAAAATTTCCATAATATCATTCTCTATTATTGGAGTATATATTTATCAACTAAACTTATTATTCCAGGAAGTATTTTGTATTTTTTAACAAAAATTTAAAAATGAAACCACAACTTAAAATATTTGGAAGTTGAACCGTGTTGTACTAGAGTTTTGATGAAGTGTGAAACAATTCTGTCATTCACCATTTATCCAAAAAAAATTCTGTCATTCACCAGGAAATTTTTTTAATGTTCATGTATTTGAAAATAATTTTGTAAAATTGACATAAAAATCCAAGCCGTAGTAAAATAACTCAAAATGAATTTTAAGAGGTATGCTACGTGTAAATATTTTTTGAAATAAAAAGAGCACATAATGTTCACCATCTACCCCTGACCGTAGTTAATGACCATGCATCTTACTATCTCAGAAGAGTTTTTACTATTTTTTTTTTAAATAAAAATTTTCTTATGAAATTTAACGTATCACGAGTTCTAACAAACAAGGAGGAATAGATATTGTGTTTTTATTAGTTATTCTAGTTGAGGTTAGGCGGTGTTGTACTAATAAAAAACAAATTTTCTCAAAAACCGAGACAGGTCATTCTCTTATAATATATATCACATAAAAAATTGTGAAAAACTAATTTATTCTAAAAATCCCCTTACTGGAACATCAGGTTTGCACTTGATAACTATTGACATACATGTGAGAGATAAGCCTTCAAGAATTTAAATATTAATGTAGTAAGAAAAATCATATACCAATCATTAAAAAATTCAAAGGAAAAATACAAGTACTCGCCAAAAAATACAGAAATCAAAATCTTAGTATTATATATATGTCCAAAAAAAAATTTCTAGTATATTTTCAGAGTTGCGAAAAATGCATCGAAATGAAATAAAGTTGCATTATCAAAAAAACTAAAAGAAAAGTGGAAAGAAACCTTTATCAATTTAAGGTGAGCCTACCGTACAAGATCCGACAAGGTTTGAGTCCTGCCGACTGCAAGATTAGCGTGGAGGGCTCTTTATCCATCTAGTACCTAGGTGGTGCTGTGGTGCCGGTCTATTTTTCTGGACAATAGCTATGGCTCGAACCGGACATTTCACAGTGGGTCGGGAGTCTCTACGGTCACCTCCAATGGGGGTTGTTACACCTGGTTGGCCCCTCCCACCTTTTTCTTTCTGTTAAAAAAAAAAAAAAGTATTCCAGTCGCAATGAGGAGCACTGGATCATGGCCTCCTGAAGCCAATTCAGGGCAAAATCTGGAAGCCAAGCCGATGCTAATTCCCAATGGATAAACCTGGGGGTACAGAAAAATTTGTACAGAAAATGTACAAAGCGCTCTCGGGGACTCACTTTTGGGTCTCAAACGAGTGATCCGAACCGTTCATTGTTCTTAAAAAAAATTTCCGAGGGGCCTCACAAAAAATCAGCTCAATCGGACGGTTAGAAGTGCGTGAATCAAAGTCCCACCGTTCCAAATCAAAAGTCCGAGAGCGCTCTGTACCATTTCTGTCCCTCACCTTCGCTACTCATAGCAGGGTCCATTTCCAATTGGCAGGTGGGGCATTTAAGTCAAGCACGTCATTCCAATAACATTGGGAAGACGTCATAACGTTCGGGCGGGACAGCCACGTGGTACTATAGCACCGCCCCTTCGTCAACCTTTTTTCTCCACGCGGATTTGCTTGGCGCGTGACACGCATTCGAAGGTTTACCCAGACATAAGAATTGGATGTACTACCATGGTACTGCTATTCGTGAATTATTTCTGAAGAGTACTCTATCTCTCCCATTTTAATATTCTATTTCGGATTCTAATGAAAATTTTAAATTATTAATATCTTTTAATTTATAATACTTTTAAAAATTTTATATAATAAAACTAATTGAGATATATCATATGAGATTCATATTGCACATATAAATTATTATAGATGGAAAGATATTAACAATTTAGAAATTACATGAAAGACTATTTGCAAAGAAATACTTGGAACTTGAAAGGGTTCGGATGCTCTCCAATCTTAGTAAATTGAACTAGACAGTTTAGATCATAACCGTTAATTGATACTCCTTCTGTTCGGAATTATCCCTCGTCCTATTATAATCGGATAAAAAACCAGTAATATTTTTAAATTGATAATATCTAGCCCAGAGCCCAGCCCAAGAAAATCCAAAATCTAACTCTAATGCACTATATAGTTACATCACCCACACCGTTAACCCGCCAACACACTTCAAACAGACTGCCACCACACCATCGGATCGCCACCTCCAAAACCACCATGCACCACATGCCAACACCTGTGAAAGAACGATCCGTAGAGGTGAACCCAAGCTGTCGCGAGCACTCAACCAAACTGTTAGGCGATTACCGGAACCCCAACAGCATTCACCGGCGAGAGGCTACGCTGTCCAAGCATCAAAACCGAAAAATCAAGCTCGCCGTCGAGCACGACTAGCCAGGAACTAACCGACTGGAAGACCAATCGGAGAACAACTTGGCCGACAAAGAAGTTAGGAAAAGACGACGTGAAAGAGAATCGGCACAATATACTAGGGAAGGGGCGGGAAAAGGGGGAGGAGGGAGAAGATAGAGAGTAACGAAGAGTACCATACCAGAACTGACCTCGTCGGACGTCCATGCCTCCAAAAACGATCGCCGAGAACCACCGAATCAACCCCCATAAACAATTAGAAGACACAAGCGTTGAGATCCATGATGCCGACATCGACCACCATAACCACCCCCTTCAACCACCGCGTTGTCATTGCCGATCGAATTCCGAGTAGGAAGAAGGTGGACAAATCAAAAAATAAAGGAAAACAGGGGGAGAGATAGGAAAGAGATTGGGGGGGGGGGGGGGGGGGGGGGGGTGGCCTAGGCGTGTTAGAGAGATGGGAGAGGGGGTTATTAATTTCTTCAATTTTTCATACTTTTCAGTCCCCTTAAGCTAAGGCTTTCGTTAATGGACACATTTTTTTTTCCCCAACTCATGAGGTAGAGTTTTTAGATGCCCAATACTACATCACGGGATCGAGTCCGATTCCCCCGTCCCCCAATATAATATATTAGGAATGATGAATGAAAAAGAAAAAAAAAAAAGAAACAAAAGTAAAAGTAAACAAAAAGAAAAAAATAGTCAATAGGTGAAAGAATTTTACCAATGCTAATATACTCATGGTAGACACTATTGTTTCAATTATATAAATTAAGACTTATCGAAGATTTAGACAAATCAGTTTGCATCGTAGATGAAGAGGCCCCTTATACATATCTCAGAAAAATTATAAACTCCTCAATTACCCACATGCTAAATCATGAATTATGAAAACAAAATGAAAAAAAAAAAAAAAAATTTGAATCTTATT
This sequence comes from Vaccinium vitis-idaea, assembly GCA_963854785.1. Classification (NCBI taxonomy): domain Eukaryota; kingdom Viridiplantae; phylum Streptophyta; class Magnoliopsida; order Ericales; family Ericaceae; genus Vaccinium; species Vaccinium vitis-idaea. The sequence continues at coordinate 26,996,490 of OY978218.1, forward strand.
TTTTAAACTTTTTTCAGAATAATGAAGCGAACATAAGTTATGAGAAGAGTTCAAAACTAAGTTTTCGAGACAATTTTGTCCCAAAACAGCAAAAGAACAGAGCTGAAATGAAAAGAAACCAAACATGTGGTATGAAATTTTACATCCATGCTCTGAGCAAATAAAAGTACTATACTGTTGTTTTTATTTATCTGAACATAAAAGGACCACAAGAAATATCATTGGATAGAATAATTTCTCGGGGACGCGCTGAGTTTTTCTTTTCTTTTCTTTTGGGGGGAGGGAGGAGAACGGAGAATATTCTGATTTAATTTGTGTCCACCTCAGACTAATCCCGAAGAGAGCAAACCCTAATTTTTTAGCCAAGACCACTAAATCAATCCCTTCGGCCGACACTCTGAGTTTGGTACCTAACATCTGCATCATTATAATCTTTTATGCTATAAATACCACAAAGATCAACACTTTCCTCTCTTCTTATCTCTTCTGCTTGTCAATTTCCTTTCCCGGAAACAAATTCTTCACCTCAAAAACTACCCATTTCCGTACACGCCTAAATAATCTCTCCCCATATAGTACATAGAAACCCTTTTTTACTCTCCCTCATCCCCCTCTCTCTCTCTAAAAATGGAAAAGCTCCTAAGTGTGCACGAAAAGAAGGCAACCAAACAGGCCAAAACCAAGAAAGCCAAACCAGTCAAGGTTGTGTACATCTCCAACCCCATGAAGGTGAAGACCACTGCATCGGAATTCCGTGCTCTGGTTCAAGAACTCACAGGCCGAGACGCCGGTATGCCGGACCCCACTAAGTACCCGGAGATGGACGGCTCCGACGAGATCAAGGCGAATATTACCAGTGACGATGATGATCATGCAGTTTCAGAAGTACCAAGAGGGGAGCAAGCTGCTTGTGAAGTTCAGATGAAAAGGTCCGATGTTGCATTTGATCCGTACGATGATGTTTTTATGCCTCAGATGTTGGAGAATTTTACTGGGTTTTTCCCATCTAACTTGTATGAATCTCCTCATGTTGATGTGCACAGAAGTCTGTAGAGGTAGCCTATCGTTGTCCTTTTAATTAAATAAAAATTGCATGTATCTTCTGGGTTTATCTAAAGTTCTAACTTGAGCTTGGTTCTAAATACCAAGCCGTGGATTTTATGTGTACAATCCACATATTTTGTTGGTTTTTTTTTGTAATTTTCCAACATTTCTTCTTGGTACATAGCTACCCTCTACCATCTTATTTCTTGTTGCAAGTCTAATGGTAAATGTAAAATGGTTGTAGGTGTTAACATAATTTGGCATAAAAAAAGTAGTATGTTTTTGTCAAATTTTGGCAATACATTTTAGAACTAAACAGTTCTAAATTTTGCGAATTTTTCCTCTGCCTCATTTCTCCTACTTTCTCAACTCAATTCAACTATGTACCTATCTTTTTTTACACATTCACTTTAATCTTATTGTGGATTTTGCAAAATAGCTGTTTGTAACATTGGAATTGTGAAATAGCCGGTGATATCATTGGAGTTGATGAAAGGGTCGTTGATCAAGCACACTGAATCACAGCCTTGTTCTCTCCTGCTCACGCTATTGAACAACTATGGTATTATCGGTAAAAATACGATCTCCCCCCACCCCCTCTACTCTCCCGATCTCACTCTCTCTTGAACATAAGAACAAAACCCTAATCAAAACTAGTGGCGATTCCAGCAAAGTTTTCCATTTCCGACGACTTTTCCGGTTTATTAGGTACGTGACTCAGTCCAATGTGTGGTTAATTTAAGTTCTGATTGATGAGATGCCAAGGAGTACTTCCAAAACATTGGAATCAAGCCATTTTAGAACCAAATTTGCCTTCTCATACATTGGAGTTGCAAGTTCTATTTTTTGGTTCCAAACTATTTCCCGACGTTTCAAAAGCAAGCGCCGCCAACCATAAGGCGACGGCCACCTCACCGACGCATGGCAAAAAATTTTGCATATCTTTGTGGGTGTTATACTGGTCTTTTAACAGCATTTATCAAGCCCCGGTAATGGATAAATTTCTTGTAGTGATGTTAGTGACAGTTTTTTGCTTTACTAGTACAATTATAATGAATCTAGTACATATGTATGGTTGCACATATTAATTATATATGTCCTTGAAGGTCTATCTATCACGTGTTTGGAGATATTTGAATTTTGATAATTAATTAATGGAGTTGAAATTAAAGAGACACCAAAGATTAACTTTGTAAAATTAATTAATTATTTTCTCTATCCATTTAAAGAGAAGGGTCCTTCAGAGTCATATTTTATCATTTCCTAAAGGTTAACGTTGAATACCGGTTTGATAGTTCTTGTTTATTTGTTTTTTTGTATATTTTATTTTGTGTCTCATATGATAAGACATAAAGAAAACAAATTAAGATTCATCACAAAAATAACAAGTTATATGCAAGGGTTACCAAACCACCGACTAAAATTGAACACAAAAGGTACCCATACAGTAAAAAAATTGAAGTTATTTACTGTTAATCGGTTGAAATTGGATTAAAGTGCAAAGTACGACTATTGCCTGTTGGGGTCATTGGGGACCCAACATGTTCTTCCTTAAAGAGACAAGTGAAAAGTAGAAGGTGCCCTAAAAAGATTTGACTTTAGGCTCTAGTTTAGGCCTTTTTGACTAAAAAAACCATTTTGGTTTTTTTGTGTCTATATTCAATTTTTTTTTGAATTTGTTAGTTTTACGTCGATTTCTTGGTTTATTTTTTGTCTTTATTCACAAAATTTTAAGTTTGACTAATAATTTTATACTTTTTAAATTCCCTTCGTCGAGACGAATCAAGAAACCACAAAAAATCGACAAAAAACTTACAAATGCAAAAAAAAAATTTGAATAATGACAACTTTTTTGCATGTAAGATTAAGGAGAATGCTTGAAGACTCTGAAATTTGTGGTGGGGTAGTAGTGACAGCTAATAAACGATAAGGGGAGCAAAAGGAGGGAAGCACAGAAATCTGGAGTTTGGTTGCGTATGGGAGTTTTATCTTCTTTTACATGCTTAGTTTGGTTGACTCTTTGTTAATCAATTGTTATTTCCCTTCGGGTCCGTGGCGGCATATGATTATCGAGAGGTGGGGTGCCAACTTGGTTGGGTCGTTTTCTCTCGTTGTGATGCTTTTTGCCTTGACCCCTTTTAATGTGTTTTCAAAGATTAATAAAAAAAATTTCCGTTCAAAAAAAAAAAAAAAAAAAAAACCACCCCCTCAAGATTTAGCTTGTTCGTTTTGGTTTTCAAGAACCACTCTCCTCTTTTAGTATGGTCCTTAATAATTTTTTTCTCAAATTATTACTCTTATTTATTTCTCTATTTCTCTCTACTCGTTACTCAAAAAACATCCCTTAAAAACCAAATGAGCGCTCTCACAGGAGTATTGCAATTCGGTCTGCTATTATATGTTAATTACGCGAGGTCCAAAATTAGGTGCGTATATGACTATGCGGTAATGAAAGATGTTGAGCGACACATGACAGTTGCTCAACTCTTACTAGAGGGGGCCAGGTTTTCAAGTGGTAGCGTAAAGGAAAATATGTGGTGGGAAATCAAATTCAACATGTTCCCATTCATGGAGGTCATATGGAGATCCATTAATTAAGGAGGTAGGGTTTGTTTGGTCGTCCAACAAATGCAAATGAAATGGTTTCAATAAATTTGCACCAAAAGATTGCATATCTAGCGAAGGAGAAAAGATATCTGCCATTTTCGGGGGAGTGAGGCTCGGTCGTCCGATTGACAATTTAAATGACGGTCCAGATCATCTTACACTTTAAATAAATATTTTATATATAATTTAAGCCCTATTTATCTGGACCGTCGATCGCTAATCGGACGACTGAGCCGAGCTCACTACAGGACTCGGCTCACTACAGGCCCCCATTCCCATTTTCGGAGGACCCATCATTTAAGCTGCATTTCACTATCAAAATAGAAAATCATTGAAGCTGCATTTATTTATCTAGTACCTGATGTGCTCACAATGGGCGACATCTTTACACCGTCAGCGGAAAAGTTCATTTTTCCACCCCGCTATTGTGGATTCCACCGTGCGTTTATTATTGTAATTTAAAATGTTTATCTTGTAGAGCTCGCAGAAAAGTATAGGAACATTGATAGATATATCAAAATATGAATTTGGTTCATAAAAATGAACTCAACCTACTAAATTTCTTCCAAAGTTCTATGGGTACCGACCTACTGTGCACAAACGGTGCACAGATTAGTATGGGGCCCACTTTGAGGTCGCACAAGGATGATATGACCTATTTATTACTTCCCGTGTCCCAATTTATTTATCTACTTTCACTATTTTTACAATTCTTTTATATGTATTTTGGTTCTTATTTGAAAGATTTTCAATAACTTATATTGGACAAAAAAATTTAAAATTATACAAATTATTATGAATTGTAAGATATAGAAGATTATGTAAACGACATGTATACCGAAATTGGACGAATAAATTGAAACGGAAGGAGTATGTCTATTCTCTAAGTGTCTTCCAAAAATAGAATAATGATTTTTTGAACTACAAAATAGAATAATGATTGGTGTCCACAATTTAACGCAAATCTTTACGTGATAACATGAACAAACAACTTACACGGATCCGGGAATCCCGTAGTGTGCCTCCGCACTACAGGGTTGTAGAATGGCTCAAAACTACGTTGTTTTGAGCGTGCAAAGGAGATACCACTTAAGCCCTTAAAACTACGTCGTTTTAACCCAAAACAGCAAACAAAAACCACAGGGCACTTCACAAAAACTACAGTGCCCTACAATCCCATAGTTCACTACCTCATCTATTTTAATTAGTTAATAATAAGTCCACCCATCGGGATCAAAACCTCTTTTTTTTACAAGGGAAAAAAAAAACAAAATCTTGAAGAAAATCATAAACCTTGAGCATTGAACTTAGTCCTGGTGGTTTATTAATATATGGGTAATTCTAGCAAATAGAGGCAAAAAATTGGCCACTACACGGTTGTATTGAAATTTTCTTATATAAATTAGTGCATATTTTATTTTTCATATTTTTAATGAATGAAATTTTCTTCCATCGATTAAAAGAAAGAACAAGAAACTAAGGTGCCTAACGACCATTTCTTGCACGAAAAGTGTTGTGTTGTTGTCAAACAACGTCGTTTTGGTACACTACAATCCCATAGTGTGATGGCACATTAAATGATCCACAAATTCCCCTTTAAGGGGCTAGACGGCCATGTCCAAGTTTCGTGTTTGTTTTAATGACCGGTACATTGATAATTTAGATCTCGTCGGGAACATTAGGCACACTAAAATCCATGTTAATCAGGTATCATTTAATAAATGTGTTATAGAAAACACATTTATCTTGAGAAAAAAGAGTTCATAAAATATTAAGTACAACATTTGATAAAAAATCATTTTATAGAGATAAATGTGTTTCGGGAACACATGAAAAGATATCCGATTAACATGAATTTCGACGTGCCTAATATTTTTGACGAAGTCTATAATTAATATTAATAGTCCCGATCATAAAAAATGTGATAGTACCGTAGTGCGGACATCCTTGCCAAGAACTCCTTTAGCTTATGCAATTTTAATTATGTTTATTTAGCGGAACCTCCGTTGTTTCTGACTCATCAATTAGCCGATGATTCTGTAGGGGTTAAATACCCCAAGACTGTTTATGTTTAGTTTGCTATAATATCGTCTTTTTACCAAAAAAAAAAAAAAATAACAAACATATAAAGCTAAACTTCTACGGGAGTTTACCAGACTTTGTCTATTTCAAAGGATTGATATGTTTCATTTTCTAGACTTTTGGCATGTTGCAATTATGGTCATAGAAAATGTGGAAGAACATGTCAATTGAAAATATATATGGCTCCAGAAGCCTTATCAACCGCACATTGACGTGAGCTTCATTACCAAGTGTGTGTCTCTCACACTAATGTGGCCTCCTTTGGCAAAAAAAACAGAAATTGGTTTTCTGGTTTATTTGTTAATTTTGTCTTTATTAAAAAAAAATTACATTTGTTAGTTTTGCGTTAAGTTTTCGTGGTTTATTGCTTTCTCTCGACGAAAGAAATCTAAAAAATATAAAATTATGGTCAGAACTAATTTTTTTTAATAAAGCCAAAAATACGTGGATGATTGGATTAATTTTGGTTTTATTAAAAAAAATTAATTTTAACCATAATTTCATACTTTATAGATTCCTCTCGTCGAAACGAACTAATAAACCACAAAAAATCGACGAAAAACTAACAAATGCGATTTTTTTTAATAAGGACAAAACGAATAAACAAAATGGAGACGGCTTCTGAAAAATCATGTGGCGGTGCTTGAAGCAGTCAACTAGCTTAAAGCGTTTGCAGTTTGTTTTGGAATTATGTATAATAACTCTGTAAACATAAGCTTAAAGCATTTTAATCAAAAGTTGCGAAATGTTATTTGGAAGTTGGAACAATACAAATTTTTTGGAGCGTTAATAAGAAAAAGAACATTAAATAGGCTCCATTTGTTTCGATGTAAAATATTTTTCAAAGGTAAATATTTTTCAAGTAAAATAATTTCATGGAAAGTATGTTTTTTCTTTTATTTAACAGTGTTAAAATAAGGTGCTGAACAAAAATGCTGGATAGCTGCCACATCTATCCGCATCAAGATGAGAGGTCTTAACGAAAAATAACTTTAGGAAAAATCGACGGTTAGTCATTTTACGCTCAATGATGGAAATTGTTTTACTATGAAAATATAATATTACCGGTGAATCATTTAACCAAACACCAAAAAATGAGTAAAATGTTTTACGGAAAAAAAAATTTCGGCGAAACAAACGGAGGTGAAAAGTTATGTTTTATTTAACAAACCATCTTCAAATTTTTGCTAGATTGTGAGGTGTGCGAATGTTTCTTCCATTCGCTTGACCGGTGCAAAGGTAAAGATCAAGTGTAGTTTTCAAAAGTCTAGAACTGCAAGTAGGAGTGAATCATTGTCCACTCAGGGAGGTGAAGTACATACTCCTATTAAGTAGGAGTACTATATAAGACTTACAAGAAATGACATTCTTTTTTAGGTGTTTTAGTATACTTCTTGTGGAGAGATTGTGCTTGGACTCCTATTAAGCTTGTGCGAGCTCTTACCCTAAATGACGTCACTCCTAAACATTTTCCAAAACGACGTCATGGATGTTGTGCGGAAGCGGGCAACAAAGACCAAACGAATGTAATCTTTGTTTTGCAAGGAAGAAAATAAACCAAACCATAGAATATGAGAGAGAGAGAGAGAGAGAGAGAGAGAGAGAGAGAGAGAGAGAGAGAGAGAGAGAGAGAGAGAGAGAGAGAGAGAAGCAAACAAACAAGAGACACAAGGATTTACGTGGTTCAATTTGCTGGGGATGCAAGCCTAATCCACGGGCAGTCACACGATCAAAGGGTTTCACTAATCGCGAAGAAACAAAACTCAAAGAGCTACAAAGAGTGTCTCACAAAGTTCTCTCAAATCTCCCAAGGCTGCCTCTCAAATTGTGTAACTCTCACAAAGCAACAAAACCCTAAAATTTGCTTTTATAAGTGTACAATTCAACGCTCTCGTTTGAACCAGCTCCGGATGAGAGACTGCAGTGCTATTTGAGGACCAGCCCATTTCGCCCGGACCAACTCTAGACGAGGTCCGGACGAGAGATGCTGTGAGCATCAAAAAGTCTAGAATTACTTGGTCCGAACCGGCGATGCCTTAGTCCGAACCAGAGATGCTGCGAACGTCCAATTTTAGCCAATCTTCAACAAATCTCCACCTTGGCGAGATATCCAACTATTGAACCAAATTCCCCAATGTAGCAACTAGGGGTGTAAATTTAGCCCGGCCCAGCCCATAGAAAATCGGGCTCGAGCTAGCCTAGTCCAAGCCCATCGAGTTCCCGCAAAAAAAGCGTGTTGCGCCAAACTTGCCTTGTCTTCAAAATCTAGGCCCAGGCCCAGGCCAAAGCCCTAACATATTCGGGCTAAGGGCTTGGACTCGGGCCAGGGCCATTTAAGGCCATTTTCTGAGAACTTTTATTTCTTAGGATTAAAATTAATCAAAAGAAATGTTTTTGATTGCTCCTAAGTGTTGCCTTTTTTGAATGATCATGACTTACTCCTTTATTGGAACTTACACGAAAAATAAAGACAACAATGCAGATGAGAGACAGTAGTAGTACACCCCAAGACAAATCAGCCAATTTTGCCGTTTTTCGTTTTCATTTATATTTTTTTTAAGAAGGGGAAAAAAAAACCTGTTATCAACAATCTCTTGGGGGCCCTATTTTCATTTTTTTCCATGTTGGTTTCCTGTGGAACCAAACAGTAATAGAAAGGCTCAATGCTCATAATCTCTTCGTTGTCCAACATATTTGGAAAGGAAAACAGAAACCACATTCATTCATCTGAGAAGAAAGGTGATTTGAACACACTTGATATAATATATATACTCTACTAAATATACCATGAATAAGAATACTTCTTTCTAGTATTAATTAAACTGTGAATAGTCGTCTATTACAAAAAATTTATATTGAGTGGAGAAATTGCATTTACAGGTCGAGTACATCCCAACTAGGTTGACACCTACAAGCCGGACAATCATTTGCCTACTCCATCTAAAAATCTATATTATCTACTTGCAATAAAAAAAATGTTTTAATTGCTTCTACTGTTTTCTGCATCAATCATCGGAGTCGGACAATTCCATTGGATTGCCATAAACATTGCGTCCTGATCACTTTGAATCTTCACTTACTCATCATTATTTTGCCATCTCTTTTCAGCATACAAGGCATCTCTCGTCATCATAAGTATGGGCTTGGATAAGTCTAAAAGCTTTGGACTTAGGGCCGAGCTAATCGGGTAGCCCAATGGGTTGGGCTTCGGGTAGGGCGGGACTTCAAAACCTCTAGCCCAGGCCCTACCTGTAGGGATCGAGTGGGCCTAGGGCCAAGCTAAAACCGGGATTGGGTCGGGCTAAATTTGAACGGGCTCGGGCGGGCTTCAGGCCATTGGGCCAAATTTACACCCCTAGTAGCAACAAACCAAATACCCAACGACCGTGTCAACGTGACTACCAACCAAGCGCCCAACAACGCATGCACCCTAAGGTGCTCCTAAGCCTTTTGAAGAGTCAGTAGTTGTAGCAAACTTGCTGCATATTGATTAAGTCCAAACAATGTTTGAACTTGACCCCAATAATAACTTTCGTGACTCCACGGGGTTGTCAACAGTATCAATCTTCTCAATTAACACTTCCCCATCTTCAATAACCTCACGAATGAAATGGAAATGAACATCAATGTGATTAGTCCGAGAATGATGAACTTGATTCTTTGCCAAATGTGTAGCACTCTGACTGTCACAAAAAGCTGTAACATGCTCTTGCTCAACTCCCAGATTCGCTACCAGCCTTTGTAACCAAATTGTCTCCTTTATGGCTTCTGTCACAGCATTATATTCAACCTCCTTAGTAGACAGTGCAACGGTCAACTGCAAAAACAAGTACACCGCCAACTCACGGGTCCACCAGCCATAGGAAACACATAACCCGTAATTGAACGACACTTATCAAGATCACCCGCATAATCAGAATCAACAAAATCAGCAACCAAGTGATCGATAGATTCCCTCTTCTCGAACTTCAAACCAAGATTCATGGTCCCTAGAATGTACCGTAAAATCCATATAGCCACTTGCTACTGCAGCTTCCCGGGATCTTGCATATAATGACTAACCATACTTATCGCTTGTGCTAGATCAAGCCATGTACATACCATGGCATACATAAGAGTGCCAACTAGACTTGCATAAGGAACGTTCGCCATGTACTTACGTTCCTCTTTCGAACTACGAGATAAAAAAGCACTAAGTTTAATATGTGGAGCCAAAGGCACACTCACCAGCTTTAAGTTGCCCTTACCAACACCAAACCGCTCAAGCACTTTCTTCAAATATTATTGTTGTGTAAGGTGAATAGTACCCTTCACCCTATTACGATTTATCACCATCCCCAAAATCTTTTGTGCTTCATGGAGTTCTTTCGTCTAAAATTCCTTGTTCAACTGAACCTTTAACCTGTTTATCTCCTCCTTGCTCTTACATGCCACCAACATATAAGAGCAAATAAATGAAGGACTTATCTGTAAGTTGGTTAAACTACACACACAATGATCAAACTGACTACGAGTGTATTTCTGACCTAGTATAAAGCTATCAAATCGTTTATACAATTGTCGCGGTGACTGTTTCAAACCATAGAGAGACTTCTTCAAACGACAAACAAGATTCTCACTTTAAACCCATCCGATTGAGACATATATATCTCTTCCTCTGAATCACCGTGAAGAAACACAGTTTTCACATCAAGTTGAGCCAATTCCAAATCATACTAAGCTACCAAAGCTTGCAAAATACGTATTGAAGTTGAAGTTCCACAACAGGAGAGAATACCTCATTGTAGTCGATTCCCTCCTTTTGTGTGTAGCCCTTAGCTACTAGTCTAGCTTTGAACCAAATGCCACCTTTCTTCATTCTTCCTTCTAGGCGTAGACCCATTTAAAACCTATGTCTTTCTTGCCCCTCGAGAGCGGTACAAAATCCCAAGTCTAATTCTTGTGAAGAGAGTTCATCTCCTCATCCATAGCATTCTTTCACTTTCCAACTTCTGAACAACCCATGGCCTCTTTCAAAGTGGACAGGATAGACTCTTCTGTAACTGGTAGAGCATAGGAAACCATATCCACATAGCGAGCCGGAGCACAGATAGTCCTTTTCGGTTGCAATTGGAACTCTCAACTAGTGATTGCCTTCTTTGAATCCAGACACCACAATTTATATCCCTTAATGCCTTCCGTAAAGCCCAAGAATAAAGCCTTCTTGGCTCTAGGAACCAACTTCGATTCCCTGACATGGTAATAATTAGGGCATCTAAAAATATACAAGGAATTATAATCAGTAGCAGGTTTCCCAGACCACAGCTCAATGGGTGTTTTACCCTCAAGTGCTGCGGATGACAATCGATTGATGAGATGACAAGCATATGTCACTGCTGATAAGCCCCCAATATTGTAGATAACTGGGGCTTATTTTGCTTATATATCCCACTGTTTACGCGATTTCGCGCTGGAAACGTTTGATTTGCGCGTAGTGTGGTTTTGTTGTGTACAGGTTGAAAGCGCTAAAGAAACGCATTTTGAGCGCATTGAGAACCGTGCCACATTTACAAGGGCCACGTGCCCCAAGGCACACCAACACCGGGCCCCAAGGGCCATGAAACGATGATAAGGTTAAGGCCCGGGAGTGAACAAGCACTCACGAGGCCAAGGGAGAGGCCAAGAAATGCCAAGGCAAATCAAGAACCACCTGGATCAATCCAGGTGAGGATGGATCAATCCACAGTTGCACAACAAACCAACAGAAGAAGTTGGATCGATCCATGGATAAGCTGGATCGATCCATGCTCACGAAAAAGACATCCAGTTTAATCTGGATCGATCCGGGCACTCAGTGGATCGATCCACCTCTTCAAACAATTCCCATGTTGCAACCAATATCACTTGGATCGATCCGGGGTGATCGTGGATCGATCCACTTCACATCAAATCAACACCAGTTTCTTCTGAATCGATCCGGGTACTCAGTGGATCGATCCAGCTTCGGCCATAACAGCAACAGTCTTCTTTGGATCGATCCACACCCATCTTGGATCGATCCAGCCTTGGATTTTTCTTCACCGACAACACTTGGATCGATCCAAGGTCGTGGTGTATCGATCCAAGTTCCTCCGGATTGCCAATTCTATGCACCTTTTTGTACTTTCCTTTTATGGAAATTTTTAGTGGTTGTGAGGCCTTTATGAGATATTTTGTAGAGAGAGGGAGAGTGAATATAAATTAGTCTCTCCTCTCTCCTTCCCACTATCTGATAATTAATTTTCTTCCCTAGTTTTTTAGGCTCTTGTGGACGGCCCACCGAGATCGCTCGAAAAAGATTGTGATTTGTTAGAGTCGCCACCCGGATTTGAGGTCCGAATCCGAGAAACCGATAAAAATATGACTCATTGCCCACCGAAAGAGATTTTACTGATCATAACGGAACCACAGATTTCTCGGATTCGGGGGTTTGGTTACGAGAGGGGAAGGGTTTTACGGCACCCCTCTCGCCCGGTCCGTGAACCGGTCTCTACTCAACATTTTGTGGGATTTTAGAGATGTTTAAAATTTGATTTATTCACATAAATGGGAATCGGGGATAGGAACCACATAGCAACAAAACATGCAAGAGATGCGATTTTACTGTGGATGCTTGTGCGTGCAATCTACATGGATGATGAACATGATACTACAAATATTCATAGAAATAAATTACAACAGAAATCGTACAATAACCCAAGAAATCATGGACATGAGACTTATTAAACTGTTTGCAATCTGGATTCCAGAATGGGGATTGAGCGCTCAAGGGTGGTGACTTGAGCGCTCAACCCTCATTCCACCCGAACATTTTCCTTGTTGGTTTTTGATATTTGATGTTGCTTTAAGACTTAAATACATCACATAAAGATCACACAAGCATCACCTCTCTTCAAAAATCACCAGAAAATACTTAGAACAAACTTGCTTTAGAACCAGCTTGAGCGCTCAAGGCTCATGGGTTGAGCGCTCAAACCAATTCTGCAAAACAGAGGGATCCAAATCACAAACACTATACTGACAACCTATATACACTTAACATAAGCCATCACTCAAATTGCTGGAAAACTGCAAATAGGCCAAGAACAGCTTGAGCGCTCAAAGATCTGACCTTGAGCGCTCAAGCCATAACATGGCCTTCCACTGTTTAACCTTTTAACTGATTTTACTACTTCCTCAAGACCACCAAAAGCATAAAATAAAGTTTCAAAATGACAGACAGCCACTGTTTTGCAATCAAACATGAGAAATTTGAAGTTTTTTTTGATGTTTAATCACTATGAAATGGTTAATTTACATTCATGCATGTAATTTTGTTGTGGAAATAAACTGTTTTGAAAGCTACATGAACACAATTAACTTCTAGACAATGATCAAACCAAAAGAAAGTTCAGATGTTAGCAAAACAGTGGCCTGTTCAAAACTGGGCTTGAGCGCTCAAGGCCAGAGGCTTGAGCGCTCAAACCTGCTGTAACTGCAAATTTGAAAAAGGTTTTTAAGCAAATTTCAGGCCTTTGTGAGTTCAATGCAAGTATAGTGAACTTGCTTAAACTCACTAGCCTTCCTCAGAAAGATCAAAACAGTGAGTTCATCACATGTTTTTACTACCTTTTGGAAAATGTTTGAGACTTGAGCTTGATTCTGGACTTTGAGAGGTTGATTATGGATGTTCTTGGCTTGTATTCTGTACGAATTGGACAATGTAGGTGGTTGACAGATGATCAAGGGTCGAATTTCTGGGTTTTGTGGATGGTATTGTAGGTGGTTTTAATGGTAGAAGGATGGTTTTGAAGAGAGAGAGAGAGGGGAGTGGTTTTTTGGTTAGAAACTGAAGGTAAAGAGTGGTGGAATTCGTCCCCAAAACCAGGGGTAGTGGGTAGCTTTTATAGAGTGAGTGGGAGAGAAGAGAGGAGAGAGAGGAAGTGGGTTTTGGTATTTGGGAGTATTTTTGGTGTATTTCTGGAATTGATGGAGTGTATTATACGTATAGGGATCGTATAAGATCAACCACAGACGCTCCCATGCAGGAAATCTCATGATGAGATACTCTGCAAGTTGCTGACTGGACCGAAGTTGAGCGCTCAAAGCCGTGGGCTTGAGCGCTCAAGGTGCTCCTCAGGGGTTTGAGCGCTCAAAGCCATGGGCTTGAGCGCTCAAGGCTATGGATGGTGGTTTGCTGGCTTGGCTTGATTTGGCAGTGCTTGGGTTGGTTTGGCACATTTTGATTGTTTGGGTGGTGCTTGGTTAGTTTTGATCAAATTCAAGTCATTCTCTCAAGTTCCAGGTAATTATGATTGATCCATTTCATCATCGGAGATGCACGAGCGTATCTCGGGTTCAAAATTGGGGTGTCTACAGCTCTCCCCTCTCTCCTCCATTAGAGAGATTTGGAAGCTCTCTCTCTCTAGATTTCTCATGTAAGTTTACTTCTTCCGTTAATATGTCGTTAATTAATGTTGTAGCTCTTGCTTAGCTTGTTCTATCTATCTAGTTAATTTTTGTCCTTGTTAAGTTTTTCATTTCCATGTTCTTCTAGCAATTTTCTCTTAAAAATCTTAGTTCCAAACCTTGTTAGCTAATTTCTCAAGTATTAAAGTGTTAGGCCAACATAGTATCTTCATTAAAATCAAGTTTATTTAGTCACTTATCATGTTCTTTATTTCCTTTATAAAATTGGTCATGTTTTCCGTAGTAATGATCGAGTAGTCGTTATAGGCTCGGTCATGGGGTGATTAGCACACGTGGCTTAGGTTGTTTCACTCTCCTCGCCATAATGCAAACTTTGCTTGTTGATCAAAGAGTTAGGATTAATTTTATGTATCAAAATTTGGATTTGTTAATCCCGTTGATCATACGTAGCCAAGGGCTTGACCACTTGGCACGTGTGATGCTTCGGGCGATGTCAATCAAAATGTTTGTATAAATGGCACAAGAATCCTACTCTTTGAGAAACACAATTTCTTGTCAAACGAGTTTAAGTACCAAATCGTCCGTTCGGGGTCGTTTAACGACGTCCCCGAGCCGGTTATTTTAGAGGAGAATGAATTGGCCTAAGGCATGGGTGTTGTGAACCCCTTGACTTAGCCTTGTTTTAATTAGTCTTTTTAATCTTCCAAGTCATTCACGAAGTTAAGTGAATTCCACCCCCAAACTACGAAAGCCAAGTTTGCCGCTTTAAGGCTAAAACCAGCACTCGCGAATCAATCAACACGCTCAGCGCATTCGGTCTCTGTGGACTCGACCCGGACTTCCGGTTATCATGCTACGCGACACCTAAACCCTACGCTTGGGGAATCAACATTCGATATACAATCCAAGGTCGCAAGCAACTGCTTCAGCCCAATACTTTTTACCCAAACCAACGTTGGATAGCATACATCGAACCTTGTCCAGTAAGGTATGATTCAACCTTTTTGTCATACCATTATGATGTTTTGTGCCTCTCACCTTAAAGTGTCGTGTGATTCCAATTCTCTCACGAACTCTGAAGAGAGGATCGGATCGATACTCTCCCCCATTATTTGACCCGAGACGCTTAATCTTTAGACCTGTCTAATTTTCAATTAACTTCTTTTCCACTTAAAGAAAATATTAAGTACCTCATCTTTATATTGCATGATATAACCTAAGTGCGGCGAGAATAATCATCAACACAAGAAACAAAATAAACTTACCACCAAGAGAAGTAACTCTAGTAGGTCCTTATACATCTGAATGTACGTAGTCAAGTGTACCTTTGGTTTGGTGAACCGCATTGCTGAACTTGACTATGGTTTGCTTCCCAAGAACACAATGTTCACAAAAGTCCATCCTGTAAGCCTTGGCACCCTTTAATAAATTTTTCTTCACAAGACTTTGCATGGCTTTTTCACCCGTATGGCCCAACCTCATGTGCAATAATCTAGTAGTATTCAATGCATTTTCCCCGAGATTGCTCCAACCCGTGGTTGCTCCACCCATAATTGTACTCCCCTATAGAAAGTATTGATTGTTCTGACGAATGTCTTTCATTACCACCATTCACAACCTTTAAAACTCTAACTTCCTTAGTGATTCGATAACCTTTGGAGTTTAAAGCCCCCAGTGAGATGAGATTCTTCTTCAAGTCTGGGACATACCGCACCTCTGTCAACAACCAAATGGATCCATTATCCAGTTTCAGTATGATTTTACCTACCCGACGAATTTTACAGGCTTAATCATTACCCATAACAACAACTCCACCATCGACCATATTGCTTGACCAAATCCTAGACCTAAATTAATGGGTTGCCCCAAGCGTAGGGCTGAGACCGGTGTAGCATAATACCCAGTAAGACCGAAATCGAATCCACAGAGACGGTGGAGGATGCTTAACTAAAACCTCGGGTTGTGAGTTTAACACGGCTCTTAGGTAGCCACCCTTGTGATTTGATTGGTTAATTAACTAAATTAAGAGAAAAAACTGATTTTGATTAAATAACTTAAAAGGAAGTACGGTCGTAGGGTTCATAACACGGTGACCAGGTCCGGACGTTTCATGCTCCATTCGTTGTTTCCAAGAAAACGGTTGATTTTAGAGAGAAAAGGTTACCCCGAAAGATGCGAATCCTCGCGGTCGCCGTTGCCCACGTACAGCGAAGAACAAGTTTTGGTCCCCCGTTCCTCGCGTTACATGGGCTCCAACGAAGCTCGGATTCGTCCAACGGAAGCGCTTTAATAACCTAAAATTGCTTTTTCCATTATTGATTGTAACAATCAGAGCAAGAACAACTCCATCCCTGGCCACGGCGTGTTAATCACCCCGCGACCATACTTATGAATCTACTCACTCATATTAGCTAGAACGGATAACAAAATTCTGAAATTAAACATGCTATTAAGCTTGAATATCAATTAAAACAAAGATTCGAATCTCAAATCACGGACAAACTCCCGCGAACTGAGATTAAAGTAAATAAACAGAAACGTACCGAAGCAATGCGAGAATCAGCGAATAAAACTCTAAAACTTCAATCGAACAAGCTCCGGAAAGTAACAACTCCAAAAGAAAAACGGCTGCAAACAACTAAGAAAAACCTAGCCAAGTTCGAACCCTAATTTGGAACAAAAATGAGGTATTTATCCTCCCCCGAAGTCAACACACGTGGCAAGTCAAAACGGGCAATTTAAGACCCTCGGTATCGATACAGGAGAAGTCCTGTATCGATACCCAGACGTTCTGTTCCCAAATTGGCACACGGGTATCGATACAGGAGAAGTCCTGTATCGATACCGGAACCCCTAAAATGACTTCCAAGCTTGTTTGGCCGTCCTCACTTGGGTCCCACCTGTCCCCAACACGCCCGACCGCCCTGTGTCCACTTTACGCGCTCTTTCCGACCTGTTCCCTACAAAACAACCAAAAAACAAGAAAAACCAAAGACAACACCGCATCAAGTGGAAAATGGAATAAATCGCTCCTCTAACGCGCTAATTCGCCCTACTTAGGCACTTATATCTGTGATATTGCACGCCTATCACACCCCCCAACTTGAAGGTTGCTAGTCCCGAGCAACAAAAAGAATAAAAATAAAATAAAAGGATAGAGTTTTTAAACCCCCCGGCGGCCCCGGTAGGACAAGTGAAGTCTCGTGAGGGTTTTCAGCAGTGATAACCCACAAAACACAAAGGACTCGGACATTTGGATGCAACTCAACCCAATCAATAGCTTCTCAGAACACTACAGTGACTGTCAGGCAAGTCAAAGACAAGACATTTCATCCATGGACAAAGTTAAACAAGTGAACTTCGCAGCAAACTTAGCACCAAAATTAATCCTCTCACCTACGATCGGATAGGGTTTTTCACATAACATGCGTGTAAGTGAGAATCACACATAGAAATTCACTAATCCCGAAAACAGTTCACACAATATTAATAGCCCGGTGTGTCTCTAAAACTCACCCCTTCCCCTAATGATTAATCTTTTTCTTTTTTCCCTCTTTTTTTTTTTTTTTGTTTTTTTTTGTTTTTCTTACCACTTTTTTCTTGTGGTCGTGCAATGCCTGGATCTGTCGAGCTTTCTAGTTGACCCATGTAACGAGCTTTAGGTCGGTCATCCCCAAGCCAAATGGCCTTAGGGTACCAGGTTTAAAGAGACCCCTCAGACTTAATTGCTCGAGTCAAAAAGGCTTTAGGGAGAGACCCAGACTAACCACATTTAACCAATGCCTTCACAAGGTCTATCCATCTTGTAATGCGAACAATACGGTGGGAGCAAACCCCGATTACCCGAATACTCAATGAACGCCCGGATAAGCAATACCAATTTAGCGCACAATGTAGGAAAGGGGTTCCAATTAGCCCGTGGGCGCAATCAACTAACACCGAAATATCAATAATATGTAAACCAAATTCAAGGCTAGTGAATGCTCAGAGTGGGACAGTGCGCGTGAAAAGCATGAACTCAAGTGATCAAATACTATCCAACTATAGATGATATGACTAACTGAGTGCTTCCTAAACATCATGTTCACGAGCTTAAGTCTATTCATGAAATCGTATCGAGACTCCGACTCGCACAATAACCACTAGCGCTAATTAACAGTCATCAACCAAGAATAGTTACACCCAAGCATCCAAATTCTTTTTTTTTTTTTTTCTTTTTGTACGAATGAAAAACATGTACGAAGTACACCCTACCCAACTTGAAGCATGCTATGTCCCCAGAGCATGGAGACACACAAAATAAAATAACAAGGGGAAGAACTGGACCTCTCGGTGGCAGCCAACCACCATGACCTCGGCCGATGTATGAGGAATTTCGGGTACTCTCTCCGTGCACCCTGCAAAAAACATCAGTCCCGCCCGCTCGTGGAAGCCGGGCCACAACAAGAAATAAAGAATATGAAGAACACCACCAGACATTCACGCAGTCTCACGTGTCATACTTTTCTCCCCATCCCCCAACTTGAATGGAAGAGTGGGTGGCTATACAAGACCATCATGTTTTTTTTTTTTTTTGAATTAATTTTAATTGGGAGAGAGAGAAAGAGAGAGAGAGATCTTTGAAACGTGGAATTCGAAAATTAATCAAATCCACAACGATGAATCCCATGAATGCACCACCCCACGCTAAGCTTTGCACTAAAAATTGAACTCGGCCAGACCACAAGAAAAGATACTTCAAGTAAAGCAATTGCCGAGTTCGTCTTAAAAATGGACGCATCTCTGAATGCTCCCGTAAGACCAAATCAGGTTTCAGGCAATTGACAAATTTTATAATGGACGGATGATAAACAAAATCAAACTCGTCAACACCGAGGAAGTCAACATGTTGCACTTCCTTTAAGACTGGTTGTTCAAGTGAACTCACCCCAACAGAGTCTGGTTGCCTAGAAGGGGAAGACTTAAAAGGAAGACATTCAATAAGAAGCTCGCTGCTTCCTTCCCACTTGATTGCCTCTTCTACAGCAAGATTAGATGCGGTCCAGCTTGTTGCTCCTATGTGTTCTGTCCACATGTCTAACACTTCCCTCTCTTGATCCATCCCAAGGGACGAGGGAACCTCTACTGCATAAGTATCATTACTCAGAAAACAAGCATATTTAAACAAGTCTGACAGTGGCTCTAACTCTAACTTAGGCGGTTGGACCAACAATGGCTCAGGGCCCGGGTCCCAGGCGACTCCGCACAAATCTCCCGTTGCTAACAAATCCATCAAACTACCAATCTCTGGAGAATCTAAGAATGACGCCTCTTCAGCGGTAAGAGCAACTTCCAGAGGATCTTTAAACAACACATTGTCGACATGCTCCTGAACGAGCGTGTCGACCAAACATACCGCAGACTCCTCTTCATCATCCTTGCTGCGAGTATTCTCATTGTAAACATCGACCCCTAACTTTGGTTCCACTAATAATTGCACCCCCTCCAAGTTCGGCTGTTCAACTAACTCAACCCCAACAGGGGAATTGTCCTCTAACATATCATCACAAGGAGGGGAAGACTCAAGGGAAAAACGTTTGTCATGGAACTCGCCACCCCCTACAGACTCTGAAAAGTGTTCAGCGCACAAAGGCCGGTCAACTCCTCGATCTCTAGACTCACAGGAGCGAAACAGGAAAACGTAGGCGGCCCGAATCAACAGTGAAAAATACATTGGAGTGGATTCGTTTTTCTCCTTGGGCTTAAGTGGGGGACACTGGGCAGTGAGCTCCTCATTCCCTCTAAACTCGGAGGACTGTTGTAAGCCCAAGTCAACCTCCTTTACATCGTTAGATAAACCGACTTCCACTTCCTTAGGAGTAAACTCCTCATTCCCTCCAAACTCGGAAGGTTCCACCAAACGATCATCAACTCGTCCCTCAATGAGAAGTGGGTCGACCTCCTCTCTTCTATTGACTTGAGGCGGAGAAGGAAATGGCTCCCACTCCTGTTGGATTTGTCCCACTGCCTCTGTGAGTTGAGTCAACTGGGACCTAAGGTCCCCAATTGCTTGGGTGGTTTCCGCGGTGAAGAACATTTGCGATCGCACAAAAGTCTGTACCATCTCCTCAAACTCGTCATCATGAGGGGAATAAGTCAGCTCTGGGGGTGGGCCAGTAGAATAAGGATCAAACCCTTGCGGGTCTTGGGAAAGGGAGCCAAATTGGGTCATGTGGGTCTCATAGTCCCAAAAGGGTTCAGGACTTTGTGCCAATTGACTCGAAAAAATGTCTGAGTAATGCTCGTGATCCCAAGAGGACACAAAGGTACCCGGTTGACTTGAAGGGATATTCTCGTAACCCCAAGTAAAATTTTGTATTTGTGCAGATGGACTCGAAGGAATACCTACTTGGCTCTCAAAATTCCAATAGGGTTCATTAATTTGTGCAAATTTACTCAACAGCATACTATGGTGTCGCTCTAACTCCCCAGGGGTATCAAGAAGGCCCATCAGTTTTTTTTTTTTTTTTTTTTTTTTCAAGACACAAAACACTTACCACTCGACTGACTCCAGACGACTCAACCTAGAAACAAAAAGACGCTAAAAACAAAAGACACTTTTTTTTTTTTATTGACTCAAATGAAAACACAAAGATACTAACCCGAATTCTTAACACCTCTTGCCGTCCCCGGCAACGGCGCCAAAAATGCTTGACCAAATCCTAGACCTAAATTAATGGGTTGCCCCAAGCGTAGGGCTGAGACCGGTGTAGCATAATACCCGGTAAGACCGGAATCGAATCCACAGAGACGGTGGAGGATGCTTAACTAAAACCTCGGGTTGTGAGTTTAACACGGCTCTTAGGTAGCCACCCTTGTGATTTGATTGGTTAATTAACTAAATTAAGAGAAAAAACTGATTTTGATTAAATAACTTAAAAGGAAGTACGGTCGTAGGGTTCATAACACGGTGACCAGGTCCGGACGTTTCATGCTCCATTCGTTGTTTCCAAGAAAACGGTTGATTTTAGAGAGAAAAGGTTACCCCGAAAGATGCGAATCCTCGCGGTCGCCGTTGCCCACGTACAGCGAAGAACAAGTTTTGGTCCCCCGTTCCTCGCGTTACATGGGCTCCAACGAAGCTCGGATTCGTCCAACGGAAGCGCTTTAATAACCTAAAATTGCTTTTTCCATTATTGATTGTAACAATCAGAGCAAGAACAACTCCATCCCTGGCCACGGCGTGTTAATCACCCCGCGACCATACTTATGAATCTACTCACTCATATTAGCTAGAACGAATAACAAAATTCTGAAATTAAACATGCTATTAAGCTTGAATATCAATTAAAACAAAGATTCGAATCTCAGATCACGGACAAACTCCCGCGAACTGAGATTAAAGTAAATAAACAGAAACGTTACCGAAGCAATGCGAGAATCAGCGAATAAAACTCTAAAACTTCAATCGAACAAGCTTCGGAAAGTAACAACTCCAAAAGAAAAACGGCTGCAAAAAACTAAGAAAAACCTAGCCAAGTTCGAACCCTAATTCGGAACAAAAATGAGGTATTTATCCTCCCCCGAAGTCAACACACGTGGCAAGTCAAAACGGGCAATTTAAGACCCTCGGTATCGATACAGGAGAAGTCCTGTATCGATACCCAGACGTTCTGTTCCCAAATTGGCACACGGGTATCGATACAGGAGAAGTCCTGTATCGATACCGGAACCCCTAAAATGACTTCCAAGCTTGTTTGGCCGTCCTCACTTGGGTCCCACCTGTCCCCAACACGCCCGACCGCCCTGTGTCAACTTTACGCGCTCTTTCCGACCTGTTCCCTACAAAACAACCAAAAAACAAGAAAAACCAAAGACAACACCGCATCAAGTGGAAAATGGAATAAATCGCGCCTCTAACGCGCTAATTCGCCATACTTAGGTGCTTATATCTGTGATATTGCGCGCCTATCACATATCAATGCTAGAAAACCAGTCCTCATTCGGACACATATGGTAAGTACAATCAGAATCCATAATCCACTGATCAGTTTGACACACCAAAGATGCTCCCACTAACGCTTGATCCGAATCCTCATCATCCAAGTGTGCTACATTAACCTTGAGACCTTTCTTGCCCTTCCCATTCGCTTGGATGTTTGGACAATCCTTCTTCCAATGTTTCTTTTCATGACAATAGCGCATTCATCTCTAGCAAGCCTACCAAACGAAGAAGCCCCCTTGACTTAAACCGAGAGTGACCCCTACTCTTACTACCGCCAAATTTCTTACTTTCAGACCTGTCTCTCACAACTAAGGGTTCACTGGATGAGTTTCCATGTGCCTACATGTCTCTCTTGCGATACTCATTATTCGTAAGAGCATTCGAGACCTCATCAAACTTTATAGTATTCTTCCCATATAATAAAGTGGTAGACAAGTAATCATATTCTTTGGGCAAGGAATTTAACAGTAGCAGGGCTTTATCCTCATCTAAAATTAACACATCTAGATTCAACAAATCAACAAATATCTTATTATAGTCATTCAAGTGTTCAGACATCTGTGTACCTGAACGATATTAAAACCTGAACAATTTCTTCTTTGGGTAGAGACGATTCTCCACACTCGTGGTCATGAACTTATTCTCGAGCTTTTCGAAAGATCTTTCGCCCTAGTTTCCCGCATAACAAAATAGTTTTGATCCTTGGCGAGACACAAGCTGATAAAGCCACACGTCTGGCAGTTGATCCAATCCCATTTTTGTTCATCACAATTCTAGCTTGTCCTCTAAAGTAAATTCCAACTCGTGTTAGATCAAGACATCCATAACCTCGCACTGCCACATGCAGAAATTACTTTTGCCATCCAATTTCTCAACATCAAACTTTGCACAAGACATAATCGGCCTTGAAGCCCTGGGCCGAAAACTCGATGCAGAACCCAAAGCGGATTTAGAAGTATCACTCATCTCCGGAGGAACCGTTTTACCGATATCATCAGACATGTTCTTCGAATGCGAAAACACAAATTACCTAAAAAAACAAAACCTTAGGTCGAAAAACCTGGGGCTCTGATACCAATTTGTTGTGCAAAAGTGAAATATCAAACAAATGTAATCTATGCTTTGCAAGCAAGAATATAAACCAAACCGCAAAATATGAAAGAGAGAGAAAAACGCAAACAAACAAGAAACAAAGGATTTACGTGGTTCAGTTTGCTAGGGATGCAAACCTAATCCATAGGCAGTCACACGATCAAAGGGTTTCACTAATCATGAAGAAACAAGCTCAAAGAGGTACAAAGAGTGTCTCACAAAGTTCTCTCAAATCTCCTAAGGTTGCCTCTCAAAATGTGTAAATCTCACAAAGCAAAAAAATCCTAAAATTTGCTTTTATAAATGTACAATTCGACGCTCTTGTCCGGACGAGTTCCGGAAGAGAGAAACTACAACGCTGTTTGAGGACTAGCCCCGTTCATCCAGACGAGAGATGCTGTGAGCATCAAAAAGTCCAGAATTGATTGGTCCGGACCAACAATGCCTTGGTCCAGACCAGAGATGCTGCGAACGCCTAATTTTCTTAGAAATCGAGCCAATCTTTAACAGTGCATGATAGTTGCCATAACACGTAGATTGATGCCATGTGGATGAGCCATGCATGCCACTCAACATCCACGTTAAGTTAACTTGTTTCGCGTTTTGATCAGGCCCGGCCCTGTGTTTCGCGAGGCCACAACCCTATCCTCAATTTGAGGCCCTTCATATATATATATATATATATATATAAACTTCTAATGAGGGATCCCTCATTTTATTTAAAATGAGGACCTCATGCTTCCCGACCAAATTTCGACGATCCGAACCGTTAGATGTGTTTAAAATGTGTTTTTAAGGTCCACCGCGAGGATTCGTCCAAAAAAAATACCTGCATTCGTCCAAAAAAAATACCTGCAAGGGCTTCATCCGATCAATTTTTGTTAAAAACGCTATATATAACGTTTTTAACAAAAACTAATCGGATGAAGCCCATGCGGGTATTTTTTTTGGACGAATCTTTGCGGTGGACCTTAAAAACACATATTAAACACATCTAACGGTTCGGATCGTCAAAATTTAGTTCGGAAAGTGGAAAAATTGCTTGGTCCTCATTTTATTTAAAATGAGGGATCCCTCATTAGAAGTTGATCCTATATATATATATATATATATATAGTGGTCCTCACGGAGGAGATCTTTGAGGGAGTCCTTAATAGAACATTTTCCTATATATATATATAATTTTTTTTTCTACGAGAAGGGGCCCCAAAATTGGCCCATTTTTGGTCAATTGCCTCGGTCCCTTTTAATTTTTGTAATGTGTTTCCTAAGATTAATAAAAAAAAATTCTTTGCCGTTCAAAAAAAAAAAAAAAAGTTCACCTTTTGGTGAGTCGGCTCAACTCAGTTTGTTCGGCACAATCTATATTTAGGTAGGTTAAGGGGCATTCCCTTGCGATCGAGGGGCTAGAAGAGATAAAGTCAGTAGTCCCATCAGTAAATTGAATTGGTGGTTCAAAATTCTTAATGGATTAAAAATAGTCATGAAAAGTAAGGAAAAACAACAAAAAAAAACCGTAGCTTAATTTTTTACTTATATTAAATACAAAGTTTATTAATTTTTTGTACTTATAATAACTAATTTTAATAATTTATATAAAATAAAAATTAATACATGTTAGAATATATTTGGAATACACCACCTAATATATTTCAATTACTTTTAATTTACATTTTAATTTAGTATTTTTTATGTTATACCCCAACAATGTCAAATTTTAAAGCATAAAATTTTTCAAATTTTTTTTGGAATTGATATTGGCACTCCCCTTTTCTCTATTGGCACTCCATTTTTTTTTTGTCTCTATTAGGTAAAGTTACTCTTGCATTTTATGAATAGAGACAAAAAAAAGGGGAGTGCCAATAGAGAAAAGTGGAGTGCCAATATCACTTCCCTTTTTTTGGTATCGTATTAAAGATCTCTATTAGTAGTTTGATTTGGTGCAAACAAAAATAAAAAATATATGCGCAAGTACTTTATTTTTTTACCCGAAGGATATTGCAAAACAACTCAATAAGCCAACAATGTAAAATCAAAAGTATAAATTTTTTTAATTTTTTTGTATCAAATTAAATAGCTTTATTAATAGTTTAATTTGGTGCAAACAAAAATAAAAAATTATGCGTGGAAGTACTTTATTTTTTTTATCCGAAAGAAATTGTATCGGCAGGGTTTCTGGAATCTGAGAGACGTGGGAGGGTGGGGGGACCAATTTATTAAGTTAATAATAGGGTCACCCCTGTTATAATTTAGTACCCCTGCAAGGGTATGGAGGGGTACAAATTCGGAAGGGCGATAACTCATACCCCTTCATACAGGTTTGTTCGGCTTCCATAGAAGAGTGGATGGCGGTGGTTTTGCAGCGGCGGTCGAGATCTTGATGGTTCGACTCTTGCCTGTTTGTGGGGTTTGCATTTGGCGGATCTTGGCGGCGTTTTTGGGAGTCTAATCATGGGGTGGATCTCGGAGTCTGCGTCTTGGCGGTCTTTTCAGCTTCCACCGGATCCATTGCTGAGTGTTTTTGGTTTATGCTTAACGACGTTCGGCAGTTTTGGGCTACTTTTGGGTGGTTTGTTGGGTTGCTGCACTCGCTGGTTTTCATCCGTTTCTTTTTCCCCCGCCAGTGTTCATTGTTGGGTGTCTCTGGTTATTTTGGCCTAACGGTTTGGGTGGATGTGGCTTCTATTGGTTGGTCGTGGATGTTGCTAGCAGTTCTAGGCGACGGCTGTGGGCTTAGGAAGGCGGCAGTGTTTTGTTGATATCTAGGGTTTGGTTTGCTCCTTTTTTGGACTCATTGTAATATTTGGTATGCCTTTTTTGGGCTAGGCCGTTAGGTGTGTTGGGCTTGGCCCACTGGGTGTTTTGGGCTTTGACCCATTAGGTGTTTTTAATTTCTTCAACTTTGGTTGGAGTCCACTCCCCTCTCCCCGAACTTGATGTACCCTTGTTAAGTTTCTTTAATAAATTTTGTTGCCAATAAAAAATAAAAATAAAAATAAAACAAGTATGAATAGGTGGGACCAGGCTAAGGGGAGGAGGATGAGCAATACCCCTTCCTCATCCCAGCCAATCAGGGCCTAGCCGTGTGTGCTAGGATTTTGTGATTTGTTTTCACTTTGCACTCACACAAGTTGCAGTGAATTGTCATTATCTAAACAAGGATATCAATTTTGGAATCAACTGTTTGTAGTGGCCAACGTGCATATATATACACACATGCATTATTGCCGCGTGAAAATTATTGTCTGCTTTTGGAAACGATGTCTGATTCCAATTTAACTTGATTTGTATTTCTGTCTTCGCATGTAATTAATTAAGGCTCCAAATGAACTGAGTTAATTGTGAGCAGCTCGTCTTAACTCAACTAGTATACAATTGAGCTGAGCTCAAACGCGAGATTTTGGCTTGTG
Organism: Vaccinium vitis-idaea; assembly: GCA_963854785.1. NCBI lineage: Eukaryota > Viridiplantae > Streptophyta > Magnoliopsida > Ericales > Ericaceae > Vaccinium > Vaccinium vitis-idaea. The sequence goes on from OY978218.1 coordinate 27,023,136, forward strand.
TAACAAATGAGCCAAGCTCAACAATCTAAATCCTGAAAAAAGCTCGGTTTGTTTGAATAAATTCGGCTCGTTAGGCTTAGCACATTAACGGCTCGGCTCGTTATATTGTTAAATAGTTCCTTTTCATTGAGAAGTAAACTGAAAAACAAAATTATTAGAAATAAATTTTACTAGTTATCCATAAGAAACAAATATGTATAACTAATGGTTTATTTATTTTTTATGATAATAAGTTCAAGATCGACATTACTCCCTCCACAAAATTTTAGTCTATTATAAAAAGTCGTGCAATTCTCTGGTAGAAAATGACGTACTTATGTGTATAATTTTTTGAATTTATTTGTGCCAAATTAAATATCAAAATTAGTTCTCTATATTGGTGCAAAAAATTCAGAAAAATATGTACTACTAAAATATTAGAAATTTGCACTGCTTTCTGAAGAAGACTAAATTTCGGAACGGAGGGACTATTTAACTTTTGCTAGTAATATGTTGTCTTTCCCGTCTCGAATTGACTTAGTTTTCTATCACGAAAGTCGTTTTTCTACCACGAAAGTCGTTTTTCTACCAGTGGAAAAGCAAGAAGAAAATAACAAAATTTTACAATTTCAAAGCTGTGTTTCTCTTCATATCAATCATCTCATCAAGCTCTACAGGGTATGCCAAAATTGTTCTTCAGATGAGTCAGCTTTTGTCTCTCTCGCTATACAACGACGAAAAGAAGATCTTATATGTAAGAAATAGTTTGGTTAGTTGGTTAATTGACCACATTTTCTTCAGGTCACAAACGGTCAATCCGAACCGTTCATCCATCAAATTCCGAGTGGACCCACGTGGGAATCGATGCAATCAAACAGTCCTAAGAGCTTGATCCAAAATCACCCCATTTCGTTTTAAAATGTGGAGTGTGGATGTTAGTACTTTCTAATTCTAATTGGCTTATTATTAATTTTATGTTTATTTGCTAAGCTAAAGGGAGGAGGGACCACTGGTATAGCTACCTGTCTGGCAAGTGGTCATAGGAATTCTATACCCGGGCCCGATGTTGGAAGAAACAAATCACCCATAACTTTCTAGTCTTTCTTCGACAATGCCAAGAGGATAAATCACCTACACATTTCTAAAATGCCGCCGCTAGCCCACAAAAGTGCCTAAACCCCCCAAACCTAATTAAAATGCCTAAACCTAAACATTAAGGTACTCTATGAAAGTGTCTAAACCACTAAAATCCTATAATTGGAAAGTGCACCATAAAACCTAAACCCTATAAAAGTGCCTAAAACATTAGGGTACTCTTATGAAAATGTCTAGACAACTAAAACCCTATAATTGAAAAGTGCACTCTAAGTGCCTAAACTCAAAATGCTTAAACCCACTATAACCTACCCAAATAGCCTAACCCTCCTAAAATTGAACTCAATTCCAAAATTAAATAGACAAAAAAATTAATTAAAGTGCCTCCCACATCTGTGAGAGAGAGAGAGAGAGAATGACCTGTCACTAGACTTGAGGGTATTTGCTGCAGCTCTCTTGTGGTATGGAAAGTGATGGCATGACCTGACTTTAAAGGGTTATTAGTCAGTCAACGCAAATGGAAAGTTACTGGCTGGACTGCATTTTATTTGTAATTTTTTTTTATCATTAAGGGTATTTTTGTATAGTGTTGTCTTTGAACCCTAAAAAATTTCACATCAATGTATTAGAAACATTAAAATAAATTAAGTTGTACTAAACACTCTTTAAAATCCCAAATTTGGCGTTTAGGCCAACTTTCTGAACTTTCTAACACCCCACGAAGACGTGCACAGAACAAAACCTCTGTTTTCAAACAGCATCTAGTTCTCAGGACGACCATCACAAGCGAGTTCCACCCTGCAATCGCATAAAATAGAACGAACACTAAAATTCAGTCGCTTTGCCACCAAGTGGTATTGGGTTTTAGTTAGGTTTGGGTGGTCAAGAGGTCCAATTCTCGAGTCATGCTATAGATGATTCCCTCAAACTTTGCCCTCCTGCGAAGCTTGGATGTTGATGCGACTCTTTAATCCCTTCGATCGGACACTTTTGGACCTGCCACAAGTGTAGAGTCCCTATGGTAATTCCACGGGGTATGTTACACCTGATCGCCCTGTCCACCATTTTTTATTAGCAAAACAGAAAGAAAAAAAAGGTTTGTTATTAGCTCCTGTAAGGCTACAACTTGACTAAACAATTCGGCTGTAACAGAAGTTAGATTTTGTTCATATGAATATGATGAAACCTTTTCTGCCCCATCTCTCAGTGGGTATAGAGAAAATTCTCCGGAGTTTCTTTTCACAAGATTAAATGGAACATGTAACAAAAATCAGAATTCAGTAACCTAAAAGTATCTCATCACAGAGACAACACCATCTATCTTCTCCTAACCTCGAAAAAATAAAAACCGAAAAAGAAAAGCAAAGGCCCTCTTAAGCATCTATGAGCTAAATATTGCGGTCAGGAGAGGAAGGAGATGAAAAAACAACAGGATCTTCATCCTCATTGTCATCCTTAACGGTGCTTATCATACCATTGGCATGCCACTTTGAAAAACCTTCCTCAAGAGCCTCTAGCATCCACGGATGCCGACAACATTGGATGGCTTCGGGAATGGTTAGCCAAGTCCTTTGGCGAGTGCTCTGCTCCGGCCAAGAGGGTAGCTCCTCCTTCACAAACAAAGCAAACATAGCCGCTTTACACAATCCCTCTGGACTGAACTCATCTCGGAGTGTTTTGCTTTTGAATTTGTAGTATCCCAGGAAATGCTGAAACAAAAGAGTTTTCCTTAAAATGATCAAATTCTGGGAAATAACATCACTACCAAACATAGGTCCAAACAAATGATCATACAGTGAACTAAAAAGATTACCCTACCCGTAGAAAATTGTTAGTCCTTGCTGTAAAGTTGAAGTATGAAAGTTTAAGTTATCCAAACTGTTAGAGCTGGTCCCATATTGGTTAATTATAACCTCCAAAACTAGTATGTGATCATGGGCGGCCTCTCCATTCATTGCCAATTAGTTTTGAGGTGAGTATAAAGTTCACATGACAATCTTTTATGGGTCTAAATCACGGTGGGGGCTTGGTTTAAATTTTGTTATAAAATTTGGGATGAAATAGTTCCCATACTGGTTAATATTTTCCGGTTTTCGGAGGCTTTACCCCTTTTGTTTGTGCCATAGTTGCACTTTGTTCCGTTGTGATCAATATCTTCCGGATCCTTTGTTGACCTATCCACGCGCAAGTCAAGGGTTGCACGTGCGGGGGAGTGTTGGAATTTGTCTCACATCGGTTAATTATCACCTCAAAAACTAGTATATGAGCCTGGGCGGCCTCTCCACTCATTGTCAATTGATTTTGAGTTGGATGTTTTAACATGGTATCAGAGCTAGGTTTCGAAGGCTTTCAGACAAGACTCTGTTAATTGGTTCCTCTTTGTTTGTTGTTGATGGTTGATAGTAGTCGTGTGTGTTAAATCATATGTTTACCTCACCGCGTGCGAATCACGGGTTGCACATGCGGTAGTGTTAGAGCTTGTCCCACATTGGTGAATCATAACCTCCAAAACTAGTATATGATCATGGGCAGCCTCACCATTCATGGCCAATTGGTTTTGAGTTGAATGCTTTAACACAAACTATCCCTTACAAACACGAGAATAAATAGCAAGATAAAATGCATTTTGCCTCCCGGCGGTTTGGGTTTTTCGCATTTTATATCCCCGACTTTAAAAATAACCAATTTGACTCCACATGGTTTTGGACTAAATTGAAACCGCTAACACCACTAACAAAACATGAAATGACCATAATATCCTTTGACTTGTTTTGTTTTCTCTTTTACCATCTTATTTTTCTCTCATCTGTTACATCCATATTTCTAACCTTTTCGGGCATATATTTTCGGGTGTCAAACCTATTAACTTAACTAAACCATATATCCTACATCATCCTAAACTTTCCCCTATATCCTTAAAACCTAGATTTAGTTGTTGATAAATGCATATGAATCAGTACAAAAATACTTATAGGTAGGGAAAATTCAGTTGGACCCCCTGTGATTTGGGCCGGGTGCGTTTCATCCCTTCACATTTGATTATCTGCACGTTACCACCATGTGGTTTGTGGGCCAAAGTGCACTTTCTAACTTTGTTAACAGAACTTGAAAAATGACTATGTTGCCCTCGTCTTCTTCCTCTCACTCCGCTACCTCCTCAATCCCCTCCCAAACCCGAGCCGAATCCCTATCTGAGCTCCAGCTGATAACCAAGACGACCCCGACAGCCGCCTATCATCATCGAGCTCTGCGCAATCCCGTAAGTCTCTGAAACCCTCTACTCCCCATCCAAAACACTCCAAGACAACGCCCACGCTCAACCTCTCCATCTCTGTTCAAAATGCCGCCAAACTAAAAATATATATATTTCACCAATATACGCTCATCGTTTTTGATGATTTGGAGGTTCTTACACATACGACCAAAAACATTGTGAACTATGTGAAGCAAATGGAGAAGACGAAGAAACTTCGGCTTGTGCATGGTGGTCCTCTAACTAAAAATCAGAAATTGGCTACACAAAATCTTCATTATGTGAACATATTGCCATCCATTGTAAGTCCTTAAACTCTTGTTTTACTAGTTTCGAGTTGCAACTTAAGGGTCCAATTTGTAGTCGTATCCCATATAATCTGGAAGTTAAGCTTATACTCTGTATGAACTAGGCTGCCACTCTTGGCCCAGTGTGAAGGGGAGCAGGTGGCGAATTGTGTGAGGGAGACGGGGGTTGGAGTTGTAAGCCCCATAGGCCGAGCTTCCTTTGGTTTGGCAAATCCATGCCTAAAACATATACATCGTCGTGTATCGTATTTTTATGGCACTGTAATTTTCGGTATTTATTTTTAGAGTGTCTGTTTTAGGTGTGGAAATGAATCGTCTCAATATGTATTTTTTCTTATTCAAGTGCGGTAGCTTTTAGTCAAGAAGAATTGATCATTTTGAAGAAAAGTTGGATGCTACAAGTTTGGCTCAAGCATTTTTAAGGATCTCTACTAGCGAAACATTCTGATTGAGTTTTGCTGGACATTTGGTTCGAGCAAAGCAGCCCGCAAAAATGCACAAGGAAAAAGTTGGATGCTGCAAGTTTTGCTCAAGCATTTCAAGGCCCTTTTACTAGCAAAACATTCTAATTGATTTTGCTGGATATTTTGCTCGAGCAAAACAGCCGGCAAAAATGCCCGATTCAGCAACTATAAAATCTCAGCAATTAGGTTATTCCTTATGGAGACAACAACCATATTTTCGACCCTCTGTCCGCTCTCTTCGAAATACCATTATAGAGTGCTAGGATTCATGAACTTTGAAGATTTGTGAAGGCCGTCTAATGCCGTGAGATCAAGATCATCTTCAAAGGGTTTTCTCATTCATATTCAATTCAACGTTTCTCTATCAAAGTCCTATCGCGGAGTTCGAAAGGCAAAACATTTGGAAGGCTTGAGGATTCAAGACGTGGCGATCATGCAAGGGTGTGATGTACGTGGATTCGGCAAGTAGGGCTTAGGATTCATGGTGAGGATACATGGTCTCCGAGTAAGTCTATTTGTAATCACACAATGTTTCTAGTGCATGATTCCTTCCCGTGTTTTTTTCCCGTTTAGGGTTTTCCACGTATATCGGTGTTCTTCGATTGTTTGATTTCGTTTCATTGATTGGTTAAAGTTTTGATTAGTGGGTCGATATTTAAAAGAGATTAGATTAAAGAAAATCTATAAACCTAGACAAGCTAGGGTTTTTCAGGGGTTTGGGAAGGTACTAATTTTGTAAGTTAGGGTTTGAGCTAGGTTAGAAGAGGAAGATGAAGGTAAGGCCCGTAAGGGTACAAACGTATTTTTCCCTTTGATCTCTGTTAAAAATCTTGATATTGGCGCGTGTAACCCAAATTCTGTTATCTTGGATGGAAAATGTAACCATGCAGATTGTTCCACAAACCAAAAGGTGGTTATGTGCCAATAATCAAATGTGAGGGGGTGAAACCGCACCTGGCCCAAACCACAGGGGGTCAGACTAAATTTTTCCCTATGTAATATCTACATATCTACCCAATACCTTCTAAACCGAGTGCAAGATGTTCGATATATCACGACCCAAGTTGGCACCGCTTCCACACCTTTGATTGACCTCACCTATGAATTTTCCTAACACAGCTTGCTCAAAACAAGGCCACAATTTATTTTAACCATACAATAAGTAATACACATATAACATGTATACATAAATGTGTATGAATCGGTAAGAAAACACTTATATGTAATATAGACATATCTACCCAATACCTTCTAAACCCACTGCAAGATGTTCGATATATCAAGACCTCAATGACACCCGCCTCCACACCTTTGATGGACCCTAACCTATGAATTTTCCTAACACAGCTTGCTCAAAACAAGGCCACAATTTATTCTAACCATACAATAAGTAATACATATATAACATGTAATCATGTACATATTTACTTCTAGGTTATTCAACTAGTCGAAGATGGGTGTGTGGGTTACGGCTGATTTCCGTTGGGGTTGGTGTTGGGTTTGATTTGAGGCTTGTTTGGTGGGTTTTTGTACCATCTAGGGAATTCACAGCCAGCTCTGGGTATGACAACAAGGAATATCCCATTTGTAGGAATTAAAAAAACAGGGGTTCGATACGTGCGAGGTCTCAAGACAATTCCAATTTCATTGGGAACACTAGTTTCAAGAGGGTATAGTTTCTTGTCAAGTGGTTGAATCCTAGAAGTTCTCATGGAAAAAAAGTTAGTGTTGCATGGGAAGATGGTTGGTACACTATACAGACTTGAAGGGAATTGTTTTGACATGGGGAGCAATAGTCAAATAGTGGTCAAGTAGTATGGGAGGAATGGATACGTATGTGAAGCGTAAGGGTGACAAGGTGATCAAAAGTACGTACAATGGGCTCGGAACGAGCATGAGCACTGTAAAAGAAGTAAATTTTGGCCGAAAAAAGGTGCAACGGGTCCGTGTTCACGTCGAAGCTCCAAACAAAGAGAGAAAATTGGTTGACGAGGTCAAGTGCGCATGTTGGACAAAGAGGGTCTCTTTCACTTTAAATTAGCTTATGGCGGCACAACAATCTCTCTGAACATGCAGAAGAGGAACGAGAGGTGAGGCCATGTCAATCCGCAAAGTGAGCTTTGCGGGGCAACCCATGGAGGGGGTACGGAGCACCTAGGTGAAGGGGTGCAAAAATTAGCCCATATGGATGAGGGGTGTTGTGTTTCACATATGTAGAATTCGGATTGGTTCGGAATTACCCACGTGAATACACAAACACTCAAATTAGGGGGTGCAAATACAAGTAGCCCACTTGTGGAAGGGGGTGAGTGTGGGGGTCCACCCATGGGCGACGCCCATGAAATTGAAAAATTCCTATTTGGAAAGCTATTATTCAAGGCAATGGAGTCTTGGTTAAGAAGACTAATTAGAAGGCTAATTGGTTAAGGAATGTTGGCTAAGGAAATCCTATTAAAATAAGGAAACGAGTGGCAACCAGACCAAGTAATAAGGTTACCATTCAGGATGAGGATCTTTCAAGGCTTATAAATACCGAGGGGGTCTTAGGGTTTTGAGAGACAAAAAGAATTGGTGAGAGCAACAGAGAAAATGTTGTGAGAGTTAGGAGGAGATAAAACAATTAGTGAGCGTGGGCTTGGGATTAATATTTTTCTCTCATTGTACTCAATCAATATAGTGAAATTCTCTGTTGTTGTGTTTCACATATGTTAAATTATGTATTCTTTTTTTCTTTGTGACTGTTTAATTTTGTGGCGTGCTTTCGTTGTGGTGGGGGACTAAAAATCCCAACAAGTGGTATTATAGAAGTTGTTTTGGGTTGACGATTTCTGATTTGGGTGTGGAGTGTTTGGTTTTTCCTATTTTTCGAAAACTGAGACAAACTCACATGCAAATACCCCACCTCTCTCTCTCTCTCTCTCTCTCTCTCTCTCTCACAACTCAGTGCACTAGGTTGACATCGAGGTCAATGGTGGTGGCAGGAGATGTGTTGGTGTTAGCTGATACTGAGTAACGTTAGGGTTAAAGGTAAAGGTGGGGAATTTGTATTTGGTTTTTGGGGAAGAAGATGACGATAGGGGCAGTATAGTGACTTTTAAGTGGAATTGGACCCTGACAATGTCCTCCTCTTTACCACTAGGGGAAAAAAAAAAAAAAAGCGCATGTGGTCTATTAGTTTAGATGGAAAAAGTAACAGTTGCACTTTAGTCCAAAACCATGAGGAGTCAAATTGGTCATTTTTTAAAATAAGGAAGGGGAAGTGCCAAAGGCCCAAACCACCGGGAGGTAAAATGCATTTCGACCTAAATGGAAATATTTGAAATTAATGTCTTTTGAAGTGAGTTTGAGTATAATCAACTGCACCTCGTACAGATCAAAAGAATAATTACAAAAAAAACTACACGTCTCCTCAAGTAGTTGGAATTCCAAAATGAAACAAGGATTATTATGAGATGTAGAGAGTATTAGTATGTTTGAGTATCCTAATCTTAATAGTCAAGGTCAAAAACAGAAATAAAAGTATGTTTTATTGAGATAGGAAAAACATTAGACGCACGTTTGAAAATGATGGTAAAAACTCAGGCTCCTGTTAAGATAGCTACTCAACATGACTCATAGGAAAAGTTGCATTACGATTCTATTACAGTCCCTGTGTAAACTAGAAAAATGTCCAACTAAAAATGTCTCCCATCCCTCAACTATACCCCAAAATTGAGTGTCAGACACCGTTATGGTTTAGAAAGATAAAACCACATTTGGAGTTTTCTTTATGGCTTCAAAGGTTTTTAAAAGCTCAGTGTTGGCACTATTCACTTATCATCCTACCAATACGGTTAGAGAAGCACAGGACATCTCAAACCACTTTTAAATACACCACATCTGCCCAAATTGCCAAATTGTTTATTGCTTAATATAGATTAAAGCATATGATGAAGAGAGAGAGATTTTGATTGAGTTTCTATTTGTTAAAATTTGAGGTAGAGACCAGCATAATTTCTTTTAGTTACGGGTTGAAACTGTGGTGTTAAGAATCTAATCATTGTGCGATGAAGCATGGGGCATGTTGCTCGAGGACCATTGAGGTCCAGTAGTTAGTGCTCAAGGCACACTAAAGGGACCAAATTCTTTCAAGTATTGTAATTACCGGGTGGGCGATGATGTTCAAGTAAATGATCTGTTGCTTCCTCTAATACCATGTCAAAATATTGACCATCATCTTATATAACAGCATAAGCTATTACAGCGGGTAACATATTATTACTTCTTAATACTAACTCCAATTGTTGCAACTATAAGAAGAAGAGAGGAAAAAAGAAAAGGAGGGGAAATCGATAACTGGCAGGCCTCATAGTTTAGTCTCTTGAGCATGTTGAGGAGTTTTGGCTGGAGATGGAGACAAAGTTGCAGAGATGGCGGCATGGTCTGGTCATGGTGGTTTATGAGTCAGGGTCTGAAGTGAAAAAGAGTATGTTTCCAAAAAAATAGCAAGAGAAAAAAGAGAAGGTTGTCAAATGCAGTTATAAGTGGCCAGCTTTTTTAGGGGTGGAAAATGCCTCTCACATTTTTACTAGCATGGAGGCAACCTTCTTGTCAATAAAACGATGCTAATATTTCGTGTCCTGCCGTAATCTGGCCTGCATTTTCTCAAATTTGTTAGTACTGTCGTGTCAGATATGCGTTGTGTTTGTCCTGTGCTTCATAGGATTTGGCACACAAAGAAGCCCACAGTATAGCTACTGGCCTGTAGGAGTGGTTGGGGTCTTATTAAAGCATATTTTGTCTTCCCATGTTTTGCATTTTCAGTCTTTATTTATTTTTCCCTCAATTTAAGCCCATAGTATTGTTACTGCCCTAATCTTTAGCAACACTGTGACTCCTTGGTTTTGACCGACACAACAGGCAAATGAGACAGTGTGGCAATACACGATACATAAATACAATTGCAAGACTTAGACACGTAACTTTTACCCTCCAAGAAAGCAAGTTGTAATTGATTTTTAACAAATAAATAGAAGTTGAAAGTGACTATTCAACTTCTTACCAGTATATCACCTCGCACTCCAGCTTCTTCTAAAGCTTCACGCAGTGCTGCCTCCGCAACAGTTTCATCATTTTCCCATCCTCCCTAAAATGCAGAACTTAATTAAGTAAACATATAGTTTATCGTTATTACAAATTTTACAATCTTCATGGAGACCTAATGATAAGAACTTGTGTAACCAATCTATCACTATGACTAAATTGGTTAGTCTGCAATCCCCCTCGTGTCCCTCAAATGTAAACCATTGCCCATCCTTAACTTTCCAAAAGGCACCACTATAAGTTGCTGGTATATTCGCGCTTCATGAAGTTACTAAACCACTAACGGAACGACCTCCGAAGCCGGCAACCATACCAGAGAAATACTCACCTCTATCCTCAGCAGCTACTCATTCTTTTCCCCCTATTTGCATGAAGACATCCCCTAACAACTCCTTTTCCAGCTGAGTTAGCTAGTATGTTGATGATAATGCAAGATTTCCCATCAAACAGGAATCATATCCATGATTACCCTCCAAACTTAAGGAACCTCTTGTAATTCCATATTTTGTATCTTTTGTAGACTTGGGATACAGATTGCCCTACTGTATTAGCAGATGTCAATTCGTCATATGCTTCTATCAATAAAAAAGGATGTTGTAGGATGCGTTCCCTCGTTAGGTTGTCATGCCCAGGTCCAAGTCTCCTTGATGCAACTAGCAGCTTCAACAATATTTTCCCCTGACAAAGAGTCCCCTTGTTTCCTTTTTATTAAGCACAATGTAGAGGGTGCATCTCAAAGTATTTCAGGCAAAGCAGGCATTGGGGTGGGTTCAAACGCCGTCAGGGCAGGTTTCTTCAGGCTTTAGCAATGCCTATTGGCACAACAACTAACATTACATTACACCAACTAGCCATCAAACAAGCTTCAGGAATTTAGGTGCTGAAATCTGATTCGAGGACTATTTGGGATGACATTCGAAAGAAGATGGCCCAATGTAGGAAGCAACAAGCACTGCTGCAGGGTTGCATCCAATTTGCAACCAGGTTTGTCCATTACCTTTGCTATTTGGTGTACCTAAAGGCTAAATTTGCTGCTAATTTAATGAAGTCTACTAGCATAAAAGAAACAGGCATTTAACTCGAACGAACAAGTACACATTTTTACCTTTGGGAAGAGAAGACCTGGCCCACTAGTTGAGTTGATCATAAGTACCTCAACAACCTTATCAGATGTATCACCATTTTCTTCAGACGAATTTTTGTACTTGAAAGGAATACACCTGTCAACAACTATCTTGTCAGAATACAGAGAATATAGTTGATACGTTACACGAAATGATTAGTATAAGTCAGCTCTAACTCTAGGCAACTTTTTCATTTTGGGATAAGAGTATTGAAGAAAGGCATCAAGGGGGCGAAACAACCTAATGGAAGCAAGAGAAAAGAAAGCAAGTTATACATCTATTAGCTCTGTTGCATAAATCACATCCAACAAATGATCAGACGGCTCACACACTGCTCATAAAACCCAACTATGTGTGTGATGTGGCAAAAGCATTGCTCTTCAAGTTACAAAATGCAACTTCACTGCCTTGAAACGATTGGGAGCCAATAAACAAGCCACATCGCATTCTACATAATCCACATCCAATTAGCACATACACAATCACACAACCATGAAAACACTAATTACCCTTCTGGCTTGTGTTCGGTCCACAAAATACCACAGCTTTAGCTGCTCCATGATTCACCTCAATGTAATGAGTCAGAAGTTTGATAGCTTAAGGTTTAAACTACTGAAGAAAAGTAACCATGTTAGTTGTATTCTTTACACCTTATGATTCAAAACAACATCCTAAAAAATAGAAAACGCATGACCTTAGCAATCGCACTTTTTTACCCGAATGTACTCTCTTAAAAGTTCTAGACGAAAATCTAATAAAAGCCACAGAGAGTGGCTAGAAAAACAATGAACTATTTAATAGGATGTCTAATCATAAAAAAACACTTGCTCACATATTGGAGATCCCGAAGTTTTAAAAATGTAATTACGTCAAGTCTGCCTCCATTGTACGGAATTTTTTAGCATTTGACATGCAAAGTTAGTTCCCGTTACCAGAACAATCAGTCAACATGAATAATGCCAAGGTATATAGTTCTACATCCTTGTTGCAAAAGGAAAAATAATTCAAATGGTTAACTTATCAACGTTATGAATAGAAATATTTTGGTCCTTCGCAAATATTTTCATGAAGCCTTTACACAGTCCCTGGGTAGGGTTAAAATACTTTATCAAATAAGTGATGTCTTCCACAGTACGTGTATCGAAGTTCAATACTAATGCAAGGTTGAAGGGAAGCAACGTTCAGCTCGAATTTGGGGTATATTGGGAATGATTAGGGAAAATGGATTTGCAGGCACGTGGGGAGAATGACTACTGCCTGTCTACCACCAATTAGCCAACTTATTAGTTATTGCTAGATGATGTGTCTGCAGTGTCCGATGTGAGACCTGATTATGCTTCATCTCTCTAATCCCGAGCACCCAAAAAACAAAAAGGTTAGATTGTATTAGTAAACTAAAACCACTTGAGTGCCTTACACATCCTATGAGTGTCTACATGAACCTTCTTTTGAGGCATAAGGACTTCAATTTTCCCAGCAACCGAACTCCTCCACAGTGACAATCCTGCCGAATTCTCAATTCTTATGTGAGAATTGTTTAGGCATTTTCTCTATATCCCCTAGGCCTAGGCCTTAGCCCCAAAAGAAAAAAATTTACTACTAAACTTGTACAACTTGTGAGAAAAGGTCATCTTATGAGATGGATATGGATTTCGACTTTTGCCCCCAACTAAACTACTCCAATTTTTACAATCTCGCCCCAAGTCAGATAATGAGCGCTCCCAGTAAGTTAGTAAGTGCATAAAATCGTCTTTCAACAACATCCCAAACTAATAAAATTCATGAAAGCAATGTTTGAGAGCAGAAGCAGGGCGTCCTACAGGAGGATTATGTAACCTAGATGGTGCCAAATTCTTAAATCTTATGCTTTCCACACTTTAAAACCCTCTTGAACCCCTCTAACTCAGAGCAATGCCCCAAAGCTGATTTCCTCTACTTGTGCTTTTTTATTTTTATATTTACCTGAATATATTTTCCCTTGGATTTAATTGGCTAGCCTCAAAACAACCCTCCTCTGGAGACACATATCAATAAATGATCTAGACTGGGAAGGAAATGATCATGGTTCAGAATTCCGGCAAATGATAAACACTCAACAGAACCCACATTTTCAAGAATAGACAAAACCCAAATAAAAAGAACCAAATTACATAAATTGAAGATTCGCACACACACACACACATACACACACACAGAGAGAGAGAGAGAGTGTGTGTGTGTACCCGGCGATGAGGCGGAAACCGGCTTCATAACGCTGCTGTTGACGACCAGTTCTGGCCACCAATTCAGACATTTTCCAAACAATCTTTAGAAATCCCTTTAGATTTCTGTAATATCTACATTTCACAAACAACCCATTCTCTCTCTCACACACACAAACAAGCACTCTCTCTCTATCTCTCTCTTTGCTTCCACCTGTATGAAATCAGACCACATTATTCAGAAAATTTTTTTTCTGAAAATGTGGTATCTCAATGCCATGAATCGGTTGGAAAATACCCAGAAAAGAAGCATGAGACAAGGGAGTTCAAAGCATGTCCCTTTGTTTGTATTGAAGTTTGAGAGAGAGAGAGAGAGAGAGAGAGAGAGAGAGAGAGAGAGAGAGAGAGAGAGAGAGAAGCGCAGGGATCGGTTTTTGGGTGGGGAGAAGAGGTCAAAGCTAATTCAAGATAGGCGGTTACAACTTCCGACAAATCTCTATGATTGTATACAAATAGGGTACACGTACACCGTTTTGGGTAGAGTGTCGGGTCGGGTTGGGCCAGGTCTATTTGGGTTCGACCAGGCTCGGTCTATTAGTAATTGGGCTTCATTTAATAATCTCAAGCCCTATCCAGATTAAAATTTTATTTTCGAAGCCCGTCCAAAAAGCGCATTTATTTTTCTAAAACATAGGATCACAAACATAAATTAATCAACTATGATGACTACAAATTAGAAGTCAAAACAGTTAATTAATGTTCTAAGTACTCACAAAACTATTGGAAACAAACCCATAAATTTATGTGATTATATAATTAAATTGTCTTCATAAAAAGCAATTAAAGTGCTCAAAATGTTGGAACTCTCCAACATCATGAAGCTCTAACGTGCGAAAAAATTCTCGGATATTCTTCTTTAAAATTACACTTCTTCAATAATAAATTTATTAGTGAGAAGACAAAGATGAAATTTAAGCTTATATTCAAAGAGATGCGCTGATTAAAGAAAAACCCGCATTTAGGACTTATAGAGGTGACTTCAAAAGAAAAAAAAAGAAATATATATATATATAGGTTCCACTTCTCCTCCGTACTTCCGGACCTCCGTGATCCGAGCATTTTTTTGACGATCCGATCCGTCCAATGTGTTCAGAAGGTGTTTTCAAGGGTCCAAGCGGGAAATCTTAAAAAAAAAATACCGGGAAGGGCTTGATCCAAGCAATTTTTGCAAAACTGTATTTCCAAAAATAATTTGCAAAACAAAAAAAAAAATCATTTTTTCTTATTTTCGGGAGGATTTGGTGATTCATTTGGGTAATGTTGTAAATATTTCTAGCACATTTGGGGCAAGTGAATTATTTGTGGGGCAAGGATCACAAGATAAAGACAACAAGATATACTCCCTATGAGGCAAAATTACAAAAATAACAAAAAAAAATATGCATATCCCAGGATCATGAAAAACACTTTTTTAAACACATTGGACGGTAAAGATCATGAAAATTTGATCGAGAACGTGGGGTGAGGACAGAAGGTCTGCATTTTAGGGTGTGGATAAGAAGTTTTTCGTGTGTGTGTGTATATATATATAAAGGGTTCTAGTTTTGGATCCCTTAAGCTGCTTAAAGTGCGGACCTCACATTTTCCGATTGAATTTTGATGGTTTGAACTGTTTAATGTGTTTAGAATGTGTTTTTAAGGGTCCCTGCGAAGGAATCATTAAAAAAATGATCGGAAAGAGCATGATCCGAGCAGTTTTTAATAAAAACTACATATATGACTCATATTCATGATACCCGATGAAATGAGAGCCTAGTCCACTGTATATGACTTATTCGGATTAGATTAAGGATTAGTCACCTAAAAAGTACCCGGTTAGTTCATGGGGTCCTTGGTTCGTTAATCTCCCAGTTAGTCAGCATGTGCCTAAGCTCACTGTGATCCAACTGAGCTAACCATCCCTCATAACTGAGGTGTTCAATGACTACTTACTACATTCTTTTTTGGGTACTTCAGAAATTGACTTCTTACCACAAAAGCACACATTCTACGTGACTCAGTGCCATTTATTTCAAGCACATAATTCATCTTCCCATCATCTCAGATATTTAGGGTAAGTTTCTACTAAAAGTAGTGGGTGTCGTTTCTGCTAAATGGTATTTTTGCGATGTATATATGTGGGGGAATGACTTATCTTCACGTTGTAGACAAATGAGGTAAATACTGAAACTATAGTAGAAACTCGGACTAAGTATGTGATATATACAACCGAGATTTGTACAAATGATAAGTTGTTTCTGGTATATCTAGCCACGCATCATTGATTACAAGATAAAAATACTTCCATATACCTTTTCTTTTTGTTTTGGAGTAATCCATTTTCCTTTGAAGAAAATTGATCAAAATGAAATGATGAAACCAATACATTTGAATTTTAAGAGCTCAAGATAACGTCGCTATGGGATTGGCCATCTTCCATTCTTATCCATGACTTGAGAGAGAAGGGTTGCTGAGTGATCTCCAAAATTCTAGCTCCTTTGGCCCAGGTTCCGTATCCACCATAACCGGTATGCCTGGCAAAGCAAAGCCATAGTTTCTTGTAGGGGCAGCACCAGTCTAATCCATGGTTGTGTCCTACAAATACTGCCTGCCACCATGGAAAATAATTCAAAATAAACCATAAGACCAGACCCCATTTTCACCCATCAATCAAAGCATAATCACGGGACGTCAGACACATATTGGTACGTTCTTTTGTTTCTCGGATAGGAGCGTGGGTTTTGATTGCAAATGGGATCGCATTCCTGACAGTTGTATGCAGCAATTGGTGGAGGTATAACCTATCCGTTTGATGCCCAATCCCACGAAACATGGGATATGAAACATTTACGGGGTGTGTGGTTTTGGCAACCCCAGATGGTGGGATTATCGCCCCATACTAATTCGATAGAATTATACATGCTCTCATTGTAGAACAGCCCGATCGAATAGGACATGTGTATCAACCTTGTAAGGGAAATCTGGAAACTCATTTTTAGTTTCAGCAAAAACTCGTCTTTGGTTTAAAATCAAGAAGGTCAAAGCATCAAAATTTCCAGTTTGGGTAGATGTGAGTCCTGGGACACACTGTGAGTTACGTGGGAACTGGGAATAGAAGGAGTATAATAGTAAATCTTGACAACATCTCTTCTAAACATAAGTGGCATGCATTTTAGTGAAATTTTTGCATTTTCTGACAGCCTAAAATCACCCCGTGGGTATCTTACAAGGCAGATGAATCATAGTCAATTTGTCTGTTTTCTCACCTTGACAGAAGGCCCGTCGTCAAAAAGTTTCATAATTCCCATTTCGGCTTCTTGAGCAGCAACACTCTCCAAGTTAATGGAACCCACACAGGACGATTGCGGCAGAGACGGTGGAGCCACCGCCTTATAGGCTGTGCTTGGTATGTGCCAGAAGATTATCTCACGAGTCCTACACAATACTGCTATGGTGGGTTGCTGAGACAGCGGTGAAAATAAAATTGAGAATCTTCAAATTTGCCACTGTGGGTTTACATGAAATATGTAGCAACCAAAACACTTAACCGAATGTGCCTCAAAGGAAGTACTGGAATTTAAGTTTGAGCTTTGACTTCTTTAGAACTGTAAGCTCCAAAAACCCGAGTTCCTTGGCGTTGACAATTCTAATGACAAAACACACATTTCCCTTTGAGTTGTATTTTATTTTCTGTATCTTTCTAGAGAGTCTTGTTTAGGGATTATGCGGAAAGGAAGTCATTTTGCATATGTATTGTGTGTTTGAGTGCGGTAGTATAGTGCATCGTGATCCAGAGCATCAAGAAGTATCGAGTGAGGTATCATTTGGGTTTCCAGAAAAAGGTTTGAGCCACAATCAAGCCCGTTATCCATCCGACCTTCCTAGAATGCAGTGGCTAGAGCTAGACAGAGCGCTCGAGCGACTGCTCAAGTGAATTAAACGCCTAAGGTAACAAAATAAAAACTATGGGTCCTCTCTTTATGTTGGGCCGCTACTGCTAGGTTAGTACCTAGCCAGGCCCTTCATTTGTTCCAACGAATCATAGATGAGACGATTTATCTTATTGGAATTAAAAATACTTGCTATTAAGCAACAAGAAAACGTGATTCTTATTATTCTTTCTTCCTTTTTTATTTACTTTTTTTTAAAACTACTTTACTTTATAAATACTGGAATAATAACTAGAATAAAAAACAAAACTACGAATTCTCAGACAATGCATTTTTTATGTTATGTATCGGTGATTAATCAAAGCGTATCTATCAAAATTACTCCAGTAATACCTTGTATCAGGGTTAAACTCCTCGGATTTATTTTGGAACCATTCTGCTTGGGCTCCTGATATAACTTCCAGGTAGGAACCTCCACCAGAGTCCATAAAGTACAGGAGTGCCACTGGTGATTGAGGATCACTTGACGATGAGAACTGAATAATATAGTTGGCTACGCTTGGCCAAAGCTCCTTCGGACCAATTTTAGAGTATGATAATGCGTTGTCCTTGATATCATTTTTCATTATCTCCAAACGCGGTGTCCCTCTGAAGCTACAATCTTCTTCATCTGGAATTGTAGATTTGACATAAGTTTAGCGATCGTAACATGGATTGTTCCAGTTTTTTTTTTTGTTCATGTTCCTAATTTTATTTACTCTGTTATATATCTAAGACAGTCGTGGTTGAAAATCTTTCATTTGCTTTTAATGTATACATAATAACATATATTTGCAGGTTTGAACAAAATCTAGTTGCTCTACTTTGACAAAGGACACAGTGATGTCATTTTGATAACACATTGAAACAAATATCAATGCTGCTTCATTGTGATTAGAAGTGTTGCTGTATGCACTGCGCCGGGGTCTTCCCTTGATTGATCGGTTTCTAAGTGGATGGCCCATCTTTCTTCCTCAACGTTTTCCCTACTAAATATCACGCGGAGTTTTCATGGGCGACACGTCTGAAAAGGTACACAATTGCTACTCCAAAATATTGGCTTTTAGCTAATCGAGCTCAATAGTTCATAATATGTAGCACAGTAGTTTGGCATAAGAAAACCAAATCCATAAGTACATGACTACCATCAAATAACCAGTCAGTTCATAGCAAGCAAGTGTTATTTGTTATCTGCAGAACACCAAACTGAGGAAATAAGGGAAAGAAAGGCTTGTCAATTTATAAATTATCAGGTTTTCATAACTTCATCATTAGTATTTCAACTTTGGGCTTTACCTGAGACTAATAGAGAGCAATTTGCTGCAGCAGGGCAACGAAGTTGAGGAATTCCAGTGGTTGAAAACCACTCTATTGGCCACACAAATGGTGCATTGTCATGGTTTCCAAACACACTAGCCCATGGTATTCCTCTGGCTTTCGTCGGAGAGATTGCTTGATCCCAATACAAGCTTGCATTCGCAACCATTATGTTATTAGCTGTGATTACATCCCCAAGATAAACTACAATATCTGTCATTCAATTGGGATCTAGTGAGGAAAATATGCAACAGAGCGGAGAAAAATTAAAGACGGTAATATTTGTGATCCTTCCTTTTGGACATTTTTTAATCAAATAGAGCTAAAGCTTTCCAAATAGGTAAATAGGTAAGCCTTTTGGAAGCATTCCCCTGGTATGGGGTTTCACCTGTTGTCTGCCTTTGTTTTTGCTTTGACAACAGCATGGGCTCCCTTACAGCTCCTTGTGAAAAAGGGTGTGATATGAAAGCGGAGCCCGAAATGGTAAGATTTGGTGAGAAAGAGGAAGAACCCAATAAACAAATATCGTCTAAATGTTGTGATAGTACATCTTATGTAGGTTTCCATCATCAAATATTGTGATAGTACATCTTATCTAAGTTTCTGGGGTAGTCGTCGTAGGTAGTCACTGCCACCTAGACCCCATGAAACCAACAGATGGAACAGATGACGACCCTAATCACACTAAAGATAGTAAGATTGGTATTGTTTCGAATTTTGTTCCTCTTTATCGAACTTTCTACAGTTTTCTGTCAAAATATTTGGTTTTTTTTTTTTTTTTAGATTTCGTTTTGCAGACAAATGATTAGTAGAAAATATTTGACGCGAGTTTGACAAAGTTTCAAAACAAAAAACAATCCAAGAGATTTTGGCGATAATACCAAACAGCCTTCCTTCGACTGCTTTACATCTTGAGTGATTTCTCTTCACATTGTGCACAGAATATTTACTGGCAAAATCTTCTACTAGTATTATGTTGTCTCCCATTTGGCAGAGACTAAAATGGGAAAAATCTTCTACTATTACTTTTATTCCAATTTGCATACTCAAAACAGAGAAGACTAGGCCTTTCCATTGTCATGCAATGGAGTATTATCTTATGTTGATGACTGATAAAACATAAAATCATCATGCTGATGAGAACGAATTTGATGGCTTTGTAGTGTTCGAGTTAAGACAATTTTATCTGCAAAATACACTTCTAAATACTAGAGGGGAATATTGTTTTACGAATTACAAAACTTATATCAGTTTAAACTTTTTAATCATCTATGCAAGTTATTAAATTGATCGAACATCAGTATCCACTTGAATGTAGTATAATTGCACAAAGTAAACGATCAATTTCTGACGATTCATTTCTTTTTTGAGCAATACAATTTGATCATTTTGATCAAACTTTTATCAATATTTGAGCTTTTTGCATGAATAATTAACACAATCGAACGATAGAATGAAGATCCAAAAGTAAGTGACAATATCAGACCTGGGTTTTCGATATCGAGTATGGTTGACATGACCTTCACTGAATTCACGTCATGTTCTGGGCCCCAATCGAACCATGCGTTCTCACCAAAGTGGAGGTCGGCGAAGAGAGCGATCTTGAACGGCGCCGCCGATGGGAACTGGAGGTACTTTTCCGGCGTGGTTTGTGGAGCGGCAGTATATCCGTCTGCCAAGATGAAGTGGAAGAGGAGGGAGAGAAAACTGAGAGACATGATCGTCCAACACTTTCCAGGCCTCGCCATTTGCCAAACCGAAAGCAGAGAATGGTTTACTCAGACAAAGAGAGAGACTAGTAATTTTTCCTGTTTTAAACTGTGAAATTTGCCTTATTTGCACTACTAAGTCACGTAATGGGCATGCGGAGCATGAAACCGTATTTCAAGAATATTTCAAATGGTAAACAGCCGCGAGAGAGCAGTAATTGACAAAGTGAGCCTAGAGCAAGGATTGAGAGCACCAGTAATTGACAAAGTGAGCCTAGAGCAAGGATTGAGAGCGGTGTCTTATATATTAAAGGATCATTTGGCTAAGTACGTTATGAGAGCATTATGTGAAATCTAAGTTATTTAAAAGATTTTTGCAATGGTCCAAATTTGTTAGAGCATCTCCAACAACCTCTTCATTTTTTTCACCATATTGGCTAGAAAAAGTGCCAAAAACTATTTTGGCAAGCCACCCAAAATGCCCAACACCCAACAGCCTCACTAAAATGCCAGAATCATCTTCTACCTAGCGCGCATGTAGATCTGACTCGCCGGCACGCGCCACCTTTGACCGGCATGTGCGACGGCACCGGAGCTCCGACGGCGACTGATCTTGCACCAATCGTCTCGTCTCGTCGTCGGCTACACTATGGGTGCCTCAAAACAATTTTAGCGCAATTATCCCGACGGTCCATTTTTTCCGGCGAGCGACGGAGAGAGAGAGGGGGCCGTTGGCGATCTCGCCTGATCTTGCCATACCTCGCCTGCTGTGGCGAGGTACTGTAGCAGCGATTTTGATGGCAAGGTCGTTGGCGAGGTCGTTGGGTGCTGATTTCTAGGGAAAACTTGCCAAGAAGATGTTGTCGGTAGGGATGGGCATGGGGACGGATCGGGGCCGGAGACTACTATCTCCACCCCAATCCCCAATCCCCAAACCCCTTACTCATATCCATCCCCTATCCAATCTCCAACAGGGATTTATTTTTATCCTCCATCCCCGCTCCAAATGGGGAACGGGGATCCCCACGGGGATTTCGGGGATCCAATCATTTTCCCTAGAGTAACAAGTAAATAGTTATAGAAGCCCAATTACAAATCATTTTCCCTAAAATCAAGTGTGAATGCCGAACAAAATAACAGGCAGCCCAACATATAACATTGTGAATTCCGAACTCCCACCAGTGGGAAAACATCATTGGAAGGGTTTTCTGCAGTTTGTTGAGACCCTTGAGAGTGTGTCGACTGCAAATGAAAAGTGAAAGAAGAAACAACGTAGATTTAAGCCCTAGAACAATAGTTACAGTGAGACTCATGTGTTTGGAGAAATTTTGGTGTAACCCCATATATTTGAAGAAAATTCAGTGAGACCCCAAAGTTTCATAATTCATAAATAGACCCCTATATTTCAGGAATTCGGGGACGGGGTAGATCGGGGACGGGGCGGAGCGGGGCGGGGACGGAGCGGGGAACGGATTCGGGGCGGGGACATGCCTATCTCCACCCCCTATCCAATCCCCAAACATTTTCAAAAAAAATCCCCATATCCTATCCAATCTCCAAACAGATCTCCATATTGCCGATCCATTTGGATCGGGGATCGGATCGGATTCGGATGGGGGGGATGAAATGGCCAACCCTAGTCGTCGGAGTAGATGGCGAGCCTGATGGAGGTGGTCTTAAAAGACTTTTAACAGGGTAATACAGACGTACAGCTAGACTCTTTATAATATTTGGACTATTATATAGTTGATATGCGATTGTTTCTTGCCATCGAATTTGAACAATAACGAACTCTATGCTGACTTCATTAGAAAAATTCTGAGAGCATCTTCAACCAAGCTTCAAATCTTCATCTCGG
This sequence comes from Vaccinium vitis-idaea, assembly GCA_963854785.1. Lineage (NCBI taxonomy): Eukaryota > Viridiplantae > Streptophyta > Magnoliopsida > Ericales > Ericaceae > Vaccinium > Vaccinium vitis-idaea. The sequence goes on from OY978218.1 coordinate 27,045,494, forward strand.
CTCTTCAAATCTTCATTTTGAAAGATCTGTCTTCTCCAACCATACTTCAATCATATTGCTTATATAATACATTACTATAATTAGTCAAACAATTCTCTATGCACACATCAAGTGTGCCACGCCTTCAGGTATCTTAAAATGAGACCAATCATCAGTATAAATGTTAAATTTTTAGACCAAAAGTTGAGGTTTGAAGAGATGAATTTTGAAGCAAAGGGAGTCATTGAAGCTGGAAAGTCTCTTGCTCTTCACTTTTTTTTTGTAATACACAGTAGTGCTTGAAGATGACCGAGGACGATGTCTAGTGAGTGTGGGGTTATTGTTTCTATCTCTTCGGTTGGCCCTTGGTTCCGCCAGTGGGTGTGGAGGTGTGTTCCCGTTGTTATTCTGGGTATCTCTTTCTTGAATTTTCACTTTCCTCTTCATCCTTTTATCGAGTTGTATTTTTTAGTTAGAGTTAATTAAAAAAAAAAATCGCCGAGCAAAAAAAAATTGATAATTGAAGTGCATGTAATAAATAGTTGTATTCTACAAAGTCACTTTTTGAGTTAAATATTCTATTTTTATTCTAAAAAATGAAGAATTATGAGTAATTGGTTTTGCATCCGGGATTTCCACTGACTCAAGAAACGACGTGATGTTGATTGATTTGAGAAAATATGGGTTTTGTACCTGTGACTGGATTGTTTTTAGAAAATACTCCAATTCGGAGTCGCCGCCGAGCATAGAGATTAAGTGTGCCGGATCAGTTATTGAATTATCTTTGGAATAGTTCAAGTGTTTTGAGTGGGTAATGTTTTGGGTCCTAAGACCCAGTATTTAAAAAAGTGACTCTGTTTGGTGGTTTGGAAGCTAGGTTAGAAAAGAAATAGTTCAGTAATTCAACGTTTCGAGTGGGTAATGTGTTAGGCGCCCCATATTGATCTTTCAGTGCTCGTTCTTCTTTCAAAATTACAGTTAAATTAAAGATTTACAAAGTCGGAGAAGAACAGAAAGAATTACTATTAACATATTCTGGTGCTAAAAAAGTCTCCATAATAAAGTCTTTTGCATTAAATATGGAGTTCGTTACCTGACATCAGAAGAATCGGGTAATGAACTATATATTTTAGTGCTATAGGCTTTATGGAGACCTTTTTCAAAAGAAAAACGACCGAGCAAAGTCTAAGGACGACCTATTTATCTCCAATATAGGAGAGTAAAGTCAAACGTAGTTCGAAATTGTTTTGAAAATAATGGCCCACAGTGGGCTTGCTTGGAGAGAATTACTTTCGGAAGTTTTCAAAAAGTTGATTGAGGAAAACTTACTTTGGCCCGCAGAAGGTTTTCTGGAGAAGTAAAAATGCAGTTGATTGAGGCGTTTGTAAGTAGGGATGGCAACGGGTAGGGTATGGATCGGGGGACCTATTCTATCTCTCATCCCCAATTGGGAAGTCTTTTACCATCCCCGCTCCAATCCCCACTGGGGATATTAGATAAAGCACCAAACCCACATCCGGTTGGATATCGGGGTTTCCCCAAATATATCCATATCCAAATCAAAATATATAAGAAGTCAATAATGAAACCAAAGTGCAAGCCCGATAATTCAAACCAACAAAAATATAAAGTAAAAAACTTCAAATTATCTTATTTTAACCACTAATGTAGCAAACATAACAATAGTACAATAAAAAACCAATCCAAGCAAACATCAATTTCTAAGTTTCATAAAGCGACAAACCAATAAATTATTAAAAAAATAAAATGAAAGAGCAAAATATAGCAAGAACATCATTTTAGGAACTAGAATTTGTAATGATATTCTTAATATACTATGTAGTTTATAATAGGTAGTAATTGACATGATTTGCTCTACAAGTAATTACTTCTATAAGTAAATAATACTAAAGATTCTTTTCTACCTATATGCATATGTATAATTTATATAGTATATAAAAACCGGGTACGGGGATTCGGGGGCGGGGATAACAAAACCATACCCGCTCCATATCCGAGTGGGTATTTTTTAAATCCCACCATACCCGCGACTACTGGGGAATTTTTTGGATAAACTCCGCCTCCATATGAGCGGGGCGGGGCGGGTATCCATTGGAGATGGGGAAATTGCCATCCCTATTTGTATGTATAAAAACATGTTGATAAGCCCTCCAAAATGAATAAACTTCTCAAATCGAAGAGCTAGACAATGTACATACTTGGCTATTGATTGAATTTTCAATAGTATGGCCCATTTTTGTTGCTATATAGTATATACCTTTTTTATTTGTCCTTTTCACTTTTTCTAATAGCATCTCCACTCTTACATCAAATTTTTACTTAAATTTGAATAAAAATTTGGTTAAAAACTTGATTTGATATCACTCCTTCCAATGGGAAACCACTCTTTTACCAAATTCTAGTTAAAATTTTGTCAAAAACAGTTTTTTTTTTTTTTTTTCATTTTGGCTCCAAAACTTTCCCACCATTTTGTCAAAACAGTTTTTATTTTCATTTTGCCTCCAAATTTCTTTTCAAACTGACGATCAAAAGGTGTAGAAAGGCAAAATGAAAGAAGAAAAGTGAAGGATTTGGTAGCAGTAGAAGCTTTTCTGATGTTATAGTGAACAAATAGAACCGTTGCTTATTTGATGTTGGATTTGGTGTTGAACAAATTTGGTGAAGAATTTGAGTAAATTTAGTGTTGAGCAAATTTAGTGAAGGATTTAGTGAAGAAGTGGAGTGGGTTTTTTGGTGATTTTCACTCAAATTTGAATTTGGTGAAACATTTGGTGTAGGAGTGGAGATGCTCTAAGTGATCCTGTAATACTTCATTTCTTGGGAATAAACTCTGAATATTCCTTACAAACTTAGGGTCTGTTTGGAAATTGTAAAAATGTAGAAAATGAAATTGGAATGGGGGTTTTAGTTTAGTTAAGTAATATTTCTCTTTTCAATCATTACTCCTCTTTCAAATATTACTCCCATTTCTCTCTATCTTTTTTCACTCATTATTTCTATCTCCAATTATTACCCTATTTATCTGTCAACTTACTACCAAAACGATCAAAACTAAACTAACTAAACTGGCAAATGAATTACTATTATTTCTTGTTCTCTATTTCTTCCTCTTTCCACTAAACAATCAACAAGAGAAATCAAATGATCTTTTGTTATGTTTTCCTCTCAATTTAGGCAACTAAAGACTACAAGTTTTGGCGGCCATTTTTAAAACTCCCCCCATTCATTTACTTTAGTTTGAACAAAAATAACTTTTTCAAAGATTGCGTATTACGGCTGTGTGTGATTTTTTTAATCAGAATTCGTCACATTTTTTTTTAAATAACTGTTTTAAAGACTGCGTTTAATTACAACTGTGTGTGATTTTTTGTTAGTTTTTTTTTAATAAGAACTCGTCTCATTTTTTTTTTTATCGGAAAGAATTCGTCTCATTGAGATAAATGGGAATATTTTTTTATCAGGAAACCAGAATAATATAAAGATATTGAATGTGTTTAGAAATCAGTCAAACCAACAAACATACGAAGCAAGAAGAACAATCAAGAAAAGAATCAAAGAATGTAAGGCCCAAAGATTTTTGGTGGTTTCTCGATTGTTTAGTTTAATATATCCATGGCAATTGTTTATAATACTTTGGCGAAAAAAGAAAAAAACTGGTTTTTTAGTTTTTTCATTTTGTCTTTATTCAAAAAAAATTTGCATTTATTAGTTTTGCGTCAATTTTCGTGGTTTATGGATTTATCTCGACGAGACGAATCCGAAGACTATAAAATTATAGTCGAAACTATTTTTTTTTTTAATAAAGCCAAAATTAAACCAATAAACTGGTTTATTTTAGTTTATTTTCGGCTTTATTAAAAAAAAATATTACGTTTGACCATAATTTTATACTCGTTGGATTCGTCTCGTCGAGACGAATCTATAAACTACAAAAACTTGACGCAAAACTAACAAATGCAAAAAAAAATTGAATAAAGACAATAAAAAAACCAAAAAATCAATTTTTCTCTTTTTTGCCAAAGCACCCTAAGTTTCCATCATCAAATACTGTGATAGTACATCTTATCTAGGTTCTGGGTTTATCGTTGTACATAGGCGCTGCCCCCTAGACTCCTGAATGGTTAGTGAAATGTAAATTAAACCAATTAAGACCTCAAAAAACCAATGACTGAACAGACGATGACCCTACTTATCGTGTTTCTATAAAAGAAATTCTTTTGCTAATAAAAAAAATTATTCTACTAGTATTATGTTGTCTTCCATTCGGCACACACGAAAATGGGAAAAATCTCCTACTACTCCGTGTTACTTTTATCCCGATTTGCACATACAAAAATGCTTTTGGTCGGTTAAGATGTACCGTCTGTGCATTTGACATCATTCCGTGGATGTGCGCACTCATAGGATTTTTTATTCTTTTAAGCCAAACCACAACATTATTTGGAAATGAGTGAGCCAACAACCCCAGCAACAAGGGTAGTAGGATCCCCAAGAACAGCTGACACAACAAACTGGATAGCTAAACCAGCCATCTCTGAACATTTCTTTATTTTCCCCTTATTGCCACTCCTCTTTTGGTAGCTCTGAAGTGTTCCCTTTGGAATTCTGGTCTCCAATTTTCCACCACCATTGAAATTGTTGTTAACTCCGCCGCGCCTGAAATGGCTATTGTTACTCATAGTACTATTAATCTGATGATCATGCCAACTCTCCACCAACAGCTCTTTCACGCACGCGACGTGCAAGTTGTACTTCTTGCAGGAAGATCGGTAGCTCCAGCTCCGCCCCTTCCTCTCGCACTGGTGGCACGACGCGCTAACCTATTAAAGGGCAAAAAAAAAAAAAAAAAAAAAGAACATCACGAGTTAATTTTGGATTATGCAATTTTATCTAATAGAGTAGAGGCCAGCCAACTTTTTCAACTTGTTATTTTGTGTGACCACATTAGTATCATCTAATCTAATGTCTTACCCAATCGCATGAGTTACTTGGGGTACTCGTATAATGTAGTTGTAGCATGTATGGTACCACCACTTTGTCTGGTCTATGTGTGTCGCAGGGTGTACATAGACCCTGAGATTAGTCAAGGTACGCGTAAGCTGGCCCGGACCACCTAATTATCAAAATATATGGTTATGGTAGCACAACCCAAATCTGTATATGACTCCTAAAACTCTGTATGGTTTTCTTCTTTCAGTTCGTTACACTGCGGGAGGTTGCCAAGACGGCAAGTGGTGTGACCGTTAAATTAACGTACCCCCAAGCACATGGTCGCGAGTTTGAATCTTGGTTACTAGTGATAGCCCTCGTGGACCAGATGTTGTGTATTGGGCACTTAATGTCCAGCTTGCACCTAGGTGAGATTGTGGTGTCGGTCGCCCCAGTGAGCTTGGTTACTTCAACGGGTGGTATTGGCTCACTGGATTGGCTGGACATGCTACAGCGGTTTTGGAAGCCCCTCTTCGTTGAGGGAGTTTGCAAATTGCAACTGTGTCTCCCCCTCTCAACTTTTTACCTAGCAAAAACAAAGCAAAACAAAACTTGTAAGCATAAGTACCTTCCTATAGAGGTAAAGCTTGACATCACCATCATCAAGAACCACAGGGAGCTTAGCACAACAAGGGTGCAAATCAAACCCACAAGATTTACAATGGTACAGGAACCCGGTCACGTCCTTCTCGCACGCATTGCAGTAACGCGCCACTGTGCCAGGCGGCCGGGGGTGAAACTGGAAGCTGCATTTGGTGTAGAAAGGGTGGGTGAAGGACGGAGACGGGAGGGCGCATTGGAGGTGGAGGTCGTAGTCACAGGTGGCGCATTTGTACCGGGAGCCTATGCCGACTTCGTTGCACCCGTCGCACTTGAACAGAGCCTCTGTGTACTCGAACTTGAGCTTGTGTTGTGTGTGGCTGAAGTGAGATATCTCGTTGTATCTCATGGTGTTTTGGTTGGTAGTTGGAGGAAAAGAGCTCAGGTGGGTGTGTATATATATATAAAGGTGGTTTATTGGAGTTTTTCTGCCTTAAAGGGATAAGATGAAGAACAGAAAAAGTGATTCCATGACGTAAACAGTTATAGGAGTACTAGTTTTCTTTTCACTACTGAATTAGTGTTAGTTTTTTCGTCTACAAATAGGAGTACCACCCCATTGGCAGACAGTGTGATTGATTCCCAGGATTAAGGCTGCAAACGAACTGAGCTGCTTGCGGCAGTTCGTGGCTCGGTCGGTTTAATCATCGAGCCGAACTCGAGCTCGTTTAGTAAACGAGCTCGGTAAAGCTTGGCTCACAAAAGCTTGGCTTGTTTAAGGAGGCTCATTAAGTAAATTACCTAGGCATGGCTCGTTAAGGACTCGGGTCGTTTATGAACGAGTCGAGCTCGAGCTCGATTTTTGACTCGTTTAGACATTACTAAACGAGACGAGCTCGAGCTCTACAAAGCTCGGCTCAGGTTGTTTACAACCCTACTCAGGATTAGTCAAGGTGTACGCAGGCTGACCTGGAAACTTGAATAGATATATAATTAGAAAAAAACCAAAGGAGTAAACCATGACATGAAAAAAGGAGTAAGCCAATAAAGTGGAGCTTATGAAGAAAAAAAAAAAACAAGCACCATATATATACATAAGCTCCACTTTAATGGTTCTAGTTTTCAGTTGTAGCAGAAGCAGTTTTTACCATAATCTTTGATGTAACGAACACTCCCAATGTGTTTTGTGATCTTCTCGTTTCTTGGACTCTCTGTTGGATAATTTTCCTTTGGTAATTAGAATTGGTGGCTTCTTTTTGAAGCAAGTAAAGATCAACCTATGATAGAGGTCACATAGCGTTGATTTGATAGTCCAAATTAATTAAATTACAATCTTATCCAGAAAATTGAATAGGATGCTAATACATGAATATTATAATGCATCAGGATGTTGAAATAAAGGGCAAATGGTTTTCGGATGTACCAGTGGATGTGGCATGTGCTATATGGAATTGATTCCCAATTACCTTGCATAAATGTTGCTTAAGGCAAGCACCTAAAGGCATGTTAATTGATACTCAATTACATATATGGGCTTTTTATTGCTTACGCCAACCATAGAGAATTGCAAAAAGCTTCACACACACACACACACACACACACACACACACACACACATAGGCTATAAGGGCTCCCTTATATAGCCTATGGTGCGGGATTTTTCGTCTGGGATCGAATTTCGACGATCCAAACCGTTAGATATGTTTAAAATGTATTTTTAAGGTCTACCGCTAGGATTTGTCAAAAAAAAAAAAACCCCGGAAAGGCTTGATCCAAGTAGTTTTTGATAAAAATGTATATATGCACATTTTATCAAAAACAGCTCGGATCAAAGCCCTTCCGGGCATTTGTTTTGTGACAAATCCTCGCGTTGGAACTTAAAAACACGTTTTAAACACATCTAACGGTTTGGATCATCGAAATTTGATCCCAAATAAAAAATCCCGCACCGTAGAGTTTAAGGGAGCCCTTATTGGATATTTATTATCTAGTAAGGGCTCCCTTATATAGGCTACAGTGCAGGATTTTTTGTTCGAGATTGAATTTCGAAGATCCGAACCGTTAGATGTGTTTAAAATGTGTTTTTAAGGTCCAATGTGAGGTTCGTCAAAAAAGATTACCAAGAAAGGCTTGATCCAAGCAATTTTTGATAAAAACGTACATATGCATTATTATCGAAAACTGCTCGGATGAAGCCCTTCCGGGTAATTTTTTTTTTTTTTGATGAATCCTCGCGGTGGACCTTAAAAACACGTTTTAAACACATCTAACGGTTCGGATCGTCAAAATTCGATCCTGAATAAAAAAATCTCGCACCGTAGAGTTTAAGGGAGCCCTTATTGGATATTTGTTATATATAAAAAACTAAGCATAAAGCAAGACAAGTTGATTTTTATTATTAGATGACCAACATTCTATTAGCATGAAAATTCGATGGCAAAATTACCACAATTGAGCGTTTGATGCTTCTTGGTGAGCTGAAATCCCAGATCTCACCCTAAAGATAACTTGATCTAGATCCAAGTCTATGGATCTAGATTTATTTCTTTGTTTATTTTATTTTTTTGTTTTTTTGTGCAATAAGAATTATTTGCGGGTTACTGAGTTAAATTATTGTAGAAACTGTTAACAATGAAGCCGAGACGGAAGTAAAGGTGCTTGGTGTTGTTTTCACACCAATCTGGTACAGAATTCAAAGCCTTGGTTATATTAGCTTTCACTCAGAGCATGAACTATGTGGAATCTTACCCACATGGTCAAGAGTACTGCTGAATGTTGGAAAGAAGCATCAACTATATTGATAAGCCCAATAAAATCAGGGAAGTTCTTTTTTGTTTTTTCCTCTTTATCTTTATCTCTTTGTTTCTTTAGGTACAAAGACACATCTGAAGTGTTTTCAAAGAAGTTCAAGGGGATAGAAATGCTCAGTGTCAACATCCAGTCATTTGCATGTACCTTTGTACTTGAAAGAACAGAGGGAAAAAAAAAAGGGGGAATGGATTTGATTCTTTTTGTTCTGCTTCTTCTGCACTCATGAATAATTATATCTTTCCTTGTCCTATAGTTTTCATGTTGTTTCCTTTTGCTTTATTTTGTTTCCAAATTCTTGATTCTTGATGTGCTTTGTGTCGCGTCATCTCTTCTCAAGGAGGTATTATTAATTGATTGAAAATTTTGTCACTTTTACGAGAAAAAACTCCTTCAATTCGTGAATCAAATTTCATCTTATTTGCACCTAGTTGTAATGACGATATCAAAGAAGCCTGAAAAAAACTTGAAATCCTAGGCCTCTTTGTGACAGATATTGAACCGAGACACGAGTACAAGTTTGAATGCAAAAGCTGGAAAATCCACCCTAGCACCAATACCCAGTGCCTCAGCATTGATATGCATGGCTCTAACCAAGGACAATGTTTTCAAATCCGGATACATCTTGTATCATTTTTTTCATTGTATAAATCGTATCAGGATATGTATCGTGTATCTTAAGACACGTTTGATGGAAGAGTAGGAGTTTCTAATATTTAGTTAGACAAGATTTTGGGAGAAGGAGAAATAATTAAGGCAAAATTGGGGAAGGAGGGTATTTATATTACAAACTCAAAACACTTATTTTGGCTTTGTACAAATTAGCTAGAACCCATTTCTATTTATACTACTCCATGGAAGGGTCTAGTCCAAAGATAGTCCAAAGATATTTTCATATAAGATAAACTTTGAGGTAGATTCTAGAATTACAGACGTGACTAGTTATCACAAAAAATCTAGGGTTGTTTTTTATTTGGGTTTTGGGTTTTGATTTTTGGTAATGATTGGAGGGATAAATATGGATAATAATTAAAAATAGGGGTTAATGATTAGAGAGAGATAGATAGAAAAATGAGAATAATATTTGAAAATAGAGGTAATAATTGGATAATAATTGAGAAAACCGGGTCTTGAAATGCAAAATGAACAAGGCCTAGGTATTTCACAAAGATATTGTAGAATTTCTAGAAGATATATATTATATAGCTTTTAGAAACAAGATATTTATATCTAATTTAATAATATCTTTCATCTTTGAATTTTGTCAATTGGGCTTATTTGGATTTTATTTTCTTGTGCCAAAAATACTAAATCTAGTTTATGCTTCAACAACAATAATCATAATTAATATACAATTAAAAATAGTTATACCTAAGGACATCACAAACTATACTTACATTTACCAAAAAAAGAAAATTAAGATGCAAAATTTCAAGCCTCTCAATTGGGGTCTATTACAAACTATACTTACATTTACCAAAATTTCCATCAAATTTTTTAATATTGCCCATAATAAGATCAAATGGCTTAGATTAATACGTTTGGGGTGTTCCGCTTCTTAAACGAGGACAACCTTTTTCTAATAAGTAATCGTTAGATACGTTCCAAAATTAGGATACAAATATAAATTGTAGGATACGCGATCATATCGTAGGATTTCTATACAAAAAAGATACAAGTGCGATACATATCATTTTCTGAAAAAGGCAATACGGATTGTAAGATGCGTAATGTGTATCGTAGGTTTTCAACAGCTATGGTACTGAGATTGTCTCTGATTCCATATGTAATGACAATAGTAACTCCCCCGAAAGCGTATCCAAAGAAATGTAATTTAGTTCCATTGCTCTTTCTTATTCCCTCGGATCCCTTACAAACTTTCGGACGTGTGAAAATCCCACATACGACTTCCAATGACTCGGCTGATCAAAAGAGAAAAAAGTAAACTTATAATTCAATAATGCACTGTGCAATCTTGAAAAACTTTTATATGTTGTGGTTGAAAAGCCCCTTGAATAACATAAATAAAATCAAGACATTCGCAGTAAAAGGTTGTTCTTTTTTAATAATATAATCAACCATCATATCTTATGCACTTGTAGGCTCGTATGAAAAAAAAAAATCCTAAATTACCTATTGGCCCTTTACCTAAATGCATTTGAGTTCGAATATCCGGTGGCACTTGCTCTCTTAAATGTTTATTACGATGCTTACCGGCCGGACACGGGGTGGCTGCTGTGCACCATCCGAGCCGTCCGTTGCTCGGATGGACGACCCAGATTTCACCTCAGCACCTTTGCATCCGAACCGTTCGTTTCTGTGCGTGCAAAATGAAATCTGAGCCGTCCATCCGAGCAATGGACGGCTCGGATGGTGCACAGCAGGTGTTGTGCTGTGGCTGCTGTGCAGCCACCCCAAAACGAAATGACTCGTACCACCGTGTGATGATGCAGTCAGAGTCTTTTTGCCATGTTCACATATTGCTATATCTTGAACTATTCCATCTGGAAGAGCCTTTTTTTTTTTTCCTATCAAAATGCTCCCAAATAGTAGAAGACACCCTCTTGATGCTGGTGTAATAGTATGATAATGAGAACTAATTGACAAATGCAAATTAATATGTTCTTGCTCTTCATCCACATAAATAAAAAGATTAACAGTATTTGCATTATGATCCATTACTCCCTCCGTCCCTTTTTAAGTAATACCTTTGGAAAACGTGTATTTTTGTGGACGTTAAAATATGTACTTCCATAGAATGCTTTTAAATTTTTTTTTTGCACCAAATTAAAGTGCTCAATTAAAAATATGTACTTTAATTTGGAATAAAAAAATTAAAAATTATATAAAGAAATATGTTTTTTTAAGGGTTTGAAATTGCACGTATTCCGATAAGGATCACTTAAAAAGGGATGGAGGGAGTATTACCCAGTAGCGCCACGTGGAATGAATGTTGGCTCTCACGCTATTTGCTTATGCTCTTGTGAGAGAAACTTGAAGTTTTGGGGGAACTTGAATTTGACAGGTTCAGTAACTTTTTTTTTGTTTCTTTTTTTGGAAATTGAAAAGCTATAAGAACCTTTTTTTTTTTTTTTTCTGACAAAGCTTTAGGAACTTCACTTGAGAGCATTAAAGATGGAGTTAGAGAGTATTTAAAAATGTATAGAGGAGGTGTGAAGAGAGAATGTGTGAAAAAAGAATTTGAGAATTGTAGTATAGACTCATGAACAATTAAGGGATTATCCGCAAATGTAGCCTAGCCAAAGGAAAAAGGAAAACAAGAAAATCAATCAAAGATTGCCAAAAAAAAAAAGAAAAAAAAGAAAAGAAAAAACAGAGAGAGAAGAAAACAAGTTTGAGATTATGAAAAATAACAGATAACAGATAACAGATTAACGGAATTGGATCGGGCTAAACGCTTCGGGCTTAGAGTTGAGCAAATCGGGTGGCCCAGCGAGCTGGGCTTTGGTAGGGCCAGGCCGAAGGCAGCTCTACTCTTATCAAAGGGTAGTCACTTGGATACCATGTTTAAAATTTCTAGAGCCGCCCGTTGGGTCAAGCTTCAAAGCCTATAGCACAAGCCTTACCCATAGGAATCGGGTGGGCCTAGGGCCGGGTTAAAATCGGGGCACAGGCTGGACTTCAATGGGTTCAGGTTGGCTTCGGGCCACTGGGTCAAATTTACACCCCTTGACAACACCGTTCCCGCCAAAATCCCTGTTAGATGACACTGGAAAGACCTAGATGCCCTTTTGTATAAGGGTCACTGGAATTTTTCGATTCCATCCCGCCCATTCCAGAAGAATTGACCGACATAAAGAGAGGGAGAGAGAGAGAGAGAGAGAGAGAGAGGGAAGAGAAGACGACGATGAAGCAAGGCGCTCAGATCACGTAGTAATAAAGAAGATGACCGCGAAATCTCCGAGTTAGGCAAACAGGTTGGGGTTGGTGATTGCGAAATCTGGTAATGCAAAATTATCTATTTTTATTTAAGTTGCAAACTGGTTAGGGTTGATGATCGCGAAATCTGTGTGTTAGGCAAAGAATTTGAGAATTGACGTTAGGCAAACAGGGTCATGGGTTGGTGATCAAAAATTGTTTTCATACTGATCTTTATATTTGGAATGCTATGGTGAATCGTATATATCTGTATAAATTCCTTCTAGTGTCGGAGTTATGATAAAGGCACATGTTGCCTTCCAAGTGTTTAATAAGTTATGTTTCCATTCGTTTATCCTCTTGGCTAAGTTTTTTGGCTTTATGGGGTAGGCCATTTGTCAAATTTAATGGATTTTAGGAAATTATAGATGGGGATGAATGTAAGCCCTATTTTCTTCATTTCCGCCATCTTCAAAATACTGATGTGTCCACGTCTACTATGTGCCAAACATAGTTATTAAAAACCTACGATATAGGATACATATCTTACCATTCGTATCGTCTCTTGCGGAAAATGATATGTATCCCATCCCATATCCTTTTTATAGAAATCCTACGATACGATCACGTATCCTAAGATAAATAGGAGTATCCTGATTCGGTATGTATCATACGATTACTTATTGGAAAAATCGGACTTTATTTTAAGAAGGAGAACTCCAAACGCATTAATCTTAGCCGTTTGATCCAATTATGATGACATTTAAACCATTTGATAGAAATTTGACCTTAATGTAAGCTTGAATAAAAACAAGAACCATGCTTCGATTGCGTTTTGTCTAAATCATATAATGACTCCTTTTTGCTTTTCATAACTAAGCAGCAGAAAGCCTCGATGTGACAAATAGTTGAGAGACATGAGATTTGGCATCTTAACAATTGTCTGTTTTTTTTTATTTTTATTTTTAATGTAAGCATTGTTTGTTGGCATAAACAAGCCCACTTGACAATGCCCAAAGATGAAGATATTATTGAAAGAGACATAAATATCTAGTTTATGGAAGCTCTGGAATATTTAGCTTCTGGAAGCTCTAGAATATCCTTGTCAAATATCCAGATTTTTTTGTGAGCATTAGTCACATGTGTAGTTCTAGAATTTACCTAAAAGTTAATCTTGTATGAAAATATCTTTAGACTAGAGCCTTCCATGGAGTAGTACAAATAGGGATTGGTTTTAGTTCAAGTCTAATACAATACTCTAATACAAATACTCTTCTTCCACACTCTTGCCTGGCCTCCCTTTCGTCGGACACTCTCCTCACTTTGACAACCCTTGCCGAAGCTTTATCAGCCTCCGACGAGATTCCTGGACCTCCGAAACCCTCGATCAAGCCACCTAAGATCTCTAGCAAGCCAACCCAGATCTCCAGCAAGAAAGAAACTGAGTTTTTTCCACTAGAAATGTTTTTAAAACAGGAAACCATTTCTTGCCTCTTGTTTTCTATTTAGAAAAAGAAACTATGTTTCGAGGGGTGCTGAACCAATTTAAAGCCATGTCATAGCTTCAATTCTGACCCATTCTTGAACTCCAAATCATGAACGCGTTTCTTGTAAAAGTTCTCTTGTTAGCTTTGTAATCACTCTCTCTAATTCTCGTAATCGCTTTGACTGATCCTCCTTTTCCTTTGCTAAAGGATTTACTTGAGGGAAAAAGAAAAATACAAGAAGATTAAAAGACAACGTCGTAGCAATGTTACAAAATAGCATATAATGCAAGGTGTGACTTTCACCCTCATTGTCTATTACTTCATTTACTTCATCGTGATGGTATTGGGTTATTCTCAAGATGAGTGACTGGAAAAAGAAAATGAATTTTGTTGCATTGCTTTTTCGTTTTAGATGATATGAAAATGAATTATGGAGAATAAGGGTTTCAGTATCTAGTATACTATTGTATAACTCAAATCGTAAAATCTTCTGTCTGGCATTTGCATTAGGTTGTTACAATCAATGACTAAAACATACGTATGTTCCCATAACTAGATTGTAAAATTGCACAGAAATTATGACACTAAAAAAAAGAAGTTGTGCGAAGATAATAGTGGGGTGTGCATATTAGTTTCCCATCTTTATATCTCCATTACCACTTACACAATAACAAAACCAAAATAGGAACATATTACAGGATCAAAATATCTTACTTCTGAAGGGAGCAGAGTCTCTGGATCTTGTTTTGCAAATGGATCAGCAGGCGAAAGCTCTATGCGATGAGGTATCCTAGGCACCAAAGTATCTACTCCAAATTCTAAAACGAGAAAGTGGAATACAACCTGATCATCAACTGAGTATCCAGCAGTTGAATCCGTCCCGCAGTTCTAATCCTGGCATCAACCATTGATGAACTCTTGTCTCTCAACTTTTGTAACAAGCATAATAGAACTTACCCTTTCTCTGTTTTTTAATCAATTATCTCAAACCTATAGCTAACCCCAAAACGAATTATTGCAACTAGACTGCAAGGTTACTCCCAAATCGCCTAAATCAACTACCACTGCAACTTGCAAGCCAAATCCATTAATAATGGTTTGGCTAACCATTTTCTTTGGATCCAAACTTCCCCTAAATTTTGTGAAATTATCAATGTGCCTCATGAATTGTTTGGTTTTCTCTTGATGCAACTCAAACGGATAATTTCTTTTTTTCATCTTTGCAAGACCGTTAATATATTTTTCTTTTAAAAGGATAACTTCAGCCACAACTTCGATTGTGTTTCAACAACAAATCCTGCCCGGTAATCAGCTAGCGTATGTAAACCAACAAAGTCAGCCCAACCTAGTTTTATTTTTGGATTTGGGAGCGGTAAAAAATTAATGGGCGGTTCTGTAGAAAAGGA
Source organism: Vaccinium vitis-idaea (assembly GCA_963854785.1). Classification (NCBI taxonomy): domain Eukaryota; kingdom Viridiplantae; phylum Streptophyta; class Magnoliopsida; order Ericales; family Ericaceae; genus Vaccinium; species Vaccinium vitis-idaea. Next base: position 27,060,603 of record OY978218.1, read on the forward strand.
ATTTATTGGGCGGTTCTCAAATCAAATAGACAAAAGGTAGAACTAGGTTGGACTGACTTTGTTAGTTTACATACGCTAGCCGATTCTGGGGCAGGATTTGTTGTTGGAAACATGATCGAAGTTGTGGCTGAAGTTAGCCTTTTAAAACAAAAAAAATACATTTAACGGTCTTGCAAAGATGAAAGAAAGAAATTATCTATTTGAGTTGCATCAAGAGAAAACCAAACGATTCATGTGGCGCATTGATAATTTCACAAAATTTATGGGAAGTTTGGTTCGAAAAAAATGGTTGGCGGTTGGCGAAACCCTTATTAATTGATTGGGTTTGCAGGTTGTAATGGTAGTTGATTTAGGCAATTTGGGAGTAACCTTGCATTCTAATTGCAATAATTCGTTTTGGGTTAGCTATATAGGTTTGGGATAATTCATCAAAAAACGGAGAAAATGTAGGTTTTTATTATGCTTGTTACAAAAGTTTAGAGGTAGGAGATATTTAATGGTTGATGCCAGGATTAGAACTACGGGATCCAAGTATTGGATACTTGGTTGATGATCAGGTTGTACTCCATTTTCTTGTTTTAGAATTTGGAGTAGATGCTTTGGTGCCTAGGATACCTGATCGCATAGAGCTTTTGCCTGCTGATCCACTTGCAAAACAATATCCTGAGACTTTGCTCCCTTCAGAAGTAAGACATATTGATCCATGTTCCTATTTTAGTTTTGTTATTGTGTAAGTGGTGATGGAGATATAAATATGGGAAAATAATAGCCACACTCCATGATATTAATCCATTTTTATACCAATTGAAATGAAAAGGCAATGCAACAAAATTCATTTTCTTTTTCCAGGGAGGGGAAAGCTCTCATCTTGAGAATACCCAATACCATCACAATGAAGTAATAGAGAACTGGGGTGAAAGTCATACCGTGCATTATAAGCTATTTTCCTAATATCGCTGTGACTCTGTTTTTATTTTATTTATCTTCTTGTATTTCTCTTTTTCCCTCAGGTAGATCTTTAGCAAAGGGAAAGCAGGATCAGTCAAAGCGATTACGAGAATTAGAGAGGGTGATTACAAAGCTAACAACAGAAAAGAACTTTTACAGGAACGCATTCGTGATTTGGAGTTCAAGAATGGATCAGAATTGAAGGTATGACATGGCTTTAAATTGGTTCAGGACCCTCAGAAACAAACTTAAGTTCCTTCTTCTAAAATAGAAAGAAAAGGCAAGAAATGATTCCTGTTTCTAAACCATTGTAGGATGTTCTAGTGGAAAATGATAGTATAATTAATAGTGGTTTTAAAACTGTTTGTTGTTTTAGTAGGGGAAATTGAGTGGAGGCAACCTTAAGGGTTGAGTGCTGTATGAGAAGTTTTTGTTGGTGAAATTGAGTGGAGGCAACCTTAAGGGTCCAATGTCATATGGGATGCTTTTGTAATCAACCTTTAAACAGTTTCTTATCTACTGTTCTGAATTTGATTCGTCGTGAATTAGTTTAGCAACTTGTGTTTAAGCAGCTGTATGATGTTTATATATTTTGCGAGTGTATTTGATCTTGAAAATGAACAAGGCGGAATAGTAAAAGATCTAGGAGGGAGCAAACTTTATTTATAAGATATTGAAGCTGAGCGTCTGTTTCCTAACTGACCGTGCCTCTAAACCAGATGGGCTGTTGGTTTTTAAATTAATTTCCTTCCAAGGGCTTTTTTTTTTTGGGAGTGTTGAAAATCCTCGAACGTTTATTTGAACCCCTTATTGAATTTACGATTAGTTGTTGAGTCATGTGGGTGTAGGCCAGTATTGATGAATTACATGTTGTGTTAACCATGTCTCAGCTTACGTGATGAATTATGTATCCTCTTGTATTTTTTTTCCCCCCTCAGATAGATCCTTTAGCAAAGGAAAAAGAGGATCGGTCCAAGCGATTATGAGAATTAGAGGGAGTGATTACAAAGCTAACAACAGTGACGAACTTTTACGAGGAACGCGTTCGTGATTTGGAGTTCAATAAATGATCAGAGTTGAAGGTATAACATGGATTTAAATTTGTTAAGTACCGCTAGAAACAAACTTAGTTTCTTTCTTCTAAATAGGAAGAGGCAAGAAATGGTTTCCTGTTTTTAAAACCGTTGTATAATCTTCTACTGGAAAACGATAGTATAATTAATAGTGGTTTTAAAAGTGTTTGTTGCTTCAGTAGGGGAAATTGAATGGAGGCAACCTTAAGGGGTCCGGTAACATTTGGGTTGAGTTGTGAATCAGTTTAGCAACTTGTGTTTAAGCAGCTATGTGCTGTTTATATATTTCGCGACTGTATTCAGTTTTGAAAGGAACAAAGTGGAATAGGAAAAGATCAAGGAGGGAGCAAAACTTTATTTATGAGGTATTGAAGCCGAGTGTCTGTTTGTTCTGTAAAAAACCGTCTCTCTAAACCAGGTGGGCTGTTGGTTTTAAACGTAATTTTTTTTTTTTGGAGTGTTGAAAATCCTTGAAAGTTTATTTGAACCGTTATTCATTGAATTTACGACTAGTTGTTGAATCATGTGTGTAGGCCCAATATTGATGAATTACATGTGTTAACCATGTCTCATCTTAAGTAAATTTAATTTTCCTTTAACAGAACATCCTACATGAATTCTATTTTTAATAAAAAGTCGTGCTACTTTCTTTGAAAAAAGGCTGCCATCTCAATTTGATCTATGCAGGGAAAGAAAGTTATTGGTTTAACATTTTTTCCAAGAAGCTTGATTTTTCTTTAGCACTGTTGTTGGAAAAGAAAATGTTATCGAACATTTTTTATGGTTGTTACATTAATCAATGTGTTGTGTAGTTGTGGACACAAGTGTGGTGGTTTCAAAAAAAGAAAAAGAAGGTTTGATTTGTTAAATGACTCTTTAATAGAATACCATTATGAATTGATATCACCATTTGTATCTTTGCAACTGTTGTCTAATTGGATCGTGTGGTTTCATCTATTATGTGTTTTTGACTGTTTGCACGTGAATATGACTTGATGGACAGTTTGCTGAAAATGATTGGTGCATTAAATTCTGCTACATATCGTTAGTTTTGACACCTGAGATCTTAGATGTCATAAATTTCATTGTCATGGTCATGGATGGTAGCTCATGTTGTAACCTTTTGTGAAGTGAAGGACGGGTGACTTAAAAGTTGAAATTTAGAAAAGATAAGCATAGTTACAGTTTCTTAGAATTGATGTTTAAGTGTTACACTCGTGATGAAGATCGATTGAATATGTGTTTTGATTCTTTTTTGGAAAATAGATCACAAGGGGTTTTGAGGTATGTATAACTTGTATGGTTTGTTCTTCCGTGTCAAATCGTTGAATCTTTTACCAGGAAGACATGTTTTAAAAGGTTCCGTACTTCATATTTCGTTTTTGTATAGGCTGATGTAGCTAAAAACTTTCAATTCCTTGAGAAAAAGAGAGGTTGATAACCAATGAATATTTTCTTGGATGGCCTCATTACCTAGAGAAATAAGCAAGTGGTACTGAATTTTATTTTATGCATAGCTTCATGGTATATGGTAAGTAAGTCTTAAATACGAGCAGATGCAAATATCAAATGTCTATGAAGTTAAATTTGATGGATATGAATGTCGATAAAGAAATTAGAAATGTGGGGGTTCTAACTCCTATTGGTGGTTAGTTGATGATTCATTTTATTACCTTTATTGTGGGAGCTACCTTATTATGTAATCTAATATTTTAAACTTGGAGCGCAGAAATTGCAAGAAGAGAATGCCACTCTTTTGAACAGGACTTTGAAAAAGAAAGAGGAGCAACTTAAGGAGCAATTTAGGGCCCCGGAGGTTCGTAATACATTAAATTAATTTTTTTTTTTGCAAAATACTTTCTTTCTTATACTTTTCCAGCACCCCTTTACTTCTTCACTTTCTTCCTTGTTAGCATTAGAGAAGACTAAAGAGTTATATGCAAAAAGATGATGAGAAACATAGGGTCCATCTCTCCTTTTGTTTAACTAGAGTAGAAAACCCTTCCGCACAAAGAAGAAACATGTTCAGCAATAGTGGGTCCCCTTGATGTAGTCCCCTCTGAGGCTTGATCCATGTTGCTGACCATTTATAGTGACCGAATACGAAACAGTAGACACACAGTTCGTGATCCACTCCACCCACCTCTCGTCGAATCCCATACGTTTAATTACAGCCTCAAGGTAACACCATTCCACCATGTCATACTCCTTGGCAACCTCCAATTTTAGAGACATATACCCTTCCTTACCGCTCCTTTTATTCTTCAACTAATGAACTATTTCATGGGCGACTAAAATGTTATCAGATTTTTGCCTATTTTTAACAAATGCATTTTGACTCATACTAATGAAGTTAGGCAAAAACGGCATAATCTATTAGACAGAGCCTTAGCTATGATTTTGTATAAAAACATTGGACAAAGAGATGGCCAAAACTATGATACCTGCAACGGTGTTTTGACTTTAGGGATTAGAATAATCTGAGTGTGATTTAGGCTCTTTAGCAGGTGGCCAGAGTGGAAGAAAGATTGCACTGCCTTGATGAAATCCTCCCCAACCACCTCCCAGTATTTTTGGTAGAATCCGGCCATCATGCCATCTGCTCTTGGGGCTTTACTAGGATCCATATTGCAGAAGGCTTGTCGAATCTCCACAGGGCTGAATTGTCTTGTAAGGGAACTGTTCATTTGATCTGTGATCCGTACCTGAATAGAATCCACCACCACATCATTGACATGATCTGTCCCAGTGGCGGAGGCACTACTAGGGCAGTGTGGGCACGTGCCCACACTGCCGTTCTCTATGTTAGCATTTTTTTTTTTTTTTTTTGGTTTTATAGTCAGAGGTTGTTTGGAATCGCTTACATGCATTTCGATTTTCTTTTCTAGTCAAAGGCAGATCGTCCATATCCATGCCTAGACTAGGAGATTCAAAAGAGATTTCTCTCTTGTGACTTAGCCCCAAGCGGTTATCAAGTTTTGAACCCAGGATGTGTGGATATTTCGCAAATTGTAGTTTTAGAACATAATAATTAATATTATTTAGACAATTTTTCCCTCACAAACAACATACTCGTGATCTTTTGTTCACTCACTAAAAAAAACCAAAAAAAAAAAGAAAAAGAACATTACCTATTTTAGTTTGGACACATATTGGATCTCCTTACTCCCTACTGATCGAATCGTTTATTATATGAATCTGATCTAGCGGTAATCATACAATTTGCATATTCATAAATGCTTGATCAAAGGATATAATATTTTTGTCTAAAGTTTTAACACAAATTATAAAGCAAGATACGTGTTATTCGATCAAATACATTGTCGAAATAATAACTCAATGTAGACAACGACAATAATTTTTACCTATATTTTAGGTGAGGAACTAAATTAACACTCAACTAAGTCTGGAATTGTCATTTCTTTCTCAAGCCGCAAAAGGCAACCAACAATCGTATTGTCAAAACCACCAACTCGTGGTGAGTGGGTTATTGTCGGAACTTTTGTTTACGGTGCCCACACTCGTACGTAATCCTAGCTACGCCACTGATCTGTCCCTTCCGACTTCCGTTTGGGAAAAGCCTCTTAAAGTACTACACAAAGTCCCTAGCAACTGCATCTTGGTCTTCACACCAGTTTCCCCTTGGAATATTGGACTCCAGAAATGGCATTGCTCTATCTTCTTTGTGCGACCTTGGCATGGAAGAAGGCAGTATTACGATCACCTTCTACCATCCATGATGTTCTTGCTTTTTGGCACCAAAATCTCCTCCTATACCCATGCCTCACCCAAATCCTTCTCCAATGCCCTGACTTGACCCATATCACCCTATTCTGGCGTATACCAATTGCTTTAATTTTAAACTGTAACTCATTGATTTTATTACGGGCATTGAAATTCTTTGCTTTGCTCCCCACCCTCAATTCCTTACGAGTATTACGAACTTTATTGAACACTTCAAACATTTTGGAACCCTAAATTGGAGTTCGCCAACTCTTGCGAATTGTCTCATGACAGTCAGGATCACTTGCCCGTCGATTGTTAAAACAGAACTGTCTATGGCCTGAGAACTTGGGAGGGTAGGTATCCAACAATAGAGCAGCTTGGTTAGATCCAACCACAAACAAATGTACCCGTACCCGATCACAGTGTAACCTCCATCCGGGTGCAACTAATACTCCACCCAACCTCCTTTTGATTTGCCCATGTCACCTCTTCTATTAGCCCAAGTGAAAGGATATCCAGCGAATCCTAGGTCCATTGCTTCAAGACTGGCTACAGAGTCCCTAAAAAGCCCGTAGAGACCAGACTTCCCTTCTTTGTCCTCCTTGCTTCTCATCCTCCCACATTATGTCATTGAAGTCTCTCCACATGACCCAATGCCCAGAACTTTGTTGCCTATACCGAATCAAATCTTTCCATTGTGGTCAACGTACACTATCAACAGAACTTGCATAGAGGTTACTCAGATGCCAATCATGACCGGTTTTATCATCCTTATTTATATCAAGTCACTATATGAATGAAGTACTTTTTTTTGCTTCATTTTATTATGGGAAAATTTCAAAAAGACCCCTGAACTTTCTGACAATTAGCGATTTAACACCCGGACTTTAACCACTAACAAAACCACACCCGAACTTTATATTCCGTCAACAAAAAAACCCCTGCTGTCCAATTCCGTCACGTTTTTAACTGAGGAGGCTTAACGGATGGACTTAACAACGGTTTTGTTCGTTTAGTGCCCAAAACGACGTCGTTTTGGGCATAACTAAAAATAAAAAAAAAAGTTCAGGGGCTTTTTTGTTGATGGGCACTTACAAGATTAAGATCCTATAATCTTAATGAAACCTTAAACGATTGGATCGGGCACTTACATATGTCCTATTGAGTTTAATTTTTCAGGGCTAACTCAAAAAAGTATTTTCAAAATAATCAACGGTTTGGATCGTTCGTGTGGGATCCCGGAATGGGACCCACACATGCTACGACCATATTAGTATTGGATGCGAAATTATATAAGTTTTTTTTTTACGTGTCTATAGTCCAACTTTTCTAAAACTTTACCATGATCACACGTATTAAAAAGTAAAAAGAATTCAATAAAAACAGAAGAATACATCAATAAAATTAAATAATCTAAGTATCAAGTCAAAGTTGGAAATTTTTTTAATATTTTTAAAAAAATTCTACAATTTGCCAAGTTTTACTTTTCAAGTGTGTCTACAATAGATGTATCCAGAAAAATTAGTAAAATTTTTGGAAAAGTTGGATTATAGACACAAAAAAAAAAAAACTTAATTCAATAGGATATATATATGTGTGTGTGTGGGTCCCATTCCGGAATCCTACACGAACGATCCAAACCGTTGATTATTTTGAAAATACTTTTTTGAGTTAGCCCTGAAAAATTCAACTCAATAGGATATATGTAAGTGCCCGATCCAATTGTTTAAGGCTTCATTAAAATTATAGGATCTTAATCTTGTAAGTGCCCGTCAACAAAAAAGCCCCTGAACTTTTTCTTTTTTTTGAGTTATGCCCAAAACGACGTCGTTTTGGGCACTTAACGGACAAAACCGCCGTTAAGTCTCCTCAGTTAAAAACGTGACGGAATTGGACGGCAGGGGCTTTTTTGTTGACGGAATATAAAGTTCGGGTGTGGTTTTGTTAGTGGTTAAAGTCCGGGTGTTAAATCGCTAATTGTCAGAAAGTTCAGGGGTCTTTTTGAAATTTTCCCTTTTATTATCTTTATGGTGGGATCTATCTTATTATGTAATTTAATTTTTTAAACTGTGATCTCATCTTTTCTTATCAGCTTGCTTTAAAATCGAGGGCTCCATAAGAGTTGCTGGGCTTCGAGACCTGAACTTCTCAGCATTAACAAACACGTGGAAGCCAAGCTGAGCGCAAGCAGTAGAACTGATATCCTATGATCTGAATAATTTTTGATAGGAGCAATTTGCAAGGAATGATTAAGTAGATAGTGATACAGACTTGAAGAAAAAAAAAACTGAAAGGGAGTTAACTGGATTCCAAAGGTGAGAACCAGGTTTGAAGTAGCAGTAAACTGTAATCCCCAACATTCTCCCAAGAAAAGGACATACTCTTATATCATGGGCCCACCCAATTTATCTTTGATCAAGTGTCCATCATCAACATAGGGAAAAAAGAAAAAAAAAGATTGGCTCTGGTGCATTATTTACATCGCTTTGGCATTGGCTGAGCAACACAAGGTATGCTATAGGAGATAAGAGTCCCAAGACTACCAACCAAGGAGCTCGAACTAGGCGAAGGGTCAGTGGAGACCAAACATCTAGAGGTAAAAAGGGGGATTGGGGTTTGTTGGTGGGCACCCCTGATGTTCAAGGACAGTTAACCGTCGGGGCCCTTCTTCATGGATATCTCGCACGATCTTTCGTTCAAGTGAATATCAAACTTTCAAAGAGGATAAACAATTTGGAGATTGAAAGGAAAAAAGAACGTGAGGAACTTCAGAAAGAAATTCGGACCCTAAAGGATAAGAATAGGAAATTGAAAGAGAAAGCTTGTGGTAATAAAGGTATACCTCCGGGGCTACTTAATAGCTTTCTCTTTCAATTTCCTATTATTAAGTAGCCCCGGAGGTATACCTTTATTACCACAAGCTTTCTCTTTCAATTTCCTATTCTTATACTTTAGGGTCTGAATTTCTGTCTGAAGTTCCTCACGTTCTTTTTTTCCTTTCAATCTCCAAATTGTTTATCCTCTTTGAAAGTTCAATATTCACTTGAACAAAAGGTATCATGCGAGACATTCATGAAGAAAGACTCTGACGGTTAACTGTCCTCGAACAGTGGGGATGCCCACCAGCAAACCCCAATCCCCTTTGTACCTCTAGCTGTTTGGTCTCCACTAACCCTTCACCTGGTTCGAGCTACTCAGTTGGTAGTCTGGGGACTCCTATCCCCTACAACGTACATTGTGTTGCTCAGTAAATGTCAAAGTGATATAAATAATGCACCAAAGCCAATCTTTTTTATTTTATTTTTATTTTTTATGTTGATAAGATGGACACTTGATCAAAGATAAATTGGTGGGCCCATGATGTAAGAGTCTGTCCTTTTCTTGGGAGAATGTTGGGGATTACATTTTACTGCTACTTCAAACAATTGGTTCTCACGTTTGGAATCCAGTCATTCCCATGCAAATGGCTTCAGTTTTGAAGACGGAATAAAGCCATTTCAATCGAACGTGGAACATGTAGATATGATTTTGATCACATGTTCTGCTTGTAAATAGATATATGATCTTCCGACAGGATAGATTTGCTTTTCGTTTTAGCGAGTTTTGGTGGAAAGTATAGGGGTTCGTGAACAGTAGCTTTAAGGTATAATCTCAGAAGTTTTGCTTCTGTATTTGATATCATCCCAAGACGAACTGACAGAATACGAGGTTCTTCTGTCCTTGAAACTTACAATGCTCATTCTTTTTCTCTACAACCAATCTACATATCACACTTTAAGTTTCCCTCTCAGTTTTCATGTCTATGAAGAATTTAAGAGTAAGGTTGGTGTGGTAGGGTAGGGTAGTAAAAGCCATCACTTCGTACGAAAGTTACACTTTATGAAACCTTTGTATGCATATTCTGCTCTGCTGAATTGTGAAGTGTTACTTATTTAATTGGTTTTGCTGCTGTTTTTTTGGTGTTTCACTTTGATGCTATACTATTGATGACTATGTGAAGTGCTCTACTAATCTACTTGGTGAAATGTAGTCACCGTGGGAAGGCTAGCTATTTTGGTCTGGTTTGGAAGTTAACAGTATCACTTTGCCATTTCTTGTATCTCGTGGAACTTAGTTTGCTTTTACTGCTTGTTTCTTCTTGTTCTCTGGTTGACTCGCATTGTGATGGTATCATGGTCTTGCCCTTTTTAATCTTTGTACCCTTACTTTGGCTAATGAAATTGTTCTTCACCGTTTGAAAAATAAAAGGTTTTAGTTAAATATACATAGTATTCTATTTGGGTTAAATGTAGGGTTGTTTCATTTTTCTGTCATATTTTCCTTGATCACTAGCTAAATCTAGATTTCAGAGTGTTTGAGCTACACGAGTTTACTTTCTGCTCTTAATCACCTTGTTATTGTGTCATATACTATTTTTATTGGATTTTGTTACGATGTGCCCCTAGGACACATAATAAGGGTGCATTAACTCTTTTACTTCTCTACTTCCATGAGGATTGTAAAGATAGTAGTAGGGTAATCAATTCTTTTTCTCAAGACAGTTTCTGAGCACGGGACGCAAATGCCTCCAACTTAATGTGTTGTTTCGTGTATTTCTCCTTCCCATTGAACGTCTTCTTCTGCCAATTGTTCGAAACATTTGAACTCCCCTCCCCTAAACATTCATACAAATACATAAAGTTTGTACATAGAGTGCGCCAAATGCAAATAAGATTTATAAAGTAAATATAAAAATATAAAATGCTGCAAGTACTGTACTATTTTTCATAAAAGAAAAAAAATAACATGCTGAACTTAATTCCCGCTCTTTTTCTTCATTTCTTTCATTATGGTAAAGAGCCATGTTTGCAGGAGTTGAAAGGGCTTGAAAAGTAGGGGGGAGCAAGTGAAAAGTGAGGTTACTGAAACTTCGAAGGGTATTATAGTCTCACTAGAATAAGTTTTCACCGCATCAACATCTTCAACTATTTCCTACTCCATAATAATACTTTAGTCATTTCCATTTAGTGGTCTCTCAAGAGCATCTTTATCAGCCTCACAAAAAAAAAAAAAAAATACCAAATTTAACCACAAAACCTTTTACAATTTAGCAAGTCACTTTATCAAAAACTCAAAAAATCAGACTCTCTATCCAAATTTTACTATATTAAAAAACTAGGGGTAATTGTTCTAGGGTCCAGAAGTGTGGACTTATTGTGTCATTTAGTCCATGTTAAAGTTTTACAAGGTCTAAGGTCCACCAATTTTTTTTATTTATAGAATTTAGGCACTTTCAAAGGATACTCTAGAGTTTAGGTTTTAGGGTGCACTTTCATATTATAGGGTTTTAGTGGTTTATGCACTTTCATAGGGTACCCTAGTGTTTTAGGCACTTTCATAGGGTACCCTAGGGTTTTAGGCACTTTCATAGAGTACAAACTTTTTTGGCACTTTCATAGATGTATAAACTTTTTTTGGGTAAAAAAGAAAAGAAAAAAGATGTCAGCGTTAGGACTGGATAGGTTATAAACTTGTTTGGTGGATTAATGGGGTTACAGATTCTTTGCCTAGGACTTTTGAACAAGTTGCCCATTAAACTATTCCCCTCAAGTGTGCAAAAAAAAAAAAAAATTTATTTCCCCTAAAAAACTAATCTCCCCGCCTGGGGAGTTGTGGTCCGTGCACTAAAGTAATAAAGTAGCACCTTTTCAGCCTCAAAGTCTCTGCCCCCCTCTTTACCCCATGAATCCGGCAGAGTGGTTAGACGGAAATGGGATAAAAAATACATCTGGTGCGTGAACAGTAGTACCTACCCAAATTTGAGTAGGTACTGTAGCAAAAGCTAGTTTAGCAAGACTGATGAGAATGCTCTAACATTTGTCTTTAGTCTTCACGGCACACATTAAAAAATCCACTTTTATTTCATTAATCATTATCATCACGTTTGTTGGGTACTTCCAAAGTTTGATAATGATAACAGAAGAACGAAAAAAGGAGGAATTAAGTCTGCATTCATTATCTCAGGTCCATTGGCTGAAATTCTATGATTCTTGTACTCGCCAAGCCCAAGCGCAGATTTATACCTAATTTACTTTGGGGGAATTGCTTTTCAGAGGTCCCTGGGGTAAAAAAATTGGGCATTAATGAGACAGTTTTTTGCAATTACTGGTCGCAAGGAAGGAGAAAAATAATTGCACATACACGGCACCAACAATTTTATTGACAGAAATACCCTGGGTAAGAAAGCCCTAATTTTTTGCCCCTCCCCACTCTCAAGAAATCTTCCTTCCCTTCTGTTTTTTGTCGAAAAGACCCCTTTCCAAGGTACTTATCTACCTTCTCGGCTCCTCCGATGCCGTCACCACACGCTGACGCCCTCTGACGCCATCCAGGGTTTTCGATTTCCAGATATGGGTTATCTTCAGATTTTGGTTAAAGATGTGAGTTCTCCCACTTTCGACAATCGGTTTGAGGCTTTGAGCCTTGCTATCATGACTTTTAATGCTACTCTAGTTGCCTCGGTGATTAAGAAACATACATTGTTTTTCAGTTCCCTTCGTAATGGAGTTTATAGCATTTTTTCATTCCACTTCGTAATGTAAATAGATGAAACTAGGGCTGGCCCTCACATTCTCAGGGCTTAAGACGACGTTTGAAAATGGAGGCCTTTAATAAATGTTTGCGGATCTAAAATTTAAAGTCGATACATCAATGTTTCGAAACTAAATGCTAACATGGAAAAAACCCAAAAAAATGTACCATCATCGCTTTAAAAACAATGCAAACATATTCTACGACCTAATGGAGCATATATAGCAGAGAAGATGATTGATGAGAGTTTGTAAGAGGAGATTTTGACGTTCAAAAATGGTCTAACCTGTATAGCAAAGAAGATGATTGATGAGAGTTTGTAATAGTACATTAGGTTCTTTTACTAGCTCCTAGGTGTTTGGATATCGGTGTCATGTTTATTACTAGATGCCTGTTTCTCACAAATTTTAATGGCTAGCCATTCCTCATCTCCTTATCATGTACTATGGCCGAAGTTTTATGTGAAGTTTTTGGGCCGTTCATCTACTATGTGAGATCCATATGCATCCAACAGTATTGCTATTTTGTGTCTAGGTTTGTGTGACCAGAGCATTGCTCTTACGATAAGGACAGAATTCTCTTTAGTCCAATATTTTGTTATAGAACTTTTATTATGGTAATTTAATTTGTCCATCTGGTCGGTCCTGCAATAATTAGAGGTTAATTTTGTTACCGTAGCATTTCTGGTAATAAAAAGAAGTTGGACTATCGAAAGCAAAAAATGATGAAAAACAGTAGGATATATTGGGGCTACAATCCTTAGATCCAAACTGTTTTTTCTTCCCATTTCAAAATGATATGCTCTCCAAGGAAGTTGATGCAGTGGTTAATCAACTTGCCTTGGTGAGGGTTACCAATCCAGGATCGCAGGGACATTGATTAGGACATTCTTTAGTACCCAAAAAGAAAAACAATCCATTGATTCCAAGGGATTTTTTTTATTAAAAGGGACAAACCTACCTGCAAGTTCAGGACAAGTCCTTTTGGGTTTAGTATCTTAGTCTTTGCGCAATATGATTTACAATATCAATCTACCATCTCATATGGACGTGTTATTTGTCTCATTTCTTGTGTGCAAGGAAATTAACTTTTTTCCAATTGTACAAGATGCATACAATAAGGTTGTAAAATCTTTTTTTCTTATTCCTTTTTTCAAACTACACGAGGAGACAAAGGGAAGTAGATGCATGCTGAAGTGTAACGAATCACATGAAAAGGGAAAAACCAAAATACCTTCGGGACACCATGATCCGCATACATCAAACAATTCTGAAAACAGTAAGTTGTGTCCAGAATTATGTTTGAAAGTTGTGCGGTCCGATCAATGCTCTATTACGAAAGCTACCCCACATTAGGTTTCTCTAACTGTATGTTAGTCCCAAACTGAATGTGACCACCATCAGTACTGTTAGTGTCTCCAGTAGTACTGACAACCTTATTCTGGTCCAATTTCTTCATTGTCGACCTTCACTTAAAGAAAGTACCAAACAAGACCTGCATCTCCTCGAGGGTTTTTCCTTGTGTTTCAGGGAAAAGTGTGTAGAAGGAAACCCAACTCACAATGGCCACTCCCATAAAAAGAAAGAAGGCCCCGCCGATCATGATCGCCTTGGTGAGAGAAAGAAAAGTCATCGATATGACCCCACTCATCAAACGGTTCATAGCCGTTCCCATGCTCGTCCCTTGCGCCCGTAGCCTCAACGGGAAGATCTCCGAGCTATAGACCCACGCGATGGGCCCCATCCCGATCGAGAACGTCAAGACGAAAGATAGCAGTGCTGCAATAGCCAAAGCAACGGCCCACATCACTATTTTTTTTCTGATCGATCACTTTTTCATGTGCCTAAAGTCGCTAGGGATACAATCATTCCCCCAACGCTGGTTAAGAGTAACTGTCTTCGTCCAACTCGATCTAGTAAAAACGTGGCCACGAGAATGAATAAGATCTAGTAAAAACGTGGCCACGAGAATGAATCAACAATAAACTCTCAATTGAAAAGCAAATTCACAAAAAGATGACAGGTACGAAAGTTAAAAATACCTAAAAATAAAGGGTAATGATTTTGGCACTACACTTATTTTTATAAGGACACTCAAATATTTGTCTTCTAGAGTAAAAATTATACACAACAAATGTACAAAAAGACAAAACGACAGTGTCAATGCCAGAAGATTGCTGGAAGGAGTGAATTCCAACTCCGGCGATCAGAATATGCAAGACGGTGGGTGTCGAGTGGAGAAACAGCTCTTTCTAGACGTCTTCGCCGTGACTTCGCTTCCGCACTTGAACGTAGTCGTCGTTGCACTCCTCGGGAATCCCGGCGGCTTCCTATATCTCGGCGAGCCGACGCTCTCATCTTTTGAATCTGAAGTCTTGTCCAGAACTCGCTTCGCCTCGCCAAGTCGACCCTGTAAAACGAGCCACCGAGGTGACTCGGGCATCGCCAGAACCCCCAATGCCAAGAAGATTGGGGGAATTGCTCCGACTCCAAGCATGACTCGCCATCCTAGGTTTTGGCGAAGATTCTCGAATGCATAGTTCGATACAAATCCCAGCAATATACCTAAAACCACAAAAAATATGTTGTGAACGAAAGTGAATTGAAATCCTCTTTAAAATAATATTTACAAAAATCAGTTTGAACACACATTGATAGCAATGGCAGGTTAAAAAGAAGCATTTTGATATATAAAACGGACGAGATATATAAAACGGACGAGAAGTGTACGTATTTGATTTCTCATCTAGCTGGGTTCTTACACATAGACTTCCTCCGTCCCCATAATGTTAGCCACATTTGAGATTCCGCGCCATTTTTATACTGTCTATATATTTCCACTTTATAATATTTTATGTGATGTTCAAAATTTTGTTTAACAATACTAACTGAAATTTATTAAACGAAATCTATATTGCTTGTACAAAAATATTTCGGTTAAAAGAAGTAGACAATCTTTTCGTAGGGCAGGAATAAAGAAAATGACTAGCTCTTTGGGAAAGAGGGAGTATTTTTTATTTTTGTGATATGCGGAATGACTAATTGAAACCCAAGAACAATTTTGAAATCGTTCCCGTAGTTTACCTCGCGTCTCGTTATCATATCTTTAGTTTCAATTGCTTATGATTAGCCGTTGTAGTTTCCAATATGTTTGGATTTTGTAAAATTGATGACTGTTGTTAATACAAGTGTAATAATCCAAACTATAAAGCAGGGACGGAGCCCGGATTATTGTGTAGGGAGACGGACTATATATGTGAAGGAGGGGCGAGGCTACACAATTGGATGATATATATATATATATATACACACAAACTCCCTTAACTTGTTAAATTCCGGACCTCATTGATCCCGATCGAATTTCGATGATCTGAACCGTCCAATGTGTTTAAAAGGTGTTTTTTAGGGTCCCCGCGAGAAATCATAAAAAAAAAATACCGGGAAGGGCTTGATCCGAGCCGTTTTCACAAAACTGTATCTCGGACCCTAAAAAACACCTTTTAAACACATTGGACGGTTCGGATCATCGAAATTCGATCGGGATTAATGAGGTCCGTAACTTAAGAAAATCCGGGAGTTTGAAGGGGAAGTGTGGTGTATATATATATATATATATATATATATATACGGGGAGGATCCTGTCAAGGATCCCGGAAATCCCGGATTGAAGCGGTTTGAAGCCCTTCCCGATATTTTTTTGACGATCCGAGCCGTCCAATGTGTTCAAAAGGTGTTTTCCAAGGCCCACGCGGGAAATCTTCAAAAAAAAATACCGGGAAGGGCTTGATCCACGCAGTTTTTCGCAAAAACTGCATATTTACAAAATTGCGTGGATCAAGCCCTTCCCGGTATTTTTTTTTGAAGATTTCCCGCGTGGGCCTTGGAAAACACCTTTTGAACACATTGGACGGTTCGGATCGTCAAAAAAATATCGGGAAGGTGGAGTTCCGAACTCTCTAGTCCCGGACTAGAGAGTTCCTCTATATATATATATATATATATATATATATATATATATATATATACGGGGAGGATCCTGTCAAGGATCCCGGAAATCCCGGATTGAAGCGGTTTGAAGCCCTTCCCGATATTTTTTTGACGATCCGAGCCGTCCAATGTGTTCAAAAGGTGTTTTCCAAGGCCCACGCGGGAAATCTTCAAAAAAAAATACCGGGAAGGGCTTGATCCACGCAGTTTTTCGCAAAAACTGCATATTTACAAAATTGCGTGGATCAAGCCCTTCCCGGTATTTTTTTTTGAAGATTTCCCGCGTGGGCCTTGGAAAACACCTTTTGAACACATTGGACGGTTCGGATCGTCAAAAAAATATCGGGAAGGTGGAGTTCCGAACTCTCTAGTCCCGGACTAGAGAGTTCCTCTATATATATATATATATATATATATATATATATATATATATATATATATAGGAACCCCTTCCTATCCAAACCACATTTTGCGGAAGGTGTTTTCAAGGTCCAACGCGAAGATTTGGCAAAAAAAATACCCGGAAGGGCTTGATCGGAGTTGTTTTTCATAAAAACGCTATATACCTTTTAAACACATCTAACGGTTCGGATTTTCAAAAAACAATTGGGAAGGTGGAGGTCCGGACGTTTTAAAATCCGGGAGTTTAGATGTGAAGTTTTTTGTATATATATATATGGAAATCTTCTAGTCCAAACCCTCCCGAGAATAAGAAAAAATGATTTTTTTTGTTTTGCAAGTTATTTTTGGAAAATCCGAACCGTCCAATGTGTTCAGAAGGTGTTTTCAAGGGTCCACGCGGGAAATCTTCAAAAACAAATACCGGGAAGGGCTTGATCCAAGCAGTTTTTTGCAAAAACTGTATTTTTACAGTTTTGTGAAAATTGTTTGGATCAAACCCTTCCCGGTATTATTTTTTGAAGATTTTTCGGTTGGACCCTTGAAAACACCTTCTGAACACATTGGACGGATCAGATCGTCAAAAAAATGCTCGGATCACGGAGGTCCGGAAGTCCGGACTAGAAGTGGAACATATATATATATAGGCCAAACTTCTTATCCACACTCCCGGATTTAAGGAAAAAATGGGGTTTTTTTGTGTTGCAAATTTTTTTTGGAAAATCCGATCCGTCCATTGTGTTCAGAAGGTGTTTTCAAGGGTCCACGCGGAAAATCTTCAAAAAAAATACCGGGAAGGGCTTGATCAAGCAGTTTTTCACAAAAACTGTATTTATATATTTTTGCGAAAACTGCTTGGATCAAGCCCTTCCCGGTGTTTTTTTTTGAAGATTTTTCGCGAGGACCCTTGAAAACACCTTCTGAACACATTGGATGGATCGGATCGTCAAAAAAAAATTTGGATAAAAAGTCCGGAAATGAAAAGTCCGGATAGGAAGTGGAACCTATATATATATATTTCCAATGTAATAGTAGGGTTTTTTCAAATTATAGCATGAGCGACAGCCCCTACTAGCCACCCCCTGTCTCCATCCTTGCTATAAAGGGAAGTATTTGTCTTCTATTTTGCATAAGCAAACAAATGCGGGCCAGACAAAGGGATGAAAGTAACACAAGTGAAAAGGGTAATTGGAAGGAGATGAAGGGTAACGGGTAAGCACGTGTGAAAACGATGAAAAAATGTATAAGAAAAATTATGTAAATATGGAAGGAAGTGGGAGCGGCTATTTGATTAATTTTATGTTAGAAAATAATAGACTATAAAATGGAGTAGATGGAGTGATGGTGCAACGGTTAAATCCTAAACACTAATAAGTTTTTGGGATTATTGGGATCCTTTGTGAGGAAATCTCCCAAAACCCAAAAATCCTCCTAAAGAAAAATCACCCCATGCAGGTTGGTGATTCCCATGCCAAATGCGGTAGAACTTCACTTCCTTTGAATAATGTTCTTTTGGTTCCAAATTATTAAAAAGGTTTTGCTATCTGTTAGCCAATTCGCTCATGACACGCCGCATCAATTTGAATTTGCTGCTGGTGGATTTTTTTAGCAGGGGTGGAAAAACCCAAATAGTCACTGCGGGAAGAAGAAAGAAGGTCTACATTCAATGGCCTATAGTTCCATTCTAGCAATTGAATGTCATCCAAGAAAACCCAAGTTGGTGTGTAAAATTCTTGTTCCCAGAACAATCGCTACACATTTTTCAATTCTTGCAACCTACCACTCCACCCAAGCATGCAAAAAAGGGAGTGAAGTGAACTATAAAATATTTAGGCTTTGTTCGGATGGTTGCTTGAGCCAAAAAATTTCGGCAAAAGTAAAAAATGGGGTCCACCTCACCCCTTGACTTTTCAAATGCACAGTGGGAGTAATTGTTGTGTTGTACGTAATTATTTCATTACACGTTGGTTTTTAAGGGGGAGAGAGGACAATTGCATTACATGTTGGGTTTTGGGAGTGAGAGAGAGGAAGAGAGGACAATTGCCGGTCAAAAAGTGGAGGACGGAAAGGTAACAACTTTCTAGTCAGACGTACAGTGGAGTACAATTCCCTGTCAATAATTTCAAATTTTGAAAAAAGTTTTGGAAAACTGTTTTTAACCCAGCCATCCGAACAAAGCCTTAAACGCTCGTTGTCTTGTAGCTAGGATGTTCTTTTCCCGATGCGATTTGTTACGGAGGGATCAAAAGGCTAGTTTGCTTTTTTTTTTTTGCACGGCAAAAAAGATTTTATTAATCACCGAAAGATTACAATGATCAAGAAGAGCAAGGAGAAAGCATCAAAATTCAAAGAATAAAAGCCTAGTCCGAGACCCAATCCTTGATTGGCAAGAAGCCAATCGAGGCCCACACCTACAGGGCCCAAGCCCAACCCCAAAGGGCCACGAAGCCCAGATAAAAAAGTACAGCCCGAAAAAACCCTAGGCAAAAGGCTAGTTTGCTAATAGCGGCAACAATGAAAAATTCCGCCAATGACGGTTTCCTGCGAGATGGTTTCCGACGAGATAGGAAGGGTGGGTACTGGTGGTGACTAGTGGTGTGGCCGGGTGGGTATTGAGAGATTTAAGGGTACTTTGAGAATTTTTGAGTTTGGCATGGGTACTAAGAAATTAACGGGGTGTGAATAGAATTTCTCGGTTTGTTTTAGCTTTTTGAAACACGTAAAAATAGAGGGTGCTCATGGTCTGAATCAGTGCGGTTTTATAAAAATTTAGTAACTGAATAATTTCGAACAGTTTTAGAAAATTGAGAACCAAAACATAACTAATATATGTGTAGAACGGAACCTATCTACATTCTACATCCAAACCGCACGACCCATACGGTTTTGATTTAGTTTTCGTTCTACCCAATTAGCTTAACTATAAGTATAACAATTAGGGTTTTCGCTTGGAGTGAAAGGAAATAGTGAATCATGTTGGTGAAATAAGAAAATAGTGAAATTCGTATTGGTCGAATAATTATAGAAATATATTAAAGGCTTCCAAACAAAAAAAAAAAAAAACCCTTCTCCTGATAGACACAAAAAAAACTTGAAAACAAAAAATTAACTTACCTATTCAAGATACATAATTATGGTTCGGTTCAATTTTAACTGAGGTACTTTTTTACCGGCATTTTAATTGTGGTTTTTTAATTGTGAATCAGTAATCAAACCAAAATTACTCATTCTTATTTTTTTAAAACTATAACCAGACCAACCTAAACAAATAGGTTTGGTCCGGAGCAAATTTGTTTAGCGGTTACTCCATATCGCTAAATTTACGCAAATCCGGTATGTATCAGCCATTAAAAATAGCGCTCAAGGATTGTGTTGTGCACCTTGTGCAAAAGCACGCATCTGTGCATTGCAGCCAATTTGGGGCCCACATTGGATCTTGATATTTGATCCGAATCGTTCATTTTATTTTTCTCGTCGAGTATGTGGTCAACGTAAAAATTTATGTTAATCGGACATCGGAATTATTTGATCAGTGACCATTTAACTTATTGTTTTGTAGGAAAAAACACCTACAATAGGTTCTTTGAGTGTTTTGTTTTCAATAAAAATATAATCTGAAAACATAGTTACCAATATCCGATCAACATTAATTTTCATGTGAATCACAAACTCGACGAGACAAATAAAACAAACAATTCGGATCAAACAATGAGACCCTAGGTGAACCCAAATGGCCTGTACAGCATGCGTGTTGTGCACATCATAAAAACACACCTGTACATTAACCAAACACTTGAGATTCATCAGTAAGCCCAAACCGGTCGCACGTTTACTGCCCCCACCGTACTCCTGCTCTAGTATTGATTGAGCCAAAATAGGTAGGAGAGAGAGAGAGAAGAGAGAGAGAGAGAGACTCCTCAGAGGTCTACCCGTACTTGCCGATGGAGGATAGCAGAGGTAATGAGGAGGATAATTACCTCTCCGATCGAGACTCCTTCGACGGACTCGATACCTATGAGTCTGATCTCCACTTGAGACCTTCCAAGGGTTCTTCTTGTAAGGTAGAATTCAGTTCATGCTAGCTTACAAACCTAAATTTTCCAAGGTTTTACACATGCATTCCAGTTTTTGTTTCGATCACCAACTCTAATGGTTGAAAAAGCTGTTATTTTTGCAATCATGTTGTTTAATTCATTTTCTCTCCAAAAGCCCCTTACTATTTTTATCTGTCTCGTATGTTGTTGTAGTTAGGGTTTGTTAATCTTTTTTCTTTTTGGTAATTTGAAAACAACCGTTACAGGATTAAAGGGGGCACAACATCACAAACAGTCCAAAACTTAGGTGATTGGCAGAGATTAATCTTGGATACTACTGTCTGAAGAGGGATTTTGTTTTTTAGTTTCTGGGGAATTTTTTCTTTTACTTCTATGGATTTTTTGAGGAGTTGTTTAGTGGTAATTTGTGGTTATGATTGTGGGGAAAAACACCTTCCAAACAGGGTTTTACCCTAGCCGGGCAGATAGTCCAGTGATCGGGGAAGTGAATTTTGCCCCATCAGGCATTAGATCAAGTGTCAGCCCATAAAACCTTTTTCCTTTCCCCCAACCACTAATCAGGGGAAAAAGGAACAGGTTATGACCCCTTTGATTTTTACCAAGAAGATGAAGTATATGTCTTGGATAACTGAACGAGGTGACAAACATGAAGTCAGAGGCCTCTGTTAGCACATGAACTGCTTCCCAGTTAGACTTCTTTGTCCATTTTGAATTCATGATATGGACTCTGGTTGAAAAAGTTGTTGGTTTTGCTTGCTGGTTGTTTTAAGTTGTTCTATAACTAGCTATTTTATTTGAACTTTGCTGAGTCGAAGCCGTTTTGTTGTGGAAACATGGTTTTTGTTGAAGTAGTTAGTTTTGTTTCGTGGTGCTGTCAGAAGATTTTTTTTGATGGATGTAGGGATTTAGTGATTGGCGTAGTGGTAGTTTTTTGGTAATGGATCTGAAAGAATGGTTGCGGTTTAGGAAAGCATTGAAACAAATTTTATTTCCGTCTTCTTTTTTTTTATCAAGAGAGAAATAAAGTACTTTATATGACCTAAGGTTTAGTTTGATTGCATGTCAATGGTAAAAAATGAAGGAAAGGGAAAACGATTACATTTTCATGTGTTTGAATAAGCTAGAGAATGATGAGAAGTTGTAAAGCTGTTCGTTTTGCAAGCCTTTTATTTAATTCCTTCTCTCTGACTATATTTTTCTCTCTGATAAGTTGGAGATGTTTCCTGGTAGGGGTCTGATTCTCTGTCAGGTTAGCTAAGTTAAACGTTTGTCAGCTTGCTGCTCTCTTAAGATTTTTCCTTTTTGTCGTTTAGGGGTTGAATGATTGGGCACTCTGATTTTTGGTTAGGGTTGTAAAAGAATGGTTGGACTAAAATAGATTTTGATCCCTCATTGTTCTTTTTGCCAAGAGTGAAATAGGTTTTTTACAGGACCTAAGGTGCAGTTTGATTAGCAACAGAATGTTAAAAAAATGCTGAAAAGGGTTAAATATTCTCTTTTCACGTCTTTGATTAGCTAAAGAATGACATTACATATTTTTCATATCCCAATATTTCTAAACCATTACGTGGTATTTGCAGGTAATAACCAAAGAGTCTCTTTTGGCTGCACAGGTACAAGGGAAATATACTATTGTCTGATTGTTATTTTGCTTGTCTAAAGTGTGTGTTTATGGATTGCTTAGACTTTTGGTTATTGGGCATGCCTGTAGAGGGAATATTTGCGTAGAGTGATGGACCTGCTATCTTTAAGGGAACACCATGCGCGGACTCTACTTATCTATTACCGCTGGAATATGGAGAAGTTGTTTGCAGTGCTTGTGGAGAAAGGAGAAGCTTGCTTGTTTGCTGAAGCAGGTCTGACTGTGGCTGGAAATCATGATCTTGATTCACAGCCTCCTCCTACCGTAATGTGCAACATCTGCATGGAGGATGTACCCAGTGCTGAGGTGACAAAAATGGACTGTGGCCACAGCTTTTGCAACAACTGTTAAGTTTTTTTCTCTTATCTGCTCGTTGCCCTCATCTCTTGCATGTTACTGATATTTGACAGAGTTTCAGAAACCTCGGACTACAGCATAATATGTCATTTTCTCTGAACATAGCCAAAGGATTGTGTATATAAACCTTTGTTTACTGGAGTTGGTTATTGTGATGATGTCATGAAGTTAGTTATCATGACTATACTCCTGCGGCTCTCCTATGTAGCCCCTTTATTTTTTGGTTTAATGAAGTATTGAAGTTGCTTAATATGTCTACACTACTGAGAGTTTCCTACGTAACATTTTTTTTTTTTTTTTTTTTTTCGTATTGTGGATGGGTTAAACATTATGTGTGGTTGTCTATTTTGCTGTTGTTTCATGATAATGGAATCTTGGAAACATTCTTCATTATCATTATGGACATATCAATGCACTTGGGGTTTCCGCTCATATGTTATTTTTCTTGCTTTTAGGTTGGACTGGCCATTTTGTTGTGAAGATAAATGAGGGTCAGAGTAAGCGTATTCGGTGCATGGCACACAAATGCAATGCTATTTGTGATGAATCTGTTGTCAGAAATCTTGTCAGCAAAATGCACCCTGATTTAGCTGAAAAGTTTGATCGTATTCTTCTTGAGTCCTATATCGAGGATAATAAAATGGTTAAGTGGTGCCCGAGTACTCCTCATTGTGGGAATGCAATACGTGTTGAAGAGGATGAATTTTGCGAGGTTCAATGTTCATGTGGTTTACAGTTCTGTTTCAGCTGTTTAGCTGAAGCACACTCACCCTGTTCATGTTTGATGTGGGAGCTATGGACCAAGAAGTGTCTTGATGAAACGGCAAGTGTTAAATGGATTACAGTTCATACAAAGCCTTGTCCACAGTGTCACAAGGCTGTGGAGAAGAATGGTGGCTGCAACCTTGTGAGGTGCATCTGTGGGCAACGATTTTGGTGAGACTTGTTTCTACTCTCGTTTGTTTCATTGGGCAAGTGGCTGCTATCTTTGTACAATATGTATTTAGAACCTTGTGTTTTTTCCACAGATTATTTCTATTGCACTTAATTTCTGCATTGTTTTATTAGGTTATATGTATTTCTTTGTCTGTCAGTTTTTTCTTACTTTTGCGGTTCATTTGTGTGTTTCTGCAGAGGGCTGGGAGGTGAGGCGATTAGAACCTAAATTAGTATATTCTAACTATAGCCTTATATCTTCTCTCATGTAGACATGAAAGATTCAAAGAGCTTCACATCCTACTCACACTCTGGAAACTTGAAATTTTTACTCCAGTGAAAAGTGCCAGAGATATGTCTGTGTGAGATACGAATGTTTTGTGCTTATTCATGAGCCAGAGCCCTGGTATAGGACTCTAAACTGGTCCTCCTTACTTTGTATCGTATGTGGAATGCAGTCTGGGACTGCTTACAAAAATTACTACTGCATAAAGGCACTTAGGTACTGGCATTTGCTCCATGTAATTGATGTGTTACCGTGAGTCAGATTACATATGAAGATATATAGAAGGGTGATAATAAATATGCACAAACAAGAAGGTCCAGGCTTTTGGACAAAAACCGCTGTGGTCGTATAGTGCTAGTTTAACATGTAGTCATAGACTTATCTTCTTGTCTTAAGAGGTGGAACTGCCCTTTGGTTCAGTTTTTGGACCATATCTCGGTGGGAACTGTTAAAGCATCCAATTCAAAACTAATTGGGGATGAGTGGAGAGGCTGCCCAGGTTCATATACCAGTTTTGGAGGTTATAATTAACAAATGTGAGACAAGCTCTAACACTCCAACGCACGTGCGACAATAACAAACCTCTGTTGCATAGTGTGTATTATCTTCTTGTCTTAATTAGCCAATGTGAGACAAGCTCTAACAATAACAAACCTATGTTCATGGAGAAAACTATTATACACGTAGTGTGTACTAGAAGAATGTTTCATAGTGTGTTATGTGGATCATCGGAATGTTTCAATAGTTGGAGACTTATCTTCCTGTCCTAAGAGGTGCAACTGCCCTGTGTTATTATTGTTGTTGTAGTTATGTAGAATTACTTCTACAAAACCATATCGAGAAACAATGGGTGCTTAGAAGCATCTACCTGCTACACGCAGAACCTTACACCCGTAGTGTGTGGAAACATCTACGTTTTTTATCCATTCGGAATTCAATAGGCATTGTCCATAAAATGACGCAAGTTGTCCAAGAATTACTCTTTCAAAATCATATCGGGAAACAACGGGTGCTTAGAAGCATCTACCTGCTAAATACGCAACTTAACTGCCGAAAGATGTCGGTCTGTCGCTAGTGTGTCGAAACATCTACGTTTTTGGTGTGTATGGGATAGAAGTGAAGTTATGTATATGTACGGTTATTTACGAACTTTATGGTTCATGTAAGAATGGGTTAAACATTTTTATGGTTTGATTTGTTATGCATTTTTTTGGTTCGTTTGTTACTTCTCTTTATGTTATTGGACTTGAGTTACGTACTGTTCTGGCTAGTTACGAATGGGATATAGGTACACACAGATGTGTTATGAATTACTTATTTTAGTCACAAAAATATCTACTCTTAGGTTTTGGAATCTATTGGTGAGTTCCGAAAATGTTGTGCAAAGGGTGTATATGGTTCTCCTTTTTGTGTGTGCGCGGATCTCGTAGTTGCCTCTTACGTGCTCCTGGTTAATTATGCGTACTCCTGATGTGACATTCTCGACATGATTAGGATATGGACAAAAATACTAGATGAGGTGATCAGAAAGGAACATTATTTGCCCTTGGATAATGGCATAAGAGTCTGTGTCAGGAATGTATAGTTGGAGTAGGAAGCATATTTTGTTATTCGAATTTACCATGAACTATTCATAGGACTCCACCTTATAAATAACAGTTATCCTAAAATTTGATTGGAATATAGAGAGGAATAAGTTTATTTTGGTGTTCTCCCTTGTCCTTCAAATGGAGATTAGATGAATCCAACATTCAACTGGATCCCAAACTTGTACCCGAACCCATGGAAGATAGCTCATGAGTTCTTGGACTGAATCCATAAATAGCTGATACATATCTCAGATACCCATGTATTGGAACTCTAACGCCCGTTGATTTAGATCCCAACAGTATTGCTTATAGTAAGGACGTAGAGATCTTTTAAATTTTTTTTTGTACTAGGGCAAAATATGGATGGAATTCAGAAGATTTTTTTAAGTTGTATTGTATGGTCATATATTGATAATTTATGGGAGATAAAATTTTATGTCTGGTAGAAAACTCTTTCTTTGTCTAAATGGTTTGTCACACCTTCTAATTTCAGTATGTGGTCATCCTCATTATGATTTCTTGTCTTACATTTTATGTAGTTGGCTTTGTGGAGGCGCCACTGGTCGCGATCATACTTATACACATATCACCGGTCATAGTTGTGGTCGCTATGAAAAAGATCGTGAGAAAAAGACCAAGCTTGCAAAGCGTTACCTCTACCGTTTCATGCATTATCATAGTCGCTACAAAGCTCACATGGATTCATTTATACGCGAATCTAAGCTAGTTGGGACGCTAAAAAAGATGGTGGTAAACTTGGAAAAGAAGGGGTCAACAATAAGAGAATTCAGTTGGGTCAGAAATGGTCTTTACAGGCTCTTAAGATCAAGAAGGGTGCTTTGTTATTCATATCCATTCGCATTTATGATGTTTGGTGATGACTTGTTCAAGGATGAGATGACAAAGGAAGAGAGGGAAATAAAGCAACATTTATTTGAGGACCAGCAGCAACAATTTGAGGCATATGTCGAGAAGCTATCCAGTTTTATGTATGAACCATTTGATCAGGTTGCTGAGGACAAGGCTATCGAGACGAGGATGCAAATCATTAATCTCTCAGTGATCACTGATAACCTTTGCAGGAAAATGTGAGTATCGCTGTTGCAAAGCCCCAAACGGTTTTTAAGATTGTTGATATGCTTGAGCCTGCTAACTTCTGCAGGTATGAATGCATTGAGAAGGATTTATTGGGTTCGCTCCAATTTGGTTTTCACAACATTGCTCCATACCATTCAAAAGGGATCGAGAAGGCTACCAAACTTTCTGTCTGCAGGAACCCTAACGTCACTAACACACACAAACGTCAATCGACAAATTGTCACGCAAATGGTACGCGCTTTAATTCTTGTTTAGCAAGTATGCATTTCTTTTGAACTTAATTTTCCACTGGTCGGATATAATTGCAATACATCATAGATGAAGAGAATTCTGGAAATTTGGAAAGTGCATTCAATGTACTATCAGGAGGTGATATGCCTCTAATATTCTTATTAATAGTTCATTGTCATTATCTCGAGGACTACCCTGTTGTTTTAAACGCCGATTCATCTTTAATTCTCTAAAGAACTATTTTTGGTTTGCTTGAGTAAACCTCCTCAACCAATTTTCTTCATCTATGAGGGTTTCCCTTTACTTTCTAATTGGAACTTGTGAAAATGAATAGAAGAGGAGAAAATAATTAAGAAGGTAAGCGTGAGTAAAATTTTACTGTGCGTAATGCTTTAGTGTAGACTAGGATTCAGTGTATTGCTTTTTAAGTGCTTATCAAATCCTTATCCAGGTCAATTGAGTATTCTTTTGGGGGCAATCCCACAAGTTAGTTTTATGTTTGTATTATTCATAGGAACTTCAATGATGGTTCGAAGTTGATGCCCTTTGATATTTCTATAGGCACACAGACCCTTTGATATTTCTATAGGCACACAGACATATCAGTGGATTAACTATGTTTAAAATGCTCATATCTAGTTGGTTAATTACTATGATCACTGCTCTGTCCTCTAAAGCACCGAGTTTATATGTAGTGGCAACGGAATCTGATCGACCTTCTCACTCTGGGAGTTCAGATAAAAGGGATTGCTCATCACGTAAGCGTGCTAGAAAGGGTAAGTTGGTAGTGGCGTGATAGACCTCAGCTTCCACCTGTACCTCATCTAGGTTTTGATGATGATTGCAGAATACAAGTGTATAGCTCTAACTCAAGTGAATTGGTTAGTCTATAATTTCTGCTTAATTTTCTCTTTGGATCTTTAGTTCTCCGTCTTTCTGAGATATGAATATTTCTCTTATTGGTATTCTGAAATAGTACAGTTCTAATTTGTAGATAGCCATTAGGGCTTTATCTTTTTGTATAAAGTATGCTATTGATTCTGCAAAACCTTTGAAGGGTGGAATGTCAAATGAGTATTTTTTAATTTTTTTTTTCCCTTTCAGAGGAAATATGAGTATGGTTATCTCCTTGTTTTTCAGTCGAATCGGCCAAGATAGATTTTTTTTTTTTTTGAACCAAGAAAATATAAGATATACATTAACAAAATCAAACGATTACTAAGGTGGTCCTGATGACAAAGTACAATCCAACAAGATCAAACACACATACATTCCGAAATAGAAACAAAAAAACATAACCCAACAAGAAAACACAGACCAAAAAGGACCAAACAGAAC
Source organism: Vaccinium vitis-idaea (assembly GCA_963854785.1). Lineage (NCBI taxonomy): Eukaryota > Viridiplantae > Streptophyta > Magnoliopsida > Ericales > Ericaceae > Vaccinium > Vaccinium vitis-idaea. Next base: position 27,088,837 of record OY978218.1, read on the forward strand.
ACCCCACCAGTACGACACGAAGCGCAAACATGCCCTCAACACCAACTAAAAGAAGAACGTCTGCAAAAAAGATAAAGGCGCACAAACACAAGTTAGTCAGTGTAAAACACGGCGTTTAGGGCAACGAAAAGTGTGAAGGTTGACATAGCCATCTTCAATGGCTTTCTCACTTTTCTGCTTAATCCCAATGGGGGTGTTCAAAGCCTGAAAAGTGTGAAGGTTGACATAGCCATCTTCAATGGCTTTCTCACTTTTCTGCTTAATCCCAATGGGGGTGTCAAAGCCTTATTGTGAGACCCACCAACTCTAACCCTGTCAACCTTCTTCCTTTTTCGATTGCCGGGCTGCATTACCAAAATGGGGCCACAGACCTTTGGTCAATACCGCCATAAAGCCATAACCCTCTTAGATTGCAAGTTTCGATGCCTGCAGCAGTGTCCTTAAAACCTCCCCAACCCAATGGACGAGACCTCAGAACCAAAATGACGAGGATCAGGCATTGAAACAACGGATACACAACTGGCCAACGAAGTTGGGTTATCCTCCATCTGGAGGGGGTTCTGAGCGGCTATCCCGCTAACCATCGGCTCATCAACTACTTTCACAACAGGGGTATGCTCTTGTCCAGTGACGGGAGTATCAAAAGGATTAAGGTCCGTAGTAGTATGCTCCTGCACTTTAACCACAACAACTGAGAGACTTGGTTAATGGAAGAATTGAAATATTGATGGATTTCCTACTTCTCCGTTCTAATTTTTTACTTTTATCTTCTCTCTCTCTCTCTCTCGTGTAGCCAAGACTGTAGGTCGTCATTTTTTTTCCCGTGTTTTCACTACGGATTTAGGGGCACATCACGGGCCTCCTCCCGAGCTCGAAAATGTGATTGAATAGTTCACTGTTTAGAGTTAGACGTGAACAACAATCCCATGACAAATAAAAGGAAGAAGACAGGAGTAAAGAAAGAGAATGGATTCCTGAGGACGACTAATATGAATTCTTGAGTTTGTGCGGGACACTAAACTATGAAACCGAAGAAAGAAGGATCTAGTTTATCAGATAAAAATGATACAAGAGTAGAGATAGGTTTCATTTAGTAGTATCACTGTTGATTGGGCATCTTGAAAACATGAATAGTTTAGATCAGAAACTAGATGAAAGTTTCATATCACAAATACAAATTTCAGAAAATTGGCCTAAAGGACAAGTTTGAGGCTTTAAAGGGTGTTTAGCCCATCCCATCTTATTTTAAGGCTTCCAATACATTAATGATAAAAAAAAATTACAAAAAGAAAGCCCCGACACTTTCTCCGTTTCGCACTAAAGAGAGAAAGGTGTCACTGACCCGTCACTGTCAATGTACCTGACAAGTGACCATTGACCCTTAATGGTAAATGTTGTTGAACCTGTCAGACCCTCCCTCTCTCTCTCTCTCTCTCTCATGCGTGGGACAACATTAATTTCACTCTCTTCAATTTTGGGGGGTGAATTTAATTTTGGAGGGTTTAAGCTCTTTGGGATAGAGTATAGCGGGTTTAGGCATTTTGAGTTTAGACACTTAGGGTGCACTTTCCAATTATAGGGTTTTAGTGGTTTAGACACTTTCATAGGGTACCCTAGGGTTTTAGGCACTTTCATAGGCCGGGTATCCTAGGGTTTAGGTTTAGGCACTTCCGTTAGGTTTGAGGGTTTAGGCACTTTCATAGGGTTTGGAGGGATTAAGAATTTTCATGGGCTAGCGGGGTACATTTTTGAAATGTGTAGGTAATTTGTCCTCTTGGCATTGAAGAATTAGTTTGTGTCCTATTTTCCTGATTGACTCCTATATCATGTCTTTGTCGAAGGAAGACCCTAAATATTTTAGAGGGCCCACATTTGAGATGTTGTGGTTTGAGGCATTACGGGAACCTCAAATCCCACTTTTAGCAATCTATCCTTTTTTTGAACTGAACAATGTAGCCATATTGAAATCTTTACTCTTTGTGATGAAATAGAAAAACATCTCAAAATTGTACCTGATGCTATGTGTAGATTACGGTCCGATGTGCCTTTAAGCACGAGCATCCGCTAAGACAAATAAGGGAGGGCAAATAAATAGCAGCACATATACAAGGCGCCGTATGTATATAGAGATATTAATTTAGGTGGGCTGTCTAATATTTTTGAGAAAACATTCATATCTTTTTGGGGTAATATTTTAGGGAATTTTATGTTACTAAGCACAACTCAACTCCATCATCAAGTAACAAAATTATCAACATTTCAATGTTATTTTCGTGGGTTAAGGGCATATTTTTCAATCAACCCGTGCTTGGCGGGTTTACTATTATTTATCAACATTTCAATATTATTTGCGTGGGTTAAGGACATATTTTTCAATTGACTTGTGCTTGGCGGGTTGACAATTGTTTAATTCGCCGCCAACTCACTTACGTTTAGAACATGTGGGACAGTTGATTTTTTAGCTGTTTCAACTCTACCGGTTAGACGGCTCGAATAAAAACTTAACTGTTTGAGAAAATAATATTGAAACCTAAGTAACCATGCAAGCATTAAACTCTGTATTTTATAGACCGCATAATAATTCATACAAAAATCTTAGCATTAATATGGTAGGTTGGATTTTACATTATAAATAGTTGAGGGTAATAGTATGGTATAGATGTCGCTCTTACCTTATCTTGTTGTGGGTCTAGTTTTTCAACCGGAGGTATGAGTTCGAGTTTAATGAGAGACGTTGAACTCCCTTTAACTTACTAATTTCCCTCTAAAGTTCTGTAAGGTTCACCTTAGCGTTTATAATGTTTGCACTCTATTGGCTAATATTTTGGGTTGGCTTTGGTTAAAGGCAGATTAGAGAAATTTCACCCGCATTTAAACCAATCCAATTAAAATTTGTGTTTCACCCGTTCAACTCACCCTGCTCATAATTTCAACCCATGATTTTTGAAGCGGGACGGTTGATGCAGGTTGGGCTCAGTTTGACGGATTTTATGGATTATTGTAAAATTCATGGCTTCTGTATTAGGTCAAAATTACATTGTGGCGCCAAATACAAAGCAAAGACAGTACAAGAATTATGTAGTAGTGTAAAAGTAAGAGTAAACATACTGCATAACCATATCAAACTGCAAGAGGGAGTGCTGGTGTGGGCTGTCCACCAGGAAGCGCACACCAGCACCCCGGGTCCGTGTGGGACTCTGATCAAGCATACTCGCACATCCCATGCGAGCACTCGTCTGCTTTGCACTTGTTACCGCACCAACCGCAGTTCCCCTTATCCGTCTGCAAATTCACACACTCCCCATTACAACAGAACTTATTGAGCCTGCAAATAATCCCGCACTCTCCACAGTTCAATACGTCCGTGTTGCAGTTCACGCACGTCTCCTGGCAGCAGTCCCGGTTAATGCTTCCCTCCACGAGATAAATTCCGGGGTGCTCGTCACAAGTGTGAAGCGGACGTTGCATTTGCAGCCATGGCGATGATGATAGTAGTGGAGGGACCGAGACCAGACCTCTTTGGAGTTGCGCCAGTTCAGACGGAGTCAACTGACCACGGAATTGCAGCAGTTCATCCACCGCCGATGATGCAACAGGAGAGCTAGTAGTCATTGTTGTTAGATAACTAACAGTACTAATAGCTTTAGGGACTCCATTGGGTGATCGAATTAGTTATGGAGGGTGTTTTTTATAGGAGAAGGGAATAATATTGGAAATCTGTAGGGGCATTTTGGGGAGGGTTGTTTTGAGTCAGTTAATATTGGAAGGTTGAATTCACATGTCTTGCTTTAATCCAAGTCATTCCATTATGGGCTTAATTCAAAATGACATCTTACAAAGTGCTTCAAATCTCTCTCTCAGAGAAGAATAACTTGACATGGAATAAGGAAAAAGTAAAGGCACTAGATGCATGATTCATTTTCAGACTCCAACATTCATGGAAACTTGCAATGCGGGCTGCCGTCGGAAAGCCTAAGTAACAAGAAAGAAAAACAAGAAATCCACCCAAAAAAAGGAATAGACGGGTGTGATTCACCCAGTACCCGTCCATTTCCGTTTCAGGGTGGATTTCCTGCTTTTCTTTCCTGTTACGTACTACTCCCTCTCGGCCGCTGTAATTACATTCCAGCATGATTTCTTTTCATGTCATGACTATGAAGGGGCAATTTGGTCATTTATCAACATTGCCATCATGTTTTCTTCATCTTTTCACTCAAAGTTAGAATGATAGCTGTACAGTGACAATGAAAAGAGGAAAAAGCTCAAGATTTGGGACAAAATCTGATTTGCCTTGTGCTATTAATGTGTTAATAAAGGAAGATATTTCCCTAATTTGATACGCAAAACTTTTATTCCAACCAGCCCCCAATACTCCATTAGTGCTGGACAAATCTAGGCCACAATTTAGCGTGCACAAATATAAGGCCTCGCTCGTTTCCGGATCACTAGGAAGTAGAGAAACTAGTAGAACATGGACAATGGGAATGGGCGGGGTATAGATCGGAGGACCCTATTCTATCTCTCATCCCCAATTGGGGAGCTTGACCCTATTCTATCTCTCATCCCCAATTGGGGAGCTTTTTACTATCCCCGGCTCCCCGCTTGAATCCACACTGGGGATATTAGATAAAGCGCCAAACCCGCATCCTATTGGATATCAAGGTGCAAACCCATATCCAAACCAAAATATATAAGAAGTCAATAATGAAACAATGTGCAACCCTGATAATTCAAACCAACAAAAATATAAAGTAAAAAATTTCAAATTATCTTATTTTAACCACTAAAATGTAGCAAAAATAACAATAGTACAATAAAAAATCAATCCAAACAAACATCAATTTCTAAGTTTCATAAAGCGACAAACCGATCAATTTTAAAAAATAAAATGAAAGAGCAAAATATAGCAAGAACATCCTTATGATTCAATCCTGTAATTTGAATTTTGACCATTATGGCCCTACTATGTATTTTTTAATGTATTATATTAGAGTAGTATATATTATATAATAGTAGTTTATGGTCCCGCAAAGATTTACGTCCTATTTTAGTGCTAGTTAATGACAATCAGTTAAGCTACTAATCCGGGCAAAGAAATCACAGAGGTGATATTTCCATAGTAGTTTATTATCCCTTTATTCTTGTTTGAATATATTTGATCCTCTTTCCTTAACTTGAGGAGTTTTTGAAATTCAAAATTTCTAGTCCCATAACAGTGAACAACCAACGTCTTCACCATCTACAATTCTTTCATCTGTAAGAAATTTGGTGGGTAGCAAAAAGGTTTGAAGCAAAAAAATCATCAAGCATTTCATCAAGCAATTTCGGGGGTGTCTAAAAGGTATTCTACTTATACATGTTTTGAGTTTCCGTGTTATGTAACAATTATAGATCAAATTCTCTCATAGTATTACATCATCAAGCCCATTTCGATGGAAGTTTTCAAACTTACGGATTAGGATGTATATAGAAATCCATTTTTTATACCTGAAAATGCAGACATGGGGAATAATTTTTCTGATATTTAATATGGCATCTCAGTTCACCATTGTTATGGATTTTCATAACAAGACAACACTAGTTTATCATGTTTTATGTTGACCTCAGATTTTATCGTGGATTTTCCCTTTGACGGAGGGACATCGTCAACTTTGGCCTTTCTACAATTTTAAGCTTCATTCCCAATTTTCCATCCATAGTTTTAGTCCCTGGAAAACAAGGTAAAACAACCATGTTAAGTACGTACCTTAAAAAATGACAAATCATAAAATAAACTTTTGGGCTTCGAATTAAATAAAGTGGGTTTTGTTATGCCATAACTGACCTGTTTTATGATATTTTAGTTTATTTCACATGGTACACTGGGTCACCACATTTTTACAATTTTAACTCCAAAATGAATGGTGAATCAATCAAACAATCATATTTTCTAACAAACATAGTACACTGGTTACCCATAACCATGCTAAACTACATTGATTATCCATAAACAGGACATTCAATACACCGATTCCGGAAATTTCTGAGAGTAGATGGTGAATGAGCCTTTCTCTGCTTCGTGGATGAAATTTGGTACCGTGAAATTAGGGATTTCCGTAGATTTCGGTTGGGATCGATTTTGAGATGGTTTTCGGAGGATACTGTTTCCCGAATAATGTGGGGAAGGAAGATTGGGATGGGTTTTCCACAATTTCGTGGCCGAAAAATTAGGGATTCAATGAGTTGGTTGTGGTGGGGTTTGGGACGGATAAGGGAGTGGGTTTGGGACGATTTTGGGACGGTTTTGGGGGTGGGAGTTTGGGATGGTGCTACTGACCTGGTCAAAGGGGAAAATGTAAAGACTTTAAACGTAAAAAAAGGTAATGGGATAAGTTTGTTTGGGAGTTTTTTATGGGATGATTTGTAACTGCCACCATATTTTCATAGAATTAATTGTTTTCAATATAAAGTGGCTAAATATTATACAAGGGCTATTTCGGTATTATTTAAAACTCAAGATGATATCATAAACATTCAAACCCGATGGGATGGGATCCTAAGGATTTTATTTCTTTGGGATGGTGAATTAACTGTCCCTTTTAGGAACTAGTAGAATCTGTAATTATATTATTTAGTTTAGAATAGGTAGCAATTGACATGATTTGCTCTACAACTAATTACTTCCATAAGTAAATAATACTAAAGATTCTTTTTTACCTATATGCATATCTATAATTTACACCGCCGGTGTAAAGAATGTTCTTCCATATATCTTATCTTATATATTATTACAGAATGACTTTTCGTGAAAAGATCTGTGAGTGCGACAAGTGTTGTGAATTAGTTGGTTTGTCATATACAATTTTGATTGAAGCATGTATTGAAATCCAAAAATCTTGCCCCTTATTGAATTTCAAATTTTCCAAACTTATTCAATCATATCTTTCTAATATCTATACTTACTTATTTCCATACGTGATTAATTAAAAATCCAAAATTATGTCTATATATATCCAATATGATTTTAGGCTACTCATCGAAAACTATGTCTATACTTACACCTCACAGGGTGGGAGAAAGAGATTGAATAGCTAAAAATTTTCTTTTGAAGGTAAATTTTTTATTATTGATGTTCTTCCACTTTTCTTTTGTTCCCTACATGAATTATTTGTATTTTTTTTTTCATGGTAGGTTAATGTGTCACTGTAGGATAAGTTTCGAAGATTAGTCTCAGTAAATAATTCTAAGCGCACTTCGGCCTTTTTTTAAATACTGATTAGTTTTTTTGGTTTTTTTTTTCTAGGCTATTACACATACAAGATACAAGAATATGTGGAGACACATTAGAGGCAAGATTTATGGCACGGAAACTATCTATGAATCAGTTTAGCATTGATCTTTTCTTTTAATTTAGTCATTTTTCCCTCTATTTGACAATGATTTTGTGTGAAGTGAAGTGACTTTTTCGAGATTTTCTTTATAGTGTGCGACTGCCATAGCGTCAGGATTTGGTTCTAACCCATGGTACATGATTTCTTTTCTAAAGGCTATGCTTCTACATTTTTTTCCTTTCGCTTTTCTATTTGGTTAATTTGCCACCGTAGGATGAAAAATTGATCTATTTTATTTTATGCATGAATGGTTTTTCATTTTCCTTCAACTTATACATACACATACAAGAATTGATCTTTGGTTAACTTGCCACCGTTAGATGCATGAAAAGTTGATCTATTGCTCTTATCCGTGCATAGCACGGGTTCATCGCTAAATTATGATTATATAGCAAAATCAATCACCATAGAAAATTAGAGTCAAGATGACCAGATAGGAAATAGAATTGTTAAACTCTTTTGATCTAATCTAAGTGATCCAATATTTTAATGCATGAACTTTGTGGTTGATAGTACAATTTTTTAGCTAATAAAAAAACAAGAAAACATATCTTTTCATTTCATGCCTCTGTGCATCGCACGGGTTCCTGCTAGTTATATAATATTGCAAAATAACTTTCTGTGGGGGGGTCGTGGGCGCAACAAGTGGCAGTAATGAAGACCTATGGATGCGACAAGTGTCACTTTATTTTTACACTTTTTAGTTCTATTTTTTAATCTTATAAACTTCAGAAATTATCTTTATGGTATCTCTCTGAACAAGGAATGATAGAATTCTTTAATCTAATATAGTATTACAGGATGAGTTTTCGTGAGTAGGGCTACGGTTGCGACAAATGGCACACACTAAGTGGATTGTTAGTGTAATTTTGATGTAATACATGTGACATAATCTTATCACATTCCCCAAATCTGTTTGAATTTCAAAATACAGGATTTTTTTGCTATTCCATACATCATCTTATTTCCCATAATGAAATGAAACGCATATGTGTTGATTATGTACAAGATAAGTTTCCATCTAAGTTTTAACCATAAACGATCACACTTATTGGCCGTGATCTTTCTTGATAAAAAGTCCAGAAAACAACGCAGGGATGTGGTTTTTGTAGAGACGAGTAATAATCTTTTTTTATTTTATTTTTACGTTTCGTTGTATCATTTAAATTCTAACATAGGAACAATGTTGTGGGAGTAATTGTTTAATTATGACTAATTGTAGAGGAGGATGAAATGTGTTGGTGTTGGAAGTTGTGTGGTGTAATTGGGACAATATATATGTATACGTGCGTGCGTGTCTTGTGAAAGACAAAAAAAAGAAAAAAGAAAATCACTTTCTCCTCTCTTTCCCCCTCTCACCCCTGACGGTGCTTTCACTCTTAAATCTCAGTTTCATCAAAAACCCAAGTAGATCAACCAAATCCTTAGCATCTTGGCGGCCTAGACTCGTTAATCACGCGATCAAAGTTTGGAGGGAGCGATTCTATGGTGGGTTTCGAGTTTTGAAGTCTAGGGCTCGGTTGGGAATTGGGGGTTTTGCTCAAAACCCGTTCGGTAGGGATTTCTCCTATCTCTCTTTATGCATGTGTTGATTATGTACTAAATGATTTTCCATCTCAGTTTCAACCATAAACCATCACACTTATTGCCCATGATCTTTCTTGATAAAAAAATCTAGAAAAGAACACGAGGATGTGGTTTTTGTAGAGACCAGTAATAAACTTTTTATTATTATTTTATGTTTCGTTGTATCATAAAAATTCTTAAATAGGAAAAATGTTGTGGGGAGTTATTGTGTAATTACGTAGTAATTGTGGGGGAGGATGAAATGTGTAGGTGTTGGAGGTTGTGTGGTTTAATTGGGACAATATATATGTCTACGTGCGTGCGTGTCTTGTGCAAGACAAAAAAAAAAAAACTTTCCCCTCTCTTCTCCTCTCACTCTTAAATCTTAGTTTCAATAAAAAAAACCCAAGTAGATGTACCAAATCCGTCGCATCTTGGCGGCCTAGACTCGTTAATCACGCTATCAAAGTTCAGAGGGAGCGACTCGATGGTGGGTTTCGAGTTATGAAGTCTAGGACCCGTTCGGTAGGGATTTCTATCTCTCTTATGCATGTGTTGATTATATACTAAATAAGTTCACATCTCAGTTTTAACCATGAACGATCGCACTTATTGCCCGTGATCTTTCTTGATAGAATGTCCAGAAAAGAATGCGAGGGATGTGGTTTTTGTAGAGACCAGTAATAAACCTTTTTTTTATTTATGTTTCGATGTATCATTTATATTCTAAATTTGGAACAATGTTGTAGGGAGTTATTGTGTAATTATGTACTAATTGTGGGGGAGGATGAAATGTGTCGGTGTTGGAGGTTGTGTGGTGTAATTGAGACAATATATATGCATACATGCATTCGTGTCTTGTGCAAGACAAAAAAAAAAAAAAAAAACTTTCCCCTCTCTTCTCCTCTCACCCCTGAAGGCGCTCTTACTCTTAAATCGCACTTTCACTCAAAAACCCATGTAGATCTACCAAATCCAACGCATCTTGGCGGCCTAGACTCGTTAATCACGCTACCAAAGTTCAGAGGGATCGACTCGATGGTGGGTTTTGAGTTTTGAAGTCTAGGGCTCGGTTGGGATTTTGGGGTTTTGCTCAAAACCCGTTCGGTAGGGATTTCTATCTCTCTTATGCATATGTGTTGATTATATACTAAATAAATTCACATCTCAGTTTTAACCATAAACGATCACACTTATTGGTAGTGATCTTTCTTGATAAAAAAATTCAGAAAAGAATGCAGGGATGTGATTTTTGTAGAGACCAGTAATAAACTTCTTCTTGTTTTTTTTTTAATATTTCGTTGTATCATTTAAATTCTAAAATAGGAACAATGTTGTGGGGAGTTATTGTGTAATTACGTACTAATTATGGTGGAGGATGATATGTGCAGGTGTTGGAGGTTGTGTGGTGCAATTGGGACAATATATCTATTATAGTATTGCAGAATGAGTTTTCGTGAGGAGTAACGTGGATGCGACAAATGTCATGTATTGATTGGACCACAATTTATTTTTATTTTTTTATGACTGCAAAATATCTATCGTTAATTAATTTTGATTTATGGTCAAAATTTTGAATTTGGAAAAGTGTCAAAATGGAATCATCATTTGAAAAGCTTTGGATAAGAATCCCATCACGTGATTTAGGGACACCCAAAAGGCAATGTAAATATCCAAGCCCATGAATAGCACTATTATAATATAGAAAAGATTAATTCAAGAATGTTTTTCTATGAGTGGTCGGTAGAATAAATGGAAGTATCATATGTGGAATCTATGATTGATTAATTATAATAAATTAGGAAATGTTGACAAGTTAATTTCCTAGAGTAGTCATTGATTTTGCGCATCTTGAAAGGCGAAAATATATACCATATTTTAATTACATTTTCAATTGATAAATATAAGAATCAATAGAAGTACACCCCAATTGAAATTGAACATTTCGAGTAACTTCAAATTTCTTTGATCATTTCTCTTTTATTTTATTAGTTTGTAGTTGTCTTCAGTTATACCCTGTCATTATTTGATGATTGTTGTATTTCCTCTAAAATAGCAGTGATCGAAATTTTTACTCCCTTTTTTGTTTACCCAGGATTGAAACAATATAATGCATCAATTCGGCTATGGGTGCTCTACTCCACTTCAAAGCAGCATTTAGCATTGGTAGTACCATGAAAGCACAATCATACACACAGTTGGGTTAAGTTTCATGAGAGGTTTGGTCGTCTTTCACTCATTATGTGTTTTAGAATGTTTTCTTTTTGTTCTTACCTTTTTATGGTCCACTTCTTTTTTGTTCATTTTTACTCTAATATATGCAAAGTAAGTGCTTAATTTTGTTAGTCTCATTTAGTTATATTAGATAATCGATCATAGCAGAAATATTCTGGGAATTATACCACTTATAGTCTATAGACAAAGTTTTGCAAAATACTGATAGTTGGAGTACATTGATAGGAAGAACACTATGTAATTCCCATTTTTATAACACATGATAGAGAGAGAGAGAGAATCAGCTTCTAGAATGCATTCATGATTCGATCTCTCACTTTTTCCCTCTTAAGAGTTTAAATAAGAATAAAATGTTCTAGCTTGATTTTTTCTTTTTCTTTTTGTTAAAAACTTCCCAGAGTTAGATGAAGTTTATCCAAAGCCAAATATACGGGTTAATTTTCTCTCTATTTTGAGTCTTTTAAATTTATGTGAAACCCCATATGTGTACAGTTATTGTTTCTTTTTTAAACAGACATTGTATGATGATTTAGTTATACACGGTATTCATGATAACTAATCGATTATCTAATTTTGCGGGGTTTCCTTTTTTCCAATTGAACAATTCAAGTGCTAGGCATGTACATGAGATATCAGCATATCAAAAACCTGTGATAATGGAAGATGAGATTTTAGTATATAAGCGGTGTGTTCTAGAGAATTAGTACCAAACCTTTGTCAAAATATTGAATTTAATAGATTTATTATTCTTCAGTTTAATGGGAAAAAAAAGGGATATATGTTACCTCAATAAATTTTATTCTTTTTGGTGTTTCTATATCATCACTGATGATGATTTGAGGAACTTAACCATTGATTATAGTTAGTTCAGTTGTCAATACATTTTTTTTTTTTTGTTCTTCTATTTCAGATTTTCAAGAGCAAAAAAGGTTTTGATGGTGACGTGTTCTAAGAGATTGGTTACTGTGAAGTTTTACTCAATTTGAAAGTAATTCTTAACTTTTAAGTATTGAAATTTTAGGAGTTCAGTGTTTACTTTTTTAATGGGAAATGAGAGTGGTATTGAGAATTCAGTGTTTTTATGATTTGAAATTTTAATTGCAAGACTCTTTCCTTTTATGATATTTCACTGCATACTTGGGTATGAAAGGTATGCTTTGTATTGTATCCTTTTGATTAATAATTTATATGATAATTTCAACTTACCCATCTCTAACTCTTTAAGTGGAATTAAGAAATATGAATTCCATTGATATATTACAAGTGGTAAAGGGGGGCTCCAATAGTAAAAAAACCAACCCATTGGTATCCCCAGGCTGCATTATGGGTAAAAGTCATCTTATGTTACGTCATTCTACATGCGCTAAAATTATTGGAGGAATGAATTATCACCCTCTCATAATTGATAAGATGGAATGGAGAGGAACTTGATTTGAAATGAATTTTTGTGGTTCTAATCTTATGTACCGGTTTTTGTTTTTCTTAAAGAGATTGGTTAAATTTGGATGAAATGTTTTTGAAAAAAATGGGATATCGGGGATGGTACAACAAATATTGATCTGATCCCCCATTGCTTTTATTACTATATCTTGAACAATTACTAGGACTGTGAAAGTGAAATTCACTCCTTATAGACTTGAAGCTACCAAAAGAATATAGGTGAAGAGGAAACCGTACATAGAATTTTCCAGACAGAAGCAGCAAATTTAGTTTCCAAAAGCATTAGGAAATATCTGCTTCCAATTATTAAAATGACTTTTAAGATGTGCATAGCTTGGAGTTATCCTTAAACTTATGAGGATCATGCTTCTCTTAGTTGTATCGAAACATCGAAGAATTTTGGATTCATCACTTCTAAGAAATTTTCATAACAAGAATCTTATTCTCTTTCAACCAAGTTGCTCACTATAAGAACATAACTCACATGTTGTCTCGGTTATTTAATTAACGTACGATGACTGTCCGCTATAAAGCATAAGTCATTATCCATTCAATTACAAATGTCGAGTAATAGTAGATGAGCATTGAAGTATTCCAAATAAACTTTCTTTGTGAGGTTACGTTTTAGATACATTTTGTTAAATTGCATTTCTTTTTTTGTTGGGTAGAGGTGTTGAATAGTTTATGAATTTCTACAATTTAAACTAATTGTGTGCATGAATTCGTACCGTGCATAGAACAGGTTTTCTGCTAGAATGTATACGTGTGTGCATGTCCTATGCAAGAAAAACAAGAAAGAAAAAAAATCACTTTCCCCTCTCTCTCCCCCTCTCACCCCTTACGACGCTCTCACTCTTAAATCTCACTTTCACCCAAAAACCCAATAGATCTACCAAATCCTTCGTATCTTGGCGGCCTAGGCTCGTTAATCACGCGATCAATGATTGGAGGGAACGATTCTATGGTGAGTGTCGAGTTTTCAAGTCTAGGGCTCGGTTGGAATTTGGGGGTTTTGCTCGAAACCCGTTCGGTAGAGATTTCTATCTCTCTTTATGCATGTGTTGATTATGTACTAAATGAGTTTCCATCTCAATTTTAACCATAAACGATCGCACTTATTGCCCGTGATCTTTCTTGATAAAAAGTCCATAAAAGAATGCATGGGATGTGGGTTTCGTAGAGATCGGTAATAAACCTTTTTCTTTATTTTTATGTTTCGATGTATCATTTAAATTCTAAATTTGGAACAATGTTGTGGGGAGTTATTGTGTAATTATGTACTAATTGTGGGGGAGGATGAAATGTGTCGGTGTTTGAGGTTCTGTGGTGTAATTGAGACAATATATATGTATACGTGCATTCGTGTCTTGTGCAAGACAAAAAAAAAAAAACTTTCCCCTCTCTTCTCCTCTCACCCCTGATGGCGCTCTCACTCTAAAATTTCAGTTTCACTAAAAAACCCAAGTAGATCTACCAAATCCATCGCATCTTGGTGGCCTAGACTCGTTAATCATGCTATCAAAGTTCAGAGGGAGCGACTCGATGGTGGGTTTCGAGTTTTGAAGTCTAGGGCTCGGTTGGGATTTTGGGGTTTTGCTCAAAACCCGATCGGTAGGGATTTCTATCTCTCTTATGCATATGTGTTGATTATATACTAAATAAATTCACATCTTTGTTTTAACCATAAACGACCACACTTATTGGTAGTGATCTTTCTTGATAAAAAAATTTAGAAAAGAATGCGGGGATGTGATTTTTGTATAGACCAGTAATAAACTCCTCCTTCTTCTTCTTCTTTTTATTTTTATTTTTATGTTTGGTTGTATCATTTAAATTCTAAAATAGGAACAATGTTGTGGGGAGTTATTGTGTAATTATGTACTAATTGTGGGGGAGGATGAAATGTGTTGGTGTAATCGGGACAATATATATGTATACATGTGGGCGTGTCTTGTGCAAGAAAAAAAAATACTTTCCCCTCTCTTCTCTCTTAAATCTTAGTTTCACTCAAAAACCCAAGTAGATCTACCAAATCAATCGCATCTTGGTGGCCTAGACTCGTTAACCACCCTATCAAAGTTAAGAGGGAGTGACTCGATGGTGGGTTTCGAGTTTTGAAGTCTAGGGCTCGGTTGGAATTTGGGGGTTTTGCTCAAAACCCGTTTGGTAGGGATTTCTATCTCTCTTATGCATATGTGTTGATTATATACTAAATAAGTTCACATTGCAGTTTTTACCACGAACGATCTCACTTATTGCTAGTTATCTTTCTTGATAAAAAAATCCAGAATAGAATGCGGGAATGTGATTTTTGTAGAGACTAGTAATAACCTTTCCCCCCCCCCCCCCCCCCCCCCCATGTTTCGTTGTTTCATTTAATTTCTTAAATAGGAACAATGTTGTGGGGAGTTATTGTGTAATTATATACTAATATTGGGGGAGGATGAAATGTGTAGGTGTTGGAGGCTGTGTGGTGCAATTGGGACAATATATATGTATACATGCATGCGTGTCTTGTGCAAGACAAAAAAAGAAAAAAAAAATCACTTTCCCCTCTATCTCCCCTTCTCACCCCTGACGATGTTGTCACTCTTAAATCTCACATTCACCCAAAAACCCAAGTAAATCTACCAAATCCTTTGTATCTTGGCGGTCTCGACTCGTTAATCAAGCGATCAAAGTTCAGAGGGAGCGATTCTATGTTGGGTTTCGAGTTTTGAAGTCTAGGGCCCGGTTGGGATTTTGGGGTTTTGCTCGAAACCCGTTCGGTAGTGATTTCTCCTATCTCTCTCTATGCATATGTGTTGATTATGTACTAAATAAGTTTCCATCTCTGTTTTAAATATAAACTATCACACTTATTGGCCGTGATCTTTCTTGATAAATAGTCCAGAAAAGAACGCGGGGATGTAGTTTTTGTAGAGACCAGTAAGAAACCTTTTTTTTTTTTTTTTAATGTTTCATTGTATCATTTAATTTCTAAAATAGGAACAATGTTGTGGGGTGTTATTGTGTTATTTTGGACTAATTGTGGGGAGGATGAAATGTGTTGGTGTTGGAGGTTGTGTGGTGTAATTGGGACAATATATATATATATTTATGTATACATGCGTGCGTGTCTCGTGCAAGATAGAAAAAGGAAAAAAAATCACTTTCCCCGCTCTCTCAATCCACCTCCTCTCTCTCCCCCTCTCACCCTTGACGGCACTCTCACTCTTAAATCTCACTTTCACTCAAAAACCCAAATAGATCTACTAAATCCTTTGCATCTTGGCAGCATAGACTAGTTAATCACGCGTTCAAAGTTTGGACGGAGCGATTCGATGGTGGGTTTCAAGTTTTGAAGTCTAGGGCTCAGTTGGGATTTGGGGGTTTTGCTCAAAACCCTTTCGGTAGGGATTTCTATCTCTCTTTTTGCATATGTGTTGATTATGTACTAAATAAGTTTACATATCAGTTTCAACTATAAACGATCATACTTATTGCCCGTTATATTTTTTGATAAAAAGTCTAGAAAAGAACGCAGGGATTTAGTTTTTGTAGAGACCAGTAATAAACTTTTTTTATTTATTTTTATGTTTCGTTGTGTCACTTAAATTCTAAAATAGAAACAATATTGTGGGGAGTTATTGTGTAATTATGTACTAATTGTGGGGGTGGGTGAAATGTGTTGGTGTTGGAGTTTGTATGGTGTAATTGGAACAATATATATGTATACGTGCGTGCGTGTCTTGTGCCAGACAAAAAAAGAAAAAAGAAATCACTTTCCCCTCTCTCTCTCCCCCTCACCCTTACGACGATCTCACTCTTAAATCTCACTTTCACCCCAAAACCCAAGTAGATCTACCAAATCCTTCGTATCTTGGCGGCCTAGACTCGTTAATCACGCGATAAAAGTTTTGAAGGAGCGATTCTATAGGGGGTGTCGAGTTTTGGAGTCTAGGGCTCGGTAGGGATTTGGGGTTATTGCTCAAAACCCGTCCGGTAGGGATTTCCCCAATCTCCCTTTATGCATATGTGTTGATTATGTACTAAATAAGTTTCCATCTCAGTTTTAAACATAAACTATCACACTTATTGGTCGTGATCTTTCTTGATAAATAGTCCAGAAATGAACGCGGGGATGTAGGTTTTGTAGAGACCAGTAATATACTTTTTTTTTTTAATGTTTCATTGTATCATTTAAATTCTAAAATAGGAACAATGTTGTAGGGTGTTATTGTGTAATTACATACTCATTGTGGGGAGGATGAAATGTGTTGGTGTTGGAGGTTGTGTGGTATAACTGGGACAATATATATGTATACAAATTTACCCAAAAAAAAATATATATGTATACATGCGTGCGTGTCTCGTGCAAGACAAAAAAAAAATCACTTTCCCCTCTCTCTCAGTCCACCTCCTCTCTCTCCCTCCCTCACCCTTGACGGCGCTCTCACTCTTAAATCTCACTTTCACTAAAAAAAATCAAGTAGATCTACCAAATCCTTTGCATCTTGGCGGCATAGAATAGTTAATCACGTGATCAAAGTTTGGACGGAGCGATTCGATGGTGGGTTTCAAATTTTGAAGTCTAGGGTTCCGTTGGGATTTGGGGATTTTGCACAAAACCCGTTAGGTAGGGATTTCTATCTCTCTTTATGCATATGTGTTGATCATGTACTAAATAAGTTTACATCTCAATTTCAACTATAAACGATCACATTTATTGCCCGTTATATTTTTTGATAAAAAGTCCAGAAAAGAACGCGGGGATTCGGTTTTTCTAGAGATGAGTAATAAACTTTTTTTTTATTTTTATGTTTCATTGTATCACTTGAATTCTAAAATAGGAACAATATTACGGGGAGTTATTGTGTAATCATGTACTAATTGTGGGGGAGGATGAAATGTGTTGGTGTTGGAGTTTGTATGGTGTAACTGGGACAATATATATGTATACGTGCGTGCTTGTCTTGTGCAAGACAAAAAAAGAAAAAAAAAATCACTTTCCCCTCTCTCTCTCTCTCTCCCCCCCTTGACCCTTACGATGGTCCCACTCTTAAATCTCACTTTCACCCCAAAACCCTAGTAGATTTACCAAATCCTTCGTATCTTGGCGGCCTAGAATAGTTAATCACGCGATAAAAGTTTTGAGGGAGCGATTCTATGGCGGGTTTCGAGTTTTGAAGTCTAGGGCTCTGTTGAGATTTGGGGCCTGGGAGTATTGCTCAAAATCCGTTCGGTAGGGATTTCTCCTATCTCTCTGTATGCATATGTGTTGATTATGTACTAAATAAGTTTCCATCTAAGTTTTAAACATAAACTATCACCCTTATTCGCCATGAACTTTCTTGATGAAAAGTCCAGAAAAGAACGAGGGGATGTGGTTTTTTTTGTAGAGAATAGTAATAAACTTTTTTTTTTATTTCTTTGTATCATTTAAATTCTAAAATAGGAACAATGTTGTGGGGAGTTATTGTGTAATTATGTAATAATTGGGGGGGGGGGGGGGGGGGGGCATGAAATGTGTAGGTGTTGGAGGTTGTGTGATGTAATTGGGAATATATATATGTATACATGCGTGCGTGTCTTGTGCCAGACAAAAGAAGAAAAAATAAATCACTTTCCCCGCTCTCTCCCCTCTCACCCCTGACGACGCTTTCCCTCTTAAATCTCACTTTCACCCAAAAACCCAAGTAGATCAACCAAATCCTCCGTATCTTGGCGGCCTAGACTCGTTAATCACGCGATCAAAGTTTGGAGGGAGCGATTTTATGGCGGTTGTCGAGGTTTGAAGTCTAGGGCTCGGTTGGAATTTGGGTGTTTTGCTCAAAACCCGTTCGGTAGGGATTTCTATCTCTCTTTATGCATATGTGTTGATTATGTATTAAGTAAGATTACATCTCAATTTTAACTATAAACAATCACACTTATTGCCCGTTATATTTTTTGATAAAGAGTCTAGAAAAGAACGCGGGGATTTGGTTTTTGTAGAGACTAGTAATAATTTTTTTTTTTTTTATGTTTCGTTGCATCATTTAAATTCTAAAATAGGAACAATGTTGTGGAGAGTTATTGTGTAATTATGTACTAAATGTGGGGGAGGGTAAAATTTGTTGGGGATGGAGGTTGTGTAGTGTAATTGGGACAATATATATGTATATGTGCGTGCGTATCTTGTGCAAGACAAAAAAAAAAAAAAACTTTCCCCTCTCTCTCCCCCTCTCACCCCTGACGACGCTCTCACTCTTAAATCTCACTTTCACTAAAAAAACCCAAGTAGATCTACCAAATCCTTCGTATCTTGGCGGCCTAGACTTGTTAATCACGCGATAAAAATTTTGAGGGAGCGATTCTATGCTGGGTGTCGAGTTTTGAAGTCTAGGGCTCGGTTGAGATTTGGGTGCATGAAATGTGTAGGTGTTGGAGGTTGTGTGATGTAATTGGGAATATATATATGTATACATGCATGCGTGTCTTGTGCCAGACAAAAGAAGAAAAAATAAATCACTTTCCCCGCTCTCTCCCCTCTCACCCCTGACGACGCTTTCCCTCTTAAATCTCACTTTCACCCAAAAACACAAGTAGATCTACCAAATCCTCCGTATCTTGGCGGTCTAGACTCGTTAATCACCCGATCAAAGTTTGGAGGGAGCGATTTTATGGCGGTTGTCGAGGTTTGAAGTCTAGGACTCGGTTGGAATTTGGGTGTTTTGCTCAAAACCCGTTCGGTAGGGATTTCTATCTCTCTTTATGCATATGTGTTGATTATGTATTAAGTAAGATTACATCTCAATTTTAACTATAAACAATCACACTTATTGCCCGTTATATTTTTTGATAAAGAGTCTAGAAAAGAACGCGGGGATTTGGTTTTTGTAGAGACTAGTAATAATTTTTTTTATTTTTTATGTTTCGTTGCATCATTTAAATTCTAAAATAGGAACAATGTTGTGGAGAGTTATTGTGTAATTATGTACTAAATGTGGGGGAGGGTAAAATTTGTTGGGGATGGAGGTTGTGTAGTGTAATTGGGACAATATATATGTATATGTGCGTGCGTATCTTGTGCAAGACAAAAAAAAAAAAAAAAACTTTCCCCTCTCTCTCCCCCTCTCACCCTTGACGACGCTCTCACTCTTAAATCTCACTTTCACTAAAAAAACCCAAGTAGATCTACCAAATCCTTCGTATCTTGGCGGCCTAGACTTGTTAATCACGCGATAAAAATTTTGAGGGAGCGATTCTATGCTGGGTGTCGAGTTTTGAAGTCTAGGGCTCGGTTGAGATTTGGGTGTATTGCTCAAAATCCGTTCGGTTGGAATTTCCCCTATCTCTCTGTATGCGTATGTGTTGATTATGTACTAAATAAGTTTCCATCTCAGTTTTTAACATAATCTATCACCCTTATTGGCCGTGATCTTTCTTGATGAAAAGTCCAGAAAAGAACGCGGGGATGTGGTTTTTGTATAGACCAGTAATGAACTTTTTTTTTTATGTTTCATTATATCATTTAAATTCTAAAATAGGAACAATGTTGTTGGGAGTTATTGTGTAATTATGTAATAATTGTGGGGGAGGATGAAATGTGTTGGTGTTAGTGGTTGTGGGGTGTAATTGGGACAATATGTATGTATACATGCGTGCGTGTCTTGTGCAAGACCAAAAAAGAAAAAAAAATCACTTTCCCCTCTCTCTCAATCCTCTTCCTCTCTCTCCCTTCTCACCCCTGACAACACTCTCACTCTTAAATCTCACTTTCATCCAAAAACCCAAGTAGATCTACCAAATACTTCGTATCTTGGCAGCCTAGATTCGTTAATCACACGATCAAAGTTTTGAAACCCGTTCGTTAGGGATTTCTCCTATCTCTCTTTATGGATATGTGTTGATTATGTACTAAATGAGTTTCCATCTCAATTTTAACCATAAACGATCACACTTTTTTTGGCCGTGATTTTTCTTGATAAAAAGTCCAGAAAAGAACGCGAGGATGTGGTTTTTGTTGAGACCAGTAATAAATTTGTTTTTAATGTTTCGTTGTATCGTTTAAATTCTAAAATAGGAACAATGTTATGGGTGTGATTGTGTAATTATGTATTATTTGTTAGGGGTTCTCACGGTCTGAACTGGTCTGGATTGGCATGAATCCAATCCTAATCCATGAGTCACGGTTTTTTAAAAATAAAATCTGTGTTTGATCCAAAAGTCTCACAGTTCGGCTCCAATCCGATCCGCGAGTCATGGATCGGTTCCGGATTTGTCCACGGTTTACATGAGCTCATCATCCAAACTCAACATTCGCTTTACATTCGCTCATCATCCTCAGTCCTTTGGGTGCTAGCCGTAGTATTTTGTGTCTCTCCAATGCTTGACATCTATCCGCAAATGTAGTTCAAAAAATGTATTTACCAAAGAAAGAAATTCTGGAAGGATTAAAAAAAGATAGTCCATAAACATAGGCATAAACAATTTTTGTCCAACATTTGTCTATGAGATCCAAATAGCATACTCCGTAAAACCTTCATATCAAAATATCAAATTAGGTTTAGTGAGATTAGGTTTAGAATTCTGCGAGTTAATGAGTATATATAGTAGAAGACTTCTATATAACAATTTATCCCTACATTTTGTAGGAGATAACAGTATAACCGTTCATATCAAATTGAAAATATTTATAGAAGTAGTAAAATTATTTATCTATACCTATATATTTATTTATTTTTTAAAAATTATATATAATAAAAATCTCACGGTCCAGATCGGTTAATCCACGGTTTCAAAATCAAAATCCGTGTCCGGACCGCGAGTCATGGTTTTTTATTTTGAATTTGTGTCCAGACCATTAATCCACGGTTAAAATCCAAAACGTGCGGATCGGTTCTGTCCAGACCAGATTCACGGTTCACCGGTTTTTTTGAGCAGCCCTACTAATTGTGGGGGAGGATGAAATGTGTTGGTGTTAGAGGTTGAGTGGTGTAATTGGGACAATATATATTTATATGTGCGTGAGTGTCTTGTGCAAGAAAAAAAAAATCACTTTCCCCTCTCTCACCCCTGACGATGCTCTCACTCTTGAATCTCACTTTCACTAAAAAAATCAAGTAGATCTATCAAATCCTTCGTATCTTGGTGGCCAAGACTCGTTTATCACGTGATAAAAGTTTTGAGGGAGCGATTCTATGGTGGGTGTCGAGTTGTGAAGTCTAGGGCTCGGTTGGGATTTGGGGTTATTGCTCAAAACCTGTTCGGTAGGGATTTCCCCTATCTCACTTTATGCATATGTGTTGATTATGTACTAAATAAGTTTCCATCTCAGTTTTAAACATAAACAATCACACTTTTTGGTCGTGATCTTTCTTCATAAAATGTCCAGAAAAGAACGCTGGGACGTGGTTTTTGTAGAACTTTTTTTTTAATGTTTCATTGTATCATTTAAATTCTAAAATAGGAACAATGTTGTGGGGTTTTATTTTGTAATTATGTACTCATTGTGGGGAGGATGAAATGTGTTGGTGTTAGAGGTTGTGTGGTATAATTGGGAAAATGTATATGTATACATGCGTGCGTGTCTCGTGCAAGACAAAAAAAAAATCACTTTCCCCTCTCTCCCCCTCACTCCCTTGACGACTCTCTTACTCTTAAAAATTGAAGGCATGACAGTTTTCATCTCGATTTTACTAGAAACGATCACGTTTTTTTGCTTTCTTGTGGGCGAGATAGAAAATGAAAACATCCCGGCTAAAAAACGTGATGTTTATGGTTTTTTTTAGTAGTGTAGTAGTTACCAAAAAATTAAAAGAATCAAGCATAAAGCAAGTAAAAGGTACGGAGTAAAATATTTTTCTCCTTTTTGAAGGATGAAAAGCGAAAAACTTAGGCGTTCGACTCAAGTGACTTTTTGACTTTTTGGTTTACCTGAGGTGACTTTTTGACTCTACCCCCAATAGTGAAAAAGTCCCCTAGGGAGAGTTTAAGATTTATATGATAGAAAAACAAATTGTACCAAACGCTTCAATTATCAATCGAGAGTGGAAGGGCTCCATTCTTCAGCCGCCTGGGCCAAGTCGTTGAAGTGGATCGCCGAGACAACGCCCTCGTCGTACAGCCGAGGCGTGCTTTATCCCGAGATCAGCAAAATAGACTCGTCGTACAGCAGAGGCGTGCTTTATCCGTCAGAGGCCATGGCATGACAAGTCTCTTGTGCTTGTCACCAAGCAATCGCTGGAAACATGACCCGAAGCTGGAAACATAACAAGGCAATGCCGAAGCTAGAGTCCCGAACTGGCAAGACGACATCCATGCTAGCCTTCGGTATTGCACTTGAAACATGCGGCATAAAATCTAGTTTAGGACAAATCATTCGATCGGGACTCAGAAGCTTCAAGATGATTTCAAGAAGGTCAACTTCTGGCACATTGGAAGAGCCCGCAACGCCCACGCAGACGCGCTTGCTGCTCTTGGCTTGGCATGTTCCGAGATCAGGGACTCCCGGATAGTCATCCTGGAAAAATCACCTGACGAGTGCTTACCAATGTCCAATCAGTGAAAAAACCACCCGACGGGTGACAAGACATTGCATGGCATGTGTTTGTCACCAGGCTAGGCAAGACATGGCACGACATGTGCTTGTCACTTATTAATAATTTTTTAAATTTGATATGAGCTAGAAAGATTTAATGGATATGGCTACAATACACACCTATTAAAGGTGTGTACCGTATACACCTATTGTATGGTCCAAATTGTGTCACTTCATTGGCAATCGTAACATTTTTTAGTTTTTCATAACTTTTCAATAATATGATTCGTAACATTTTCTATGATTCGTAATATTTTGGTGTGTCTCGTAACTTTTATAACTTTTATAAAAAATCGTAACTTTTGTAGGGACAAATAAGGGGTGTGTATTGTAGCATATATTTTTCAAATTTTTTTAATATATGTGAAGAATGTGATTTGACTCAAAAAACATAAAAATCGGACCCGACTAGGGGTACAGAGGCCATGGTACAGAAAACGTACCGATCGCGTTCGGGGACCCACTATTGGATTTTGGTTGGAACGGTGGGACTTTGGTTGGAGCACTTCCAACCGTCCGATTGAGCTGAAATTTGGTGGGGACCCTCGGAAAAATGTTTTAAGAACAATGAATGGTTCAGATCACTCGTGTGGGACCCAAAAGTGGGTCCCCGAACGCGATCGGTACGTTTTCTGTACCATGGCCTCTGTACTCGTATCTTTATCGATAAAAATCTAAAAAGCTCAAAAAAATCAAATAACCCGGTCAGTGGACCGAGGCTTAAAGTTAGCCCAAACAACTTCATTTTTAGCAAAAAAATTAGTACAGTATTTATCATAAAACCCTAAGCCGGGTCCCCAATAAATTTACAGGTTTGGGCAAAGCCGTACCAAACTCCTGGTTTAGCATTGATTGAGCCAAGATACGTGAAGAGAGAGAGTGTGAGAGAGAGTGGGAGACTCCAAGCATTTGGCGATGGAGGATTGTACAGGTAATGAAGACGGTAATTACCTCTCCGACCGAGACTTCTTCGACGGACTCGATAACTCTGATCTCTACTCGGGAACTTCTAAGGGTCCTTCCTCCTGTAAGGTACTTCATGCAAAGTTTTTTTTTTGTGGGTAAATTCTCCATGCAAAGCTGCAGACCTTAATTTTCCAACTTCGTACACATGCATGTCAGTTTTTGTTTCGATCACCGGCTCTGATGGTTGAAAATGCTGTTGGTTTTGCAATCATGTCGTTTATTTTAGATTCTCTCCATGACCCACTATTTATTTCTGTCTTGTAAGTTTTTTTTTTTTCCCTTTTGCCAATATTAATTGTACGTATATGTCAGTGGGATTGGTGGCGTAAGTAAGTTAACAACAATCAGAATGGATTCACGTCTCTCCATCAGAGCCGACCCTGAGTTAAGGTCGAAAAGGCGGGGACTTAAGCCCCGAAATTTGGCCGAAAGTTAAAGCCCCAAATAGTTATATAGATATGTCATAGTATATATTTAATTAATGCTTTTATTCCCAACGGAGGTAGCAGGCCAAGTTGTAGGTTTAAGTCTAGCTATCCAACAGGTTCAAGGTTTAATTCTCACCCCAAGAAATTTATCTTTTCATTTTTCATATGATTTTGTTTTCCTTTTGAGGTTTATTTTTATTTTTGTCACAAGAACTAGGGCCCCGGTTCTATAAGTTCAACTTAGGCCCCCGAAAATATGAGGGCCGGCCCTGGTCTCCATAGACTCGACCTCCGGTACAACCAGATGGCCCAATAGCCACCACTACAAGAAAAAACACTTTCAGTGACTAAGAATCTAGTCACCCAAAGTCCATATCTAGTCACCAAAAGTATTCAGTGACTAGCTATAACTAGTCACTGAACCATGGTCACTAAAAGGTTTTTGTGATCAATAATGGGTTGGTCACTGAAAATATAGTTTCCATGACTAAATTTTAGTCACTATAGGATACCAACAATGACTAATTACGTTGGTCACTGCAAACTTCTTGGTCACTAAAGACGATTATTGGTGAGTAATAAACTTTGGTCACCGAAAACCTCTAGTCACTAAAAGATAATTTTTGGAGACCAACTATTGGTCACCAAAAGCAATTTTCCGTGATCAAATTAGTTGGTCACCAATGGGGACATTTATTGGTGAGCAATTACTTTGGTCACCACAAACTTCTTGGTCACTAAATATAATTTTTGGAGACCAACTATTGGTCACCGAAAGCTATTTTCCGTGATCAAATTAGTTAGTCACCCATGGGCGCATAGCCGAAATCACTATCCTTCCCCTACCTATAGGTTGGTCA
This sequence comes from Vaccinium vitis-idaea, assembly GCA_963854785.1. Lineage (NCBI taxonomy): Eukaryota > Viridiplantae > Streptophyta > Magnoliopsida > Ericales > Ericaceae > Vaccinium > Vaccinium vitis-idaea. The sequence continues at coordinate 27,114,266 of OY978218.1, forward strand.
TAAAAAAAGGTTTTTTCAGTTGCCAATTTTTTACTCTAGTTTGGTCATAAACAAGTAATCACAATATAAGCATACATATATATTAATTGCAGAGTATGTGCCATACTTACAGCAGTCTCATCCTCAAGACTACTTTCAGAAGAGGTAACGTCTACCAATGCCTGAAATGGAATCCATAACACAATCAAATGTTGCCTGAAGGGATGATAATACAGCTAAAGAGACCCAATCATCACAATTTGCAATTCAAAGTTCAAAAAAATGCAACAGCTGCAGAGATAAATGAAGTTCAAGACACCAAATCCAAGTCTAAGTTTTCTTGAAATGCAAAGTTGTTTCTGCTATGCGCTTCAATCATTATGGCACGTACATGGTTAATTTTTTTTCCATTTCTGTTCGAATTATGTGAATTCAACAATTAAAGAGTTCATACATGTGGGGCACAAATAGTTTCATTGGAGAAAGTTTTTCGTACGATGGAGAGGTAAAAAAAAAAAAAAAAATTTCGAAATACCCAACACTACATATTTCTAGCATTGGCTTCATCATAGTGATTACCTTGAAAGATTGATGTTGCTTCACCTACTTTGTCCCTTAACTGTCCACAAGTTTCAATAAGAGCAGCCTTCTTACTTGTAACCTAACAAAAATGATGTTCCAGAACTTAGCTTTCTTGCAAGTTGTAACAGCAGGTAACCAATGGTGAATTTAAGCAAACATGTGGTCATATCATATAGTATAACTCAAAAGCTTTGGGTGAATCAGAGCAAAACTAGGAGTATGGGTAATTTGCTTCTTTGGTCCCTTACACCACATAATAAGCCAGGCTAGTGTATTGCCCAGAACCCACAAGAAAATTTTGATGGTTTCAAATTTTCACAAGTTCAAGTACATTGTCAATCCACAATTATAGAACTAAATGACCAGACAAACACAGATAGCTAAGTAACCATGGCCACAAGCTGAAATTAAAAAGAAAGGAAAAGCTAAAAAGAAGAAAGTAAGACACGGAATCAGAAGACCTCTTTGCTATTTCAGTAGTGGTAGTCCCATAAGTTGGATCTGATTTTATGGATAGACAAGAAGAATGATTCTGAATTGTTGATATGGTGCTATGGGCGAAACACAAACCTGCATAACGACGAGTTTAGAGTCTCCTTGGACACCAATGAACTTATATCCTTTCTGAAGAGCATATTTCAATCCTAAAAGCAATCCGCGATATTCAGCAACATTATTAGTTGCAATGCCAACACCTTCCCGCAATCAACAAACCTATTATGAAAGAAAGCATCATTTCGGAGTTATTATCAACCAAAACCATTTGGTCATTTTGCAAGGGAAGCATGTAAGCATCTATTTTTGTGGTGAAAAAAACAACAGAATCAACAAAATGGCCACGAGTAATTTTGCTTACGAGTTATACGTAAATGAACCGTGGTATTAACACCGACCTCAACAAAACCCATTTCACCAAAGGCAATAAAATTAAGAGCACAAGGGTATGTCACATTTAGAAAGAACACAGTACTAAAACTCTTCTTGTCTTTATCCTCTAAAAGATAGCCATTTTCTTCTATTTTCGCCATTATTGATTGGAGGGTCTCTAGTAAAGGCTTCATATCATATCTAAATAAAGATATCTGCTGAGCAAAGACAATCTGTAGTGATTTGGGTTTTGGATTTTGATTGTGGTTTAAAGTGCTCTGGTTTAAACAATGGTGGCAGGATATCAAAGGTTTGTTGCTCATTTGCTAAAGAAGTACTACCACAGAACCTAATAAGGTCAACAATGGAAATCAGACCACCTCCTTATGAAGGAAAAAATAATGGCAAGTTGGCATCAAATTTGCGGCTGCTATTTGTTGATGTGGAATTGTCAGATGCATTTTGTTAGGCAAAGGATAATTACGATGCTACAAAATGGAAGCAACTGATTTAGCAGCAAAATAACAAGGAAAGTAACATGCCATGGTTTTTCAAAAACTAGATGCTTACCAACTCCCAAGGACATCAGCAAAATCCTTATTATTGAGTAGATCTTTATCCTTACATCAGGCAATACACATCTCTTGAAATACTCTGTCAATCTCTGCACAATTTCAGCAAAATAACAAGGAAAGTAACTGGATAAGCCAACTTGAATAATCTAAGTTAGTTAATTTCAAGTTTCAAATCACGCAAATAGCCACAGAGCTCGAAGACTTTTGAAGAGATTGAGAGACCCGGACGGAGCGAGCGACCGGCAATGAAGTGCAGTGACGGCTCAAACCTCGATCAATACTGGACTCTCTCTTCTTCGGATCAAGAACCTCTTTCTTCTTCCTCTTCTTTAGTGCCTGGTTTGATTGTCCAGAGCAAGGAAACCAACCCATGTGTCTTCCTCTTCACAAGTGCTAGTAGAGAAAGCAGTTAGGGAGCCAACAAAACTCATCTTTATGTTGTTCAAAAAAGAGAAAAACTCACCTTTATAGATTGCACGGCACAGACAGTCCTTCGATGGCTCTTCAAAATTCATCAGTAGGTGGTGGGCCTGAATGATAGCAAAAGGCAGAGATAGACTGGACTGAGAGAGAGAGAGAGAGAGAGAGAGAGAGAGAGAGACGAGGGGATAAGAGAGACTGACTTTGAGAGAGAGGGAGGCGCAGCTTAGGGATAGGAGGGCATTTGCAGATTTTGGGGGAGAGGTAGAGAGAGATTTTTAGGGTTTTTAGATTCTGGGGAATTTGGGGGAAAATTTTTGGTGGGGGGATTTTGGGGGGAAAACAATAGGGGGAAGGAAACTTATTGCTTAAAAAAAAAGCGCCAGTTTTTTCCCTCCTTATGCAAAACCCTCCAAACCTAGGGCTACCGGTTATAAATTAGTGCACAGAAAATGGCTTTTGGGTTCCATTTTTTTGTCCTGCGTGAATAATCTGAACCGTTAAATAATTTTAAAATAACGTTTTGTACGACCTTGCAAAAAATCGGGTCAATTGGATATGCGTAACTGGTACATCCAAAACTCCAAGTTTTGAAATCAATTGGATGTGCGTAGCTTGGATCAACGAGTTACGCATATCCAATTGACCTGGTTTTTTGCAAAGTCATACAAAACATTATGTTGAAATTATTTAACGGTTTGGATTACTCACGCGGAACCAAAAAGTGGGACCCAAAAGCCATTTTTTGTAATGAACGGTGAAGATCGTCATAATTATGTTGCGATAGATGACCTTTCAAATTTTGATATACGAAAAAAATTCGCGAGAGTCATTAAAACATCAACACAAACAAAGTGAACGGTGTGGATCGTCTTAGTTGTGTCGCGATTGTGTGGCTATCGTACATTGTACTATAACATAATAGCTTAGTTCATATAGAAGTAAGTTCGATGTATAGAATTGAAAGGTAGGTGCACACTCGTTTTTCTGAATGTTCGATCTAAACCGTTACGATTTAATATCTTATCGATTCTATCATTCTCCCCAAAATCGATGATCATCCGATATCGGCAACCACACGATCAGAACACATTTAGTGCTTTTCGTGGAATTTCAGTACTATAATGCACAACTTCAACGCCATCTAATCAATTTTTCCAAAATCAGAATCGTTAGATGTGTTTAAAACGTGTTTTTAAGATTCTATGCAAGGATTTGAAAAAAAAAACTAGTCAGAAGGTCTTGATCGGACAAGATTTTCGTAAAGCAATTTTACGAAAACCTACTCCGATCAAGCCCTTCCGGGTACTATTTTTTGCCAAATTCTCGCGTAGGACCTTGAAAACACGTTTTAAACACATCTAACGGTTCCGATCGTCGAAATTTGGTCCGATCGTTGATTTCGTTGTGTTTTTAATAAAATCATTCACGTAAAAGTTTTGGCTCGTCCCCTCATGAAGACTCAAATTCATTAGGAAAATGACATTTCCTCCAAAAGTGGCGCTAAATAAATATATTTAGTGACCACAAGATTTTGGTCACAAAAAAAAATCTGTATTATTCAGTGACAAAATAAACTAGTGGTCACAAAATGTTCAACCTATAGTGAGTAGATTTTGGTTAGTCACTGAAAGTACTGTAATTAGTGACTAGATTATGGTTAGTCACAGAAAGTTTTGAACAATTGGTGATCAAATATAGACCTAGTCACCAATTGTTCCTAATTTTGTGACCAACATTTTTTTGGTCACAATTTGTCTGCTTTTTGTGACCAAAATACGATTGGTCACCAAAACTGGTCAAAACTAGTCACTAAAAGTGCAATTTCTTGTAGTGCACGTCTCTCTTGTAAGTATAAGGTTTTCTGTTGTAGCAACAGGGGTTCACCAGTTTGGTATGTTAGATTTGAGTAGTTAGGGTAGGGTTAATTTGTTATTTTTTTGGTAATTTGAAAAAAAAAAAACCACGACAGGATTAAAGGGGCATACCCCAGAATGACAAACAAACAGTCCAAACTACAGTGGTTTAGGGATCAAAAAAATTAAACCATTTGGTTTTTTTTTTTTTTTTTGTCTTTATTCAAAAAAAAATTGCATTTGTTAGTTTTAAGTCGATTTTTTTGTGAATTAAACAATGTAAAAGGTCATAAATCATTATAAAAAAAATTACTAAAGACAAAAACAATCCAATTTTTTTTTTTGGGATTATTAGATTATTTTTGTCCTCATTCACAAAAATTTAATTGTAGTTGACAATTTTTTTCTCTTTAGATTTCTCTCGTGAAGATGAACCAATAATCCACCAAAAAAAAAAATTGATGCAAAACTGACAAATGCAAATTATTATTTTTGAATAAAGACAACCAAAAAAAAAAAACCAAATGGTATATTTTGCCAAAGCACTCCTTAATCTTGTTACTATATGAAGAGTGATGGTTTTTTTTTTTTTAGGTTCAGGGATTTTTTGGTTTACTTCTACAGATTTTGTGAGTTGTTCAGTGGTAATTTGTGGTTATGATTGTGGGAAAAAATCCTTTCCAACAGGGTTTTCCTGAGCCGGGCAGATAGTTCAGTGTTCGGGCATGTGAATTTTGACCCATCAGGTCAAGGGTCAGCCCTTACAAGTTACAACCCCTTTTCCTTTCCCCTAACCATAATTTTGACCATGGTTGTCAGAATCGCACGATTCACGATTCCGTGCAAAAATGATACGAATCTATAGGTGAATCAAGGTTGATATAGAATCGGAGGTTAATCGTCCGATTCACGGTTCGATTCGCGATTTGATTCCCGATTCACGCAAAACGATTCGAATCTTTAGGTGAATCAAGGTTTATCACAACTTTCATTCGACAATACAAAACCACTTTTTCTATTTTGCCTTGTTTTTTCTTATAGAAAAGTAAGAATATGAGATCATATAGTACGGGAAATCATATTCCTTATTCAATGGAGACGTTTTTACCATGGATATGTAATTTCACAAATCAATCTTTTTGGTTCTTGTATCCTCTAAATCATAGACCAGGGCACGACTCTGAGGCTCGGACTAACCCACATATGTTGTCATATAAGCTAGTTTCCTACCTATTAAGGCTACAAGCTTTATTTTGTAAGGTTTTTATTATGAATTCTTAACATTAATTTATATGCATATATCGATGTTACTATAGTATTTATTTTGCTATGACGCCATGTGATCATCAATTTATAGTAGAAAACAATCTTAAATATGTATTTTAGCTTAAATTTTTCAATTTATCTTTATTATGTAGAGGCATAGATACATTTTCCAATGTATTTGTGAAAGTTGGACCGAATCGTTACGATTCACGATTCAAAAAAGGGTCAATTCGATTCTCGATTCAATTCGCAATTTGACAACCTTGATTTTGACCCCTTTGTTTTTTTCCAAGAAGTTGAAATACATTTCTTGGATAATTGAACTGGGTGACAAAACTTGAAGTCAGGAGTGGCTTGTGTCTCTGGTCAAGGGCCTAGCACATGGACCTGCTTCCCAGTTAGAGCTTCTTTGTCCATTTGAAATTCAGGGTACTGACTCTAGTGGTTGAAAAAGCTGCTAGTTTTACTAGCTTCTTGTTTTAAGTTGTTCTATTACTTCGTATTTTGTTTTTAACTCTGATGAATTGAAGCTATTTTATGGTGGAAACATGGTTTTTGTTGGATTAGTTAGTTTTGTTTCTTGGTGTTGTTGGAAGACTTATTTTGATATATTTAGGGATTGGCATAGTGGTAGTTTTTTGGATATGGATACGAAAGAATGGTTACGGTTTAAGAAAGCATTTTTTTTTTATCCGCAATAAAAAAGTTTTATTAAGGAAACTTGACAAGGGTACATCAAGTCGGGGAAAGGGGAAGGGGTAGGGGAATCAGACAAAAAGTTGGATACTCAAAACACCCAAAAGACAATTGAAGCCCAACAACAATAAAACTCAAAAAAGCCCTAAAACATCTGTTAGCAGGTGAAGTCAACACTAGCATGATTCTTTCGACCAATCAGATGGTTACGATCATGGGTTACTAGATCCACATCTACAGGTGGGGCCAACACCTGACACCGTCTTTCAAACATACACACATGGATTTGCAACCTCAAATCAGGGCCAACCACCACGCACCGGTGGTGTCCAAAACAGCCTCCTTCGTCAACAGACGACCTTCCCGGAGCACACCCATGTCCGATCTCGGACAAGACCAACCGAAACACAGCACCTCAAGCGGCATTAACCTTGATGAGTTCTGATTCGCTTGTACTCGATCTTCGACAAGTTGAGCAACAATCGATGCACGCACCCTACCATATCATAGAAAGCCACAGGAGCTAAGAATTAAAGAGGAGGATCAGCAAACCACACTGCCACAAACCCCACAAGTTGACCGGACCCCAGAGTGGCCACCAAGAACTAACCATTCGGACCTCATAAACGGCCTGGAAAACCAACAACTGAGATCCCACCAACGCCGCCCCATGTCACCAAAACACCCTCGTCACCAACCCACAGCCAGATCTACAAAAAGAGAAAAAAGATAAAAATAAAAATAAAATAAAAACGCAAAGGAGAAGAGAGCAGAAAGGGTGAGGAAGAAGAAGAAACAGAGTAAAGAAGAAACGGAGGGGAAGAAGAAACGGAGGGGAAGAAGAAATGTGTGTGTGAGAGAGAGAGAGAGAGAGCGGGGAGGGGGGCAGGAGCCAGCGCCCGGCACATTGAAACACCTTTTCATCCCTTTTAAATCTTCTAGTCAATAGAGAAATAAGGTTCAGCTTGTTTAGCAATTCAATGGTAAAAAATGAAGGAAAGGTGAAAACTTTTACCATTTTACGTGTTTGATAAGCTAGAGAAGGATGAAAAGTTCTACAAGCTGCTGGTTTTGCAAGCCTTTTGTTTAATTCCTTCTCTCTCGCTATACTCTCTAATTATTTGGAGATGTTTTGGGGTAGAGCACCGGTTTTCTGTCAGGTTGGATTAGTTAGTGTTTTTCAGCTTGCTGTTCTTTGAAGATTATTTTTTTGTCCGTTTAGGGGTTGAGTGATAGGAGAAGCTGTATCAGGGCCGGCCTTGGGCACAAGCCCACCAAGCCGTCGCTTAGGGCCCCCAATTTTTGGCCCAGGGCCCCCAAATTTCTAAGTCATAATAAATATTATATAGGTTGTGTAACAACGAACGTAAGAGTGGTTAAGCAGTAAGGTGCCCTTGGTTAAACTTGTAGGTCGCGTGTTTGAGTCTTCCTAATTGCACTTTTTTGAAGTCTTGACATAGAATATGCACAAAAAAATTATTTATAGGTCAGTTGTGTAACAATGAATGTAAGAGTGGTTAAGTGGTAAGGCGCCCTTGGTTAAACTGACAGGTCGTGAGTTCGAGTCTTCTTAATTGCACTTTTTTGAAGTCTTGACATAGAATATGCACAAAAAATTTGTAAACCATTGCAGTCGGCGCAAATCGAACTTGCAATCTTGAGCTTGCAGTCTTCCTTGTCTCAAGCGACCACAGCACCAGAAGGCACTATTGGTAATCCTGGTGAACAACAAATATATATACAAATTTTAAAAGGCCCCATTGTTAAAACTAGCTTTGGGCTCCGAGAATCCCAGGGCCGGGCTTGAGCTGTATTTTTTGGTTGAAGTTGTAAATGTATGGCTTGGGTTTTGGACTAAAACAGATTTTGATCATCGTTCTTTTTGCCAGGAGTGAAATAAGTTTTGTTAATGACTTAAGGTGCAGTTTGATTGCAATAGAATGGTAGAAAATGATGAAAAGGGGAAAATATTCACTTTTCACGTCTTTGATTAGATATAGAATGACAATATTTATTTATCATATCCCGATAATTCTAATTCATTACGGGGCATTTTGCAGGTAATAACCAAAGAGTCTCTTTTGGCTACACAGGTAAAAGAGAAATAAACTCTTGTCTTGTTTTTTATTTTCCTGCTCTGAAATTTGAATTTATGAATTGCTTAGACTTTTGGTTATTGGGCATACCTGTAGACAGAAGATTTGCGTAGAGTGATGGACATGCTATCTTTAAGGGAACACCATGCACGGACCCTACTTATCTATTACCACTGGGATATGGAGAAGTTGTTTGCAGTGCTTGTGGAGAAGGGGGAAGCTTGCTTGTTTGCCAAAGCAGGTCTGGCTATGGATGGAAATCATGATCCTAATTCACAACCTCCTCCTACCGTAATGTGCAACATCTGCATGGAGGATGTACGTGGTACTGAGGTCACTACAATGGACTGCGGCCATAGCTTTTGCAACAACTGTTAAGTTTTTCTCTTTGGTCTGCTTGTTTCCTTCATCTCTTGCATATTACTGAGATTTTACGAAGTTTCAAAAACGTCAGACTACAGCGTAATACGTCATTTTTTGTTAATGTAGCCAAAGGATTTCTTTATATTAAATGATTGCTTAATGGAGTTAGTGATTATGATGGGGTAATGCTATAATGGAGTTAGTTATCAGGCCTATACTCCTGCGGCTCTTCTATGTCCCCCCTTTTTTGTTTTGGTTTAACGGAGTTGCGTCATATGCCTAACTACTGAGAGTTAGTTGGTTTAACGGAGTTGCTTCAATCGGTTAATAATATGTTTGGTTATCTGTTTTCCTGTTGTTTCATGGTATGGAATCTTGGAAACATGCTTCATTATCATCCTAGACATATCAATACATTTAGGATTTCCACTTACATGTTATTTTCCTTGCTTTTAGGTTGGACTGGCCATTTTGTTGTGAAGATAAATGAGGGTCAGAGTAAGCGTATTCGGTGCATGGCACACAAATGCTATGCCATTTGTGATGAAGCTATTGTTAGAAATCTTGTCAGCAAAACGCATCCTGATTTAGCTGAAAAGTTTGATCGTATTCTTCTTGAGTCCTATATTGAGGATAATAAAATGGTAAAGTGGTGCCCGAGTACTCCTCATTGTGGGAATGCAATACGTGTTGAAGAGGATGAATTATGCGAGGTTGAATGTTCATGTGGTTTACAGTTCTGTTTCAGCTGTTTAGCTGAAGCACACTCACCTTGTTCATGTTTGATGTGGGAGCTATGGACCAAGAAGTGTCTTGATGCAAATGTTGACTGGATTGCAGTTCATACAGTGCCTTGTCCAAAATGTCACAAAGCTGTGGATAAGAATGGTGGCTGCAACCATATGAGTTGCATCTGTGGAGCATATTTTTGGTGAGACTTGTTACTACTTATGCCTGTTTTATTGTGCAAGTGAGTTTTATCTTTGTAAAATATCTGCTAAGAACCTTGTGTTTTTTCCACAGTTTATTTCTTTATTACAATGCCTTTCTGCATTGTTTTAGTAAGTTATCTATATTAAACAGCAAGTGTGTGTTTAGGGAGAAAGCTATTGTACATGTAGCACTAAAGGAATGTTAATCTAGAGTGTATTACAGGAATGTTTTGGTAGTCGTAGACTTATCTTCTTGTCTTAAGAGGTGGAACTGCCCTGTGCTATGGTACTGCAATTGTTGTTTTGGTGTAGCACTGTATGGGTGTGTATGGTATAAAAGTGAAGTTATGTATATGTATGGTTATATACGAACTTTATGGTTCATGTAAGAATGTGTTGCACATTTTTATGGTTTGATTTCTTACGTAATTTTTTTGGTTCGTTTGTTACTTCTCTTTATGTTATAAGCCTATTAGTTACGTAATGTTTTGGTTCCTCACGCACAACATGCTCACTCGTAGCACTTGCCGCGTGCAGGCCAGGGACGTACACCCTACCCATCTCTGGTATCCGCTTTGATACTATTTTAAATGATCTAGGGTAGAAGCCAACCCCAAAAGCTAGCTTATGAAGGGAGGGTGCCCTAACGCTAATATCCTTCATATTACTTTGGTACCCAGGCGATGTGGGACCTCGCTTCACATACCCCTAAAGTGACATTTTTTATATGATTGGGATTTGGAGTCAAGGGCCAAAATACTAGATGAGTTGAATTACCTTTCTGTTGTGATCAGAAAGAAACAGTCTCTGCACTTGGATAAGGGCATGAGAGTCTATGCCCAAACAATCATTCTACAACCCCAAACACTTACACAAACCCACTTACATTCCCAATGGGGCCCACACACACTACAGCTTAAGTGTGTGGGGAGCCCACACACTTACGTTGAGTATTTGTGCATTTGATTGTGTAAGTAGTTTGTGGTTGTAACCAACTTTGGGCCAACACACTATAGCTCCACTGTGTGTGGGGCCCACACACTTATATGAGTGTGTGTGCATTTGATTGTGTAAGTAGTTTGTGATTTTAGAATTTTCCATGCCCGAAATGCATAGTTGGATGTTCCAAGCATATCATTTCATACGAATTTACCATGAACTATTCATAGAACTCATACACTGAAATGCCTCAGGCACCTTAAAAATAACAGTTATCCTAGAAATTGATTCAAATGTCGAGATGAATAAATTTATTTTGCCGTTTTCCCTTACTCGTACCCGAATCCAAGGAAGATAGATCATGAGTTCTTGGAGTGAATCCGTGAATAGCTGATACATGTCTCAGATACCCACATATTGGGATTCTAACGCCAATCGATCTAGATTCCCACTAGTATTGCTTATAGGTAAGGACGTAGATATCCTTTACATGCATACCGAAGAGCTTTGTTTTTTTTGGTACTTGAGTAGAATACGGATGGGATTGAGAAGATTTTCTTAAGCTGTATTGTATATTCTGTCTGGTTGCAGTTTCTTTCTTGGTCTAAATGGTTTGTCACCCATTCTGATTTCAGTCTGTGAAGTCGGGCATCCTTATTATGATTTTTGTCTTACATGTTATGTAGTTGGCTTTGTGGTGAGGACCTCAATCGTAATCACACCGGTAACAGTTGTGGTCGCTATAAAGAAGATCGTAAAAAGAAGACCAATCTTGCAAAGCGTGACCTCGAACGTTACAAGCATTATCATAGTCACTACAAAGCTCACACAGATTCCTTTAACCACGAATCTAAGCTAAAGGAGACACTAAAAAATGAGGTCGTAAACTTGGAAAAGAAGGATTTGTCAATTAGAGATTTCAGTTGGGTCAGAAATGGTCTTTACAGGCTCTTGAGATCAAGAAGGGTGCTTTCTTATTCGTATCCATTCGCATTTATGATGTTTGGTGATGACTTGTTCAAGGATGAGATGACCGCGAAAGAGAGGGAAATAAAGCAACATTTATTCGAGGATCAGCAGCAGCAATTTGAGGCACATGTTGAGAAGCTATCCAGTTTTATGTATGAACGATTTGATCAGATTGCCGAAGATAAGGTTATGGAGATAAGGAGGCAAGTCATTAATCTCTCAATGATCACTGATAACCTTTGCAGGAAAATGTGAGTGTCGCTGTTGCGAAGCCCCAAACAGTTTTTAAGATTCTTGATATGCTTGAGCCTTCTAACTTCTGCATAACTCCTGCAGGTATGAATGCATTGAGAATGATTTATTGGGTTCTCTCCAATTTGGTATTCACAACATAGCTCCATACCATTCAAAAGGGATCGAGAAGGCTACCAAACTTTCCGTCTGCAACCCTAATGTCAATGACACACAGAAACATCATTCTTCAAATAATCATACAAATGGTACACACTTTAAGTCCTTTTTTTTTTTTTATAGCAAATATACATTTCCTTTGAACTTAATTTTCCACTTCTTGGATATAATTGCAATACATCATAGATGAAGAGAATTCAATACTCTCAGGAGGTGTATTCTTATTGGTAGTTCATTGCCATTATCTCGAGGACTACTCTGTTGTTTTCAATGCCGATGCATCTTTAATTAATTCACTAAAGAACTACTTTTTGGTTTGCTTGGGTAAACCTCTTCAACCAATTTTCTTCGTCTATGAGTGTCTTCCCTTTACACTCTATTTGGAACTTGTGAAAATGAACAAAGAGGAGAAAATAATTGAGAAGGTAAGAGTGAGTAAAATTTCTCTGTGCTCAATGCTTTGTTTTGCTATTTTATCTTCTCTTGCTTCTCAAACCAAACAACGTAACGTAATGGATTTTTTTTTTTTTTAATTTCTCCTTTTCTTTCCTTCCTTTGTACATGTTCCGGACGAACCTGTAATTTTCCGTGTATGCTGTTGATTTGATGTTTATTGTTTCTCATCTTCATAACATCTTCATTTTGGTTTGTAGCCGTTTTGTGGGCTTTTTTCGTTTATTGATGGAACAAATGGACTATGACATGTTTTGTATGGTGCAACTTTATAGGGTCCTTCCCATTTGAGCCAAGTTTGCCCACCTTCATTCTTGCTGTTTTTACCTTTCTTAGGACGGGGTACCCAGTTCAGAATCTAGAATCTCGTTGGCCTGATTTGAGTGGCATGGTACATGGCAGCTTTGGCGGACTCTTCTAGTAATGAGCGCTCATCCTAAGAACATGGAAATACGAGCACTCATTACTTCTTCAGCATTCATGTTCTTTTGGGCTCTGAACATTAGTTGAGTTGTGGTATGTGGAGGTTCTTGACAGGCGGAGAATAGGAACTCGCCAGGCTAGATTTGCTGATATATCGTACAAGGCTGGCCTTCACATACTGGTGCCAGCCAATGACCCTCTGATACCTAAGTCGGGTCGTTGTTGTAGGTAGATGGTGTGGAAAGTACTCAACCAATTACTTAACAGTTAGCAAGAATTCATAGGGTGTGCATTGGTACGAATTCTGAATTTCAATGAATGTTGAAAGCAAGAAGTTTGATCGCTCGTATCTTGTTTAGACACACAGACATATCTATGGATTTACATATTTTTAAATATCTCGTATCTAGTTTTTTTGTGCTGTTTCCCCTAACGCACTCTGTTTGTAGATGCAACGGAATCTGATCTACCTCACTCTGGGAGTTCAGATAAAAGGGATTGCTTGTCACGTAGAAAGCGTAAGTTGGCAGTGGCGTGATGGACCTCAACTCCCATCGGTCCCTCATTTAGGTTGATGATGATTGAAGGATATAAGTGTACAGAACTCAAGTCTGATGCCTGGTATCTGAAATAACCATTTGCCGAGGAAAACTAAATTGGTTAGTCGAAAAATCTCCGCTTAATTTCTCCTTGGATCGATAGTCCATCTTTTTGAGATTTGAATTGTTCCTGTTATTAGTATTTACAAATATTATTTTGTAGATAACTATTTGGGCTTTATCTATTTGTATAAATTTGCGAATATTTATTGATTGAAAGACATTATCTATGCAAAATCTTTTGGAGGGTGGAACGTCGAATATGAGCATGGTTATAACTTCTGGCTACTATAAGACCCGATTACATGAGGTCAAGTCGTTGAACTCAAATTGTACTCGGCTGGACTGTTATGTTTGCAATGAGTTTTGTATAATGTCTTGCAAGTATAATATTCGATTCCACGAGGTGAAGTCATTGAACTCGGGTTGAGCTCGGGTCGTCTCGATCGATAAACAGGCCGGTTGCTTTTTCCAGAATTTTCCATAGTGTCTGGAAATTATATGATATGTTTACTTGTGTTCATGTCATTGAACTCGGGTTGTGCTCGGGTAGTATGACTAATTGGATTTTACACAATTAGTAATATGGGATATCGACTTGGATCTTGCACTTGAGGAATCGACTTGGATCTTGCACTCAGTGGCGCATAGCCAGAAAATCATATCAGTGTGGGCACAGCTTTTGTTACGTAAAAAGATCTAGTATATTTTGTAAGAATTTAACATGCATGTCTTGATTTTCATTTGACTTTTGTTCAAGAGACCTATATTTTATGATAATATAGTAAATATAATTCCGTAAACACTGAATAGTTTTGAGGCAAAAATTCAGTGATTTTAATCGTTGTTTCTGAGTAATTAGTTATTTAGTGATCCCGAGGCATCGTCACTACTCTAACATCCTTCTCCATCATTTTGTTGTTACCAACTTTGATTTCTCGACGAGGAAGTGATGCACGTGATTGTTGGAGTACTGTGTGGTGTAATTGACTGGGTTTGACTTCTTTGACTTGAAGTGTGTCGTTCAAAAATGTCTCCCCGGCATTTCTTGTCATCATCGTGGATTTAAAACGTGCACGGGGACTTAAAATTGGGGTGTCTACACCCTCATGCTATTTAGTCCCTCCAAAACTAATACGTCATCCAAACGGGCCTTAAGTTTCCAAGACTCGTTCAAATGTCATTTCCTGGCTATTTCTTCTAGTTGAATTTTTGGTAAATTCATTGGATTAGAGCGTTTAAAAGTGTAAAAATCTATGCCCTAACATAGATCCAAATAAGACATCAGGTGCACCGGTACTAATGTTTTAGTCCAAAAGAATGAAAACCTGGAATTTGATGGAAATGGCTCTATGATCTTGCGTCCAGATGAAGAAGTTACAAAAACTATCCCAGTACCGTCTACCATATATATGGCTCACGTTGACAATGCAGGTGAAAGAATTATTCGAAGCATGTACATATAAGCTCGATCGACCACGTTGTAGCAATTATAGGTACATGCTTCGAGTAATGATTTCACCTGAATCGTCAAGATTAGGGCTGTAAATGAGCCAAATCGAGTAAAGTTTTAGAATGTTCAGGTTCGTTCATTAAGTTTTTAAACGAACTCAAGCCGAGCTCAAAGTCAATGAAAATTTGACGAACCAAGCTCAAGCCGACTTTGCCTAGGTTTGAGTCGAACTCAAACTTGTTTGTGAGCTTTAACAAGTCAAAAATATTAGATCTTTATACTCATACAAGTCTAGAATTTCAAACAAATTTTGTATTTAGTACATAATAAGTCCATACATATAAAATCATTAAAACATATTACTAAAATTTAATTTTATAATCCTTTTATAAGTTTATACACGTACAAAATATAAAATTTTCATTATGTATATGTGAAAGTTATACATATTCAAGGTTATGTATGAAATTCTTATCAGATATACATGTATATTCTAAGTTCGCGAGCCTAATCAAGCTGAATATTTTCAAATTCAGGTTCGGCTCGTTTATTAAACGAGCCTAAAATTGAGGTTTAGGTTCAGTTCATTTAGTACCCAAATCGAACTCGAACGAACCTTTACTGAGTCAAGCCTCGAATAGTTCACGAATGACTCAAGTTCATTTACAGCCCTAGTCAACATGAAGAGCAGAAGAGCTAAATTGAAGAAATGAAGATGCATGCATTTTTACTTTAATAAAAGAAAAGAACGATGCATGCATTCTTATAGGTAATTAAATAATCTTTTTTTTTTTTTGGCATCAAGTAAGCTTTTACCCACCAACTATTCCGGGTTATTTTTTCATCCTTTTAGTGTGTGAATTACCTTTCTTACCCTTTTATGGCGTGAATTTTTCTTTGGCTCTACTTGCCATATTTTTAAAGTGGGGCCTTCCAAAAGCTATAAGTGTTGGAGGCATAAAGCAAGGAGTAGTAGGGAACATGAAAAGTTTCTCCGAAATGGTCTAGGAAAGAGAAATCAATGGTCGAGATGCACAATTATGTGCATCTCGACCATGGATTTCTCTTTCCTAGAGCATCCCGAGGAAACTTTTCATGTTCCTTAACATTTTTGCTAAAGGAAGCCATTCACCTGCCTAAAGTGTTTAGCCGGCCCTTTCCTTTGAGGTGCACCCAGTTTCTGTTTTTGTTTCAAATTGCAACTACATCCTCTCTATTGGGACAGATCATATATCCTCTCCATTTAAGTCATTAAACTTAACTAAAAGACTCGCTCTTATTGTATGCATTCTATCCACCGGAAAGACATCACAATCTTTTAACACAAAAATGAAATTCTCTATATTTTCCCTATAAAAAAAAATGGAAATTGAGTAGAGAGTTGCTATAGGATCCACTATAGCTATTATATAAAGTCCTTAAGGTCCACACCATAATTTCCTAAGAGAAGCAGTCCACACGCGTGAGCAAAAGACAAAAACAACCCTCAGTTAAAAGCAAAACCCTGAGGGGTGATGGAGACATGTGGAGTTTTGTTCGGTTTCATGAGCACATGCATGTACGTACGGCTGTATAGAACACTTGGCCACGGAACTCTATTGTATCGACCCATCATTGACAAACGTTCTCTCCGAATCTGACAGATTACGGATTTGTGCATCAGATTGTTTGAATGTCAAAACAATTAAAAGCAGTCAATTTTTTTTTTTTTTTAGTTGTTAACTGGGTCTAGTGTTTTTGTTTTTTTCGAAAGAGTTTTCATGTAAAAGAGTTCAAACTCATATTTCATATAAACCTTAGGGTACCCTATGAAAGTGCTTAAACCACTAAAAATCCTATAATAGGAAAGTGCACCCTAAACCCTAAGGTACCCTATGAAAGTGCCTAAAACCACTAAAAACCCTATAATAGGAAAGTGCACCCTAAACCCTAGGATACCCTATGAAAGTGCCTAAAATTCTAGGGTACCCTATGAAAGTGCCTAAACCACTAAAAACCCTATAATAGGAAAGTGCACCATAAACCCTAAGGTATCCTATGAAAGTGCCTAAAACCTGCCTAAGTGTTTAGCCGGTCCTTCCCTTGGAGGTGCACCCAGTTTCTGTTTTTGTTTCAAATTGCAACTACATCCTCCCTATTGGGACAGATCATATATCCTCTCCATTTAAGTCATTAAACTTAACTAAAAGACTCGCTCTTATTGTATGCATTCTATCCACAGGAAAGACATCACAATCTTTTAACACAAAAATGAAATTCTCTCTATTTTCCCTATAAAAAAAATGGAAATTGAGTAGTAAAATTTAACCTACTTTGTCATTTAATTCCCACATCTGACTTTAGATCTTGAATTAAAGGGATTTCAAAGTGAATTACTATGAGAATTCAATGCCATATGTCAAAGATTACTTAATTACCCTTTGGTACCACGTATCTAGTCCAGTCTTTAATTTTAATTGATTTTGACGTTATAGCACCATGTATAGACTCTTCTTTCACCTTCGCTTGCATTTACTTTGTAATTTGTGTCCTCTCTTTCTCACTCTCCATACATGAATGTATATCACATGTAAAAACAATGAACGTCTCGTCATCGATTTGATGTGTGAAGATGATAAATTATGAGTTTCGTAATCAAAGATTGACATCTCATATATAATACTAGTTCATGTGACACTTTGCCACAGGGGTTGAGGACCGGATACTTCAGCTTCAGGTCAACGGCGGTTATGGTGGTTTTAATGGTGTCGATTCTTGTCCTGCCGCTAGTATTGCCGCCACTTCCTCCGCCTCCGTCGATGCTTCAAATTATTCCGATCACAATAGCCTTTTATTTTTTAGCAAACATTTTTAATTTTTTTCTCGTAGGGATCAGTACTAATTACATGAATGAATCATATAAAGATATATGTGATAGATGAAGGTGTTGAGATACACGTGACGGTGCTTTTTAATGAGTCGGTGATAATGACATACTTTTAAAAGCTGTAGTTAAACATTTAATAGGACAACTGCCATGACGGGGGTGGGTGAGTGATTATTCCATGGTCTTCGGGCACCACCACAAGGTGCCCCAACTCCCTTATCTGCCAAATATCTTGTAGGGTCCAGTACGAGATAGGAAGAATTAGTAATTATTACATTATTGCGAAACACCTAAAAGGCTAAAACCCTTATAGAATCACACATTCACGTGAAGCTTAGAACCAAGTGTATAAACTTCATAATCCCAAGAACATGGTCCGGTCTTCGTTTACTAATCTTTTTGGTGCAAAACTTCAGTCTATAGGAATATTTGTTCTGCCTTTACTAATCTTTTGTGTTAGGGATACCTCATAGTATGTGTTACAATTCCAATTATTTTCTTCGTATATAAAATGTTCTTACCCAACCAAATGGGGCGGTCTCTTTTCTTTCTTTAAGTAATTAAATAAAGAAAATAAACCATTAATTTCGTACATGCAAAATTCCCAGGAAAATAATATATATACACATTTGTAAAGAAAGCCAAAGAGAAAAAAATAAATAAATCATTCGTCGTACATCAAATATCTAATTGCGGATACGGCTGGCATTGAAGAATTGTGAGAGGATCAAAATTTTCTAATCATTGTAGCTTTTTAATTTCTTCAAACCATTCCCACCTCTAAAGAGTTTTTTTTTTTTTTTTTTTTACTTTACTGGTTACCAATTTTTAGTTGATTTATAGTTCCGTTTGACAAAAAGAAGCTAAAGTGCATACATCAATCGAGTAAAGCCCCTATCTTATATAAATTAAGTATAACTTATTGACCCAAAAATTAATTAAAAGTGTACAATATGTAAGCAAAGTAACATTTAACACTCACTCGTCTGTTACTTCCTCCATCCCAAATTATTTATCTCACACAAAAAATCGTGCAATTTTCGACTTTCGTATTAAAAAATAAATTGGTTTTGTGCTTAAGTTTCTTAAATTTTTCCAATTTGGTGTAAAAAAATATAAAAAATTATGCACAGTTATTTATTGATCCGGAAATCAAATGACTCTTTTTATATAGAACAACTAATTTGGGTCGACCTTGCAAAAAGAAAAATGGTAATTCGTTACGCATCTCAACATACATGCATAGAACTTTTCCAAGTTTTCCTAATTTACGAATTACATGTATTTAATTATGTTACAAAATTATACAATACTCCCTCTATCCCAAAAAGAACGTCCAAAAATACGATTCACTCTGAAAAAAAATTCTTTATTTGGTAATTTATAATATGTTTTATGATTTTAAAAATTTTATTTAATAAAAGTAGTGAGATTTATCAAACAAGATCCATATTGCATACGTAAATCATTCTAATTATAAATAATATTATGAGAGGTGTGAATAGTATTTTTAGACATCAGTTTTGGGACGGGGAGTATAAACAACCAGAGAGGGTGAGTCAAGTTAGGGAATGGACAAGCATTTTCCGTTTCATTTAATGAAGCCAAAATTAGGATCATTGCAGTCTCACTAGATGATCAAAGTATTTTGTAACTCTAAATGTGTTTAAAACCCATTCACCAAATCGGACATTAATAAAGACTTGTTCATATTGGATACTGATTTCTAATTGATCTAATTACTAATTAACTAACATGATATCATTGCTTTTTTTTTTTTTATATAACCGAACGTCCGGAATAGCTTACGCACAACTCGACTAATTCCAGGGCCTTAGAGGTGAATTCATTGCTATCTATAATGATCAGTTTAGATCACCAAATAAAATTATGAAGCAAGGGAGCATTTGGTAACATTTTTGTTTTCTGTTTTTGGTTTGTAAAAAACTAAAAGTAGAATTATGTTTATTGTTTATAAACACAAACGCAAAAAAATATGTTTGGTAATAAAAATTTTAAACAACCCTGTTTTAAAAACAAGGCAAATTACATTTTTGTGTTTTGAAAATTTTCGGACATTGTGAAAACGTTTTAAATAAACACAAAACATGAATAAATTACCGAACACATTTTTGTTTTTAGTTTTGAAAAAAATTGAAAAAAAAATTAAAAACAAGAAACAAAAACTTTACGGAGGCGTTTGGAAACGTTTTTCTTTCCTGTTTTTTTTTTTTGTCTTTGTTTCCATTTTTTTTTAAACTAAAAACAAAAATGTGTTTGGTAATTTATTTATGTTTTGTGTTTATTAAAAACGTTTTCACAATGTTTAAAAAATTTCAAAACACAAAAACGGTAATTTGCCTTGTTTTTAAAAACAGGGTTGTTTAAAAACAAAAAAACAAAAAATAGAAATTTTATTGCCAAACATGTTTTCTTTGATTTTTGAGTCACATTATGGGAAAACAATATTATAAGACTGCACTATAAAAGTGATAGCAAACTTTGACGACTTTGTTACATTTGACCCCAAAAAAAGGGCAAACGAAAAATGAAAGGAAATAAAAGAGAGACTTTTCATATTGATTTGTTATTAAAATCATACGACTGCTACTTTCCATCAAATTCAAGGCAATTTACCTGGTCAGTTCGGGTCAGGCATCAAAGATTACCTAAATACCCTTGGTACGATGTATCTAGCCCCATTCTTCCCGCATACGTTTGTGATTTTGTTTTGACGTTTCGTCTCCTCGGCTCTCACTTTTGTCTGCATATATACCGCCATCTCTCTCTCTCTCTCTCCATCTCTCTCTCTCTGCGCTAGCTGTGCACGGACGATATCGAATGATACGTTGTGGGCATCGGATGTAGCGGCCATGAATTCTTCCAAATCGTTTTTGGTGGCAGAGCACTTGAAGCGGCTGTAACGGTTGTGAAGCGGCCGACACAGGTCTAAATTTTGAGTAGCGCCAGTATATCGGGGTGAAGGCTGAAAACCGCTAAGTAGCGGCCGATGTTTTAAATCTATGCTCAGGTTACAATGAAACTGAGACGTAGAGGAAGATCATGATTGCGTACGAGTTCAATCAACGGCTGTTATCAGTTGACACTACAAAGAAGTTCAAATCTCTGCCGCCGGATCAGTTGATGTCCAAGTACTTCAGCCTGAGGTCAGTGGTGGTTATGGTGGTGTTAACGGCGTTGCTGCTGGTGCTGCCGCTGGTTTTGCCGCCGCTTCCTCCACCTCCGTTGATCCTTCTCCTCGTTCCGATCTTGATCATAGCACTGTTGATACTCTTGGCCTTTTCTACTACTTCAAAACTACCCAATGTTGCTACCAACTCTACCTAGCTACAAGATTAACTAGAAGATTGCTAACTTTGCCGATAGACCTTCGGCCCAACGGCATCAGAAGTGTTCTTAAGTGCCAGGAGAAACGAGGCCAGAAGTTCAAATACTGACTTTCGCCGATAAAAAAAAAAAAAAGAAGGCGAGAGGTTCAAATCCTTTTCCAAGGGCAGTTACATCTCTCTCTCTCTCTCTCTCTCTCTCTCTGTGGATCCATTTTTTTTGAATTTTCATTTGGGTTATTAGTCTAAAATACTGGAGCGTAATTTCTCATCTAAAATTTACCTGCAGCTGTATAATTACAACGGAAACATTAATTTCTTTCTTTCGTTTGTTTGTTTATTTATTTAGGTTTTTTTTTTCTTTCTGTGTGTATGTTTTCAGCACAAGTATATGAAAATATTAGACTTTTTTGGCTTGGATTTGGTCAATTTATTTGTTATTCTTTTGGTAAGGGTCTTGTGATACACTCTAACACGTTTTTGTAATTTCCGCGCTGATGCTATGTTCGGTTGTTAGTTTTAGTTTTGTTTAGTTTTAGTTTTGATGATGTAAGCAGGTGTAATAAGTGGAGAGAGATAGAGAGAAAAGTGAAAAAAGTGATGATGTAATCAAAACTGGAATAGTGTCAAAACTGGGGCAAAACCCCCAAACGAACACAGCCTTTAATAATTTGTAATTTGGAACTGCTTATTCCAGACCCCAACGAAAATTTGAAGAGCTTTGGTTTTTTAGGCCCTTATGTATTCAGTTGTATAAATATAATTAAATTATTAATCTCCTTAGCTCCACAAAAAAACATATATATAAATAAATAAATAAATAAAATCCAAAAATCAAATAACTGCTCCCAGGTATTACCACAACATCTGCAGGAGCCATATATAGTACTCCCTCCATTCCAAAACAAGTGTCCTATACTCTCTCTTTTACCATTTTTCAAATTAAAAAATTAAGTACTTCTGTGTATTGTGTTTCGAATTTTTTTACACCGAATTAAAGTACTCAATGAATACTTTAATTCGGTGTGAAAAAGTTTGAAAAACGATACACGGAATTACTTAATTTTTTTATTTGAAAAATGACACGACTTTTCATATTGGACACTTATTTTGGAACGGATGGAGTAGTTGTAGACACGCTAAACGTAAATATGAACTCCAAATAAAGATCTGGCTTCCGGAGCATTGGCAATTGTTCAAGAAAAACCACGGTATCGAAAAATGTAACGGTATTAGTGATACGGTCAAATATCAATCGATATCTTCCTTACTAGAGGCCAAAAAAATACAATTGGGTTGAGGAGGAGAACATGCATGGTCTTAAGCTAATGGAATATGGTGGGGGAGATAGGGAGAAGAGGGGGGTTTGGTTTATGTTTTATTGTCTTCCCTTGTAGTCTACAGTCAAGACATTCATGGATGTAGATTGATACACACTCGTGTGACCTTGTTATTCAAAACACCCAAAAATGCAAAAATAAAAATAAAAATAAAAAATCTTCTAATATAGGAGTAATACGAGATTTTGCTTTGGAAAGTGAAAATGTATCGACCTTAATTAGCTCAAAACAAAGGGCTGTTTGGAATTCTAGTTAATGTTAGAAGCATGGAAAAGGTTACAATACACACCCCTTATTTGGGTGTATGATACACACCGCTATGAAAGTTACGAATTTTTTTGTAAAAATTACGATTTTTTTTTATAAAAGTTACGAGATCGACACGCCAAAATGTTACGAATCATATTGCTGAAAAGTTACGAAAAACTAAAAAATGTTACGATTGCTGATGATGTGGCAAAATCTGGATCATACAATAGGTGCATATGGTACACCCAAATAAGGAGTGTGTATTGTAGCCATTTGATCACCTTCTATTTTTAATTTATTTTACTGCGATAATGTACCGACTAAGTTAAAAAAAATTTACTTAAACTTTTACTGAAAGGCTTAATACACACCCCCTATTTGGATATGTATCATACGCACCGCTATAAAAGTTACGAAACGATTAACTCTTAAAAATAAAAGTTACGAGATGCAATAAAATGTTATGAATCATAGAAAATTACACAAATCATATTGCTGAAAAGTTACGAAACACTAAAAAATATTACGATTGTCAATGAGGTGGTACAATATGGACCATACAATAAGTGTGTATTGTAGCCATTCCCTACTTTTATAGGGACAAAGGGGAGGTGTTGTGCAGCTTGGCGCTCGTGTTGTGCACGCGTTTGCGGCAACGTTCCGGTGGCGCTTCGATGATCGAAAACGTTCACTGTATAGAGCTCGTCAAGTAGAATAAGTGTGCCAAAAATCAGCTCATTCGGATATCATTAAATACATCATCGGAACATTATTATCTTAAAAAGAATGGATCCAAAATAGATCCGAAACACTTGATCAAACCACTACAGTCTACAACCCATTATTGCAAAGTTAAATGTGTTCCCATGAAACACTAAATGATATCTGATTGAGCTGATTTTTTGCACACTTATTCTACTCAACGAGCTCTACACAGAGAACATTTCGATCATCGGAGCGCCACTGGAACGCTACCTCAAACGCGTGCACAGCACGCTGTGCAGCACCTCCCCCTTGTACCTTTTATACCCCTATTTGTTGGGCTTCTACTAGTTATGCTTCAAGGTTTTGTTGTTTCCATTTTAGGTTCATTTTAGTGAGAGAAATTTAAAATGTAAAAAATTATGACAAATATTTTTTTTAGATAGAAATAAATCAAAACACGTATTTTTCTGAATTGCGTTCCCTATCTCCCAAGTTCGATTCCTCTTTTTTCATCTTTTCAATTTCTTTCGAGGAGACGAGTCCATAAACTAAAATAAGAATACTTAAAATTAAGTTACTTTTGGACTAGTCATGTTCTACAACTTGAAAACAAGTCATTTTTCTTAAATTTCGATATTTTCTGGTATTAGTTACATTTCATAATTTGTTATTTAGCTTTTTGTAATAATTTTAGGATTAATCATTCGTCACAACAAGAGGACTCACAAATTTATAAAAAAATGTTGACCAAAGTTGGAAAAAGTTCATATAAGACGAAATTTTATATAAAAAATATAAAAGTTGTTAGGTATTTTTTCCTCTTTAATATATTTTTGTCGTAATTGTTTTACTTTTTATACTCC
Organism: Vaccinium vitis-idaea; assembly: GCA_963854785.1. Lineage (NCBI taxonomy): Eukaryota > Viridiplantae > Streptophyta > Magnoliopsida > Ericales > Ericaceae > Vaccinium > Vaccinium vitis-idaea. The sequence goes on from OY978218.1 coordinate 27,138,515, forward strand.
TCTCGTCAAGATGAATGATTAATCTAAAAAAATAACATAAATCTGAAGGGACAAAAAACAGAAAAGACCAAAGAAATATTGGAAGAGAACATTTGGTACACTCCCTGAAACACTAACCAACATTTGGTACACTCCCTACATTTTATCATGATTTTAGTATTTGCTACGCAATTTGAATACAAGTACAAGAATTTCCGGAATCGGGGATCCGTAGTGCCGGAGTACTTTACAGAGATGTAGTGCGTAATTCGATCCATTCAAAGATATTTGTAATAGTCCATATTTCACAAGTATCTTACAAGTAACGTACACACCTGCACAATTGATAAATCTAGAACGTTGATTATACTCCCTCCGTCCCAATTTGTTTGTTCACTACAGTTATGTGTTTTTAAAACTCTTATAGTTTTCAATCTATAATGTATTTTATATGCAATATGGATCTCATTTGATTAATCTCAATTAGTTTTATAAGACAAATTTTTTAAAAACTTTAAAAACACAACAAATAAAAATATATAAATTTTTAAAAATAGCACAGATATTCGCAGTAAGCAAACAAATTGGGACATAGGAAGTATAGATGAACGGCTTGGATTGCACCCTTCTAGTGTAGGATTCCACCTGTACGAACGTACGTCTGTCATTGGCCTTAATTAGGTCCATTGGAAATATAAATATAAAATTAAGGGTAATGGTTAGGACTTTTGAGGGGCAACATAATTCTTTTTAGAAGATTCAATGCATCCATCGCTAAAAGCATAGATGTTTAGATAAAGCTAAGGAATTATTCTTACCAAAATCTAACCATTGTCCTCCCTACTTCCCCATAGAATAATCGCTTCTCATCAACTTGACTAGACATAATTATTTTTTTAAAAGAACCCTAATAATCTTTATCTAACTTTTCTTCTAAGTTAATACTTACATGGCATGACTTCTCCGGTCATTTTACAATACTAAACCAGATAGTTTTTCTTATTATAGGTGGACTCGGTTTTATTTTGATGATCGAAACTATTTCGTATATAGCATAGATACTGGAGAGAAGATCTTCCGTAGAAACAAATTTGATAATCAAATCAATAGAAGATACTAAAATGAATAGCAACTATGGTCAAGGGAATAACCTTCTATTCTCGTGTAAACGAAATTTATTTTACTCTTTTATGACAATTGATATCGCATGAAAGTAATTTTTGGTACGGTGACATTGGTCGTTTAGGAATCGAAATGGTATTGGATGAGATCACCATGGGAGAAGTTGTACATTAATTATCAATCCCGTCAAACATTGGCAACAAACGGAACATCAAAATGAATCTGAGACACATTTATTTATTTTGTGTGATAATTTGTGCTTGTATAATTGTTGTAATATCAATGACGTATCATGATCGATGCGGCAAAGGGATTTCTTTAACTTTAAAGTGATTTACAACCTTGTTAATCATATATATAGGAGATTGTAAGACAAAAGAGCAGTGTTAAAACACACATTCCTAACTAATTAGATGTGCACTGTATGGATGACTTAAATCATCTTAAATTCCTTACATTTTGCATAGGAACTTGTAATATTTGGATAGAATTTCATAATATTTGCATAAAAGATTCATATGTTTTAATTAACAAAAGAATAGAATGTGGAAAGAATTAAATAAAAAAATTTATTTTAATTTCTTTATTGGCTAATCAAAATAAACAAGTGATACAGTATATGTGAGAAATCTAAAAAATAGTAAATGAACCAATATTTTGGCACGGATGGAGTGTTTGCCTTAAAAGAAATACTCCCTCCGTCCCATTTTAATAGTTGAGAATTCTATTTTCTGATTTCCCTTAATAAGGGCATCCTTATCAGGAGCACCAAATTTAACTTCAAAAACACCTTTTACAAATTCAACAAGTTACTTATCCAAAATTCCCAAAATCAGACTCTCTATCCAAATTTTACTAGAAAGGTTAGTGAATAGTAAGTTAACAAAGCTGAGGCGTTACTGTAGGAAAGCTACAGGTTTAACAAATTTGCAAAAGATTTGTTAAGCTTGATTTTGGAGGATTTTGCTGCATTTCACTCATCAAATTTAGCTTTTAAGGGATTTGCTGAGTGAGATATTGATGCTCTAATGTGTTTTGAAAGTTGATGGGTAAAAGGTTGTACAATTATTGTTTTGTCCTTTTGAAAAGCTAATGGGTAATAGTGGAGAATAATTTGGGAAGGTGGAGTTAAAAGTTATGTTGCATCCGGGATTTCGACCAAGGGGAAAAGGGGTTATGGTCAAGTGATTCAAATGATATTTAAAGCGACGTGATTTTATAAAGCACGAGTTTTACAGCTATGACTGAGATGAACTTTTAGAAAACATATTTGGTAGAAAATAAATAACTCAGAGTCGCCACATGGCAAGGAGATTAGTTGTGCCAAGTCACCCCATGAATAATCCGAAGACGATTCGAAGGTTTTGAAATAAAATATTATCTCGGGTCGAAGAGCTCGGTTTTGATTAATACTATAAATGATTTAGTTTTTTGTTTGGTCTGCGATTTTAAAAAGAAAGGGTTTTGTAATCCACAGTTACGTGTAGGGAAGCTGGAGCACCCTACCCCGCCCTTGCGGTACTTGGACAAACTTTTCAAAAATATATAAGTGATTTAAGACTCGTGAAGGACAAAGTTAATATAATGACATACATACAATGAGAAGGACCAAAGTAATATTATGTCTAAAATTACAAATAATGACACACATATGATGAGAAGGCAAAACTAATATTATGTCTAAAATTACATTTATTGCAGAGACATTTAAATAAAATGGGGATATGTACAGAAGAAGGATTTGGATAGAGCATGGTCTCAGGGCTGCCTACGTATCTCCAACCTCAGGAGAATCGAGTCATCACATAGTTCATGAAGATAAAAGAAATTTTGGGGATTGGGACCGAGCCCGACCTTGGGGCTGCTTACATACCTCCGGCCTCAGGAGAATCAGGTCTCATGTAGTTCGGATGAGAAGCTGAAGTTTTAGAGAAGTTAAACTCATCGAGGAATATAGCTAGCAAGGCACATAGGCATTTCTACCATACACAGAGGATAAAGTCTGGACTCTAGCAGGAATATATCTGGGATTGAAAAAACAAGAAACTCTGGGACAACTCCGGGAAGGTTCTGAGGTTGAACTTATATTTAAGAGGTCAACACAACTCAATGGGGGAAAATAGGAAAATAGCCATCCGGGGCTTCCGATGGCTAACGGGTGATCCCAGAATATTTTTGGGTGGCCTCAATACCGAAAATGTGTTTAAAAGAGTAATTATAGGTTGGTAGGAAAAAGTTAAAAATTCCCGACCGGAGACTAAAACTGACTGCCGGCGGGCCCCGAGATATATATATCTGGTGTAGTTTTAGAAAGTAAAAAATAAGTGCAAAAGACTTGGAAGATCTTTCAGTAAAATATTGAATTTTGTCGCCTGGAGCTAAAAAATGGTCTCCGGTGGGATTTGGGATATTGCGGACGACTGTCGGCAGGCCTCACGAAACTTCCGGATCGACCCTGTACGCTGAATAGACTTTGGATATGACAGAGGGGTATTTTGGTAATTTTGATGTTGAACTGACCTCGGGACCAGAAATGACTCGAAATGGACCCTAAGACACTTCCTAACTGACTCCGAGGGGGAATATGGCCTAGCGAGCCAAGTAAGGATATTTTGGAAATTTTAACATAGGGCTGATTTCGGGACCGGAAATAAATGAGGATGAGCACTACTACTCCTGGGTGTGCATGATATAATTTGAAAATGAACACGAAACACTACTTTAGCGATACCATAAATATAACAGAATTTACTGCCCGGATCCTGCGCGGGAACTCGGGCAACATAAAATGGTGCCCGAAGGCTATTTTCAAAAGGATTTGAAGATTTTGTGATAGTATGATAATATGACTGTGAGAGAAAAGATTTTAGAAATGTTGTGACTGAACCCTCATCGGGCTGCCTACGTATCCCCTATGCATAAGGGGAATCAGATCACTTTGTAGTTTGGACCTTAGTTTGATTTATGAAAACATATTTGAATTAATCCTGATGTTTTTATTTTGGGATTTTGTGACTCTACCCAGACGGCTCGTAAGCCAAGGTAAGTGATCTCAAAAAGTACCCGAAAAAACCAATAGGGAGGCAGAGGTATAAGGAGACCTCTATCAAGTCTTACTTCAGTGCAAGCGCTATTTTGTCAATCTTTCCGATATTCCTTGCCTCAAACCTCAACGAAGCTATTGTGGTACACATAAGTAGAGACACGTTTATATTATGGTGAATTCTCTTGACTCACAGATTGAATAAAATAGAGAAATGCAGTATACAACGTCTGAAACTAGACGTGGGCCCATCCCTCGGATAGTAGCCGAGTCGCCACAATTTTAAAATATGTTTTCTACATGCTAAAGCAAATAAGCAGGCAGATATTGGTATTGGCTGTAAATTTACTTACAAACTCCCGGCTCAAACCTCGGATTGAGAATCGGACAGAGCTTCCGCTGCATATTTGAGAAATCGACTATAGCCTTTGGTAGAAAGTGGATGATTTATCTTGATACTCGGACAGAGTAACGACAGATTTATGATCCGGTATTTCTTTTGAGAGAAATCGGGAAGTGCTTGCTTAGCGTAGTTTTGTGCACCGGTATTTCTTCTAAGAGAAATCCGGTAGAGCTACTGCCTAGTGTTGAAACTCAGACTCTTAATCTATATAATGGCAAGAACTATGACACTATACAGGAATAAATCCTTGTATCTTTGGTTCCTTCTTCGTAGAGATCAAACACGTGCTCTTCTTCGGAACCTTAATGCTGCAAGACAGAAAACCGTTAGAGCACCATTGCCTCTCATCGGCAAAGGCCCTCTGATGTTTACATAAAACATATAAGGGAAAATTTCAAAATAACACCTGGACTTTGCACCCAATGTCCCAGAAACACCTGAACTTAACTTTATGTCAATTAGACACCTGTGGTTACAAAATCCCCTTTTTAAGGCACCTGCCGTTATATTTCGTCCAAAACGTGCTGACGCAGCATTTTTATCCCGTTAAGTGTCCCAATTGCACATGATAGGAAGTTGAAAGATGCACATAATCAAAACTCCTCCCTTTACTCTTCTTTTTGTTTTCCAATCCCTCCCTTTAAAAGCAACCCTGATCTCTCTCTCTCTCTCTCTCTCTCTCTCTCCCAATCTTATCCTTCTCCTCCTCAGCCATGGGTGAATCATCATCACCACCCCAAACCCAAGTGCCCATCCATTTGCCCATTCATATCCTCCTCACCTTGAAAGGAATGCGAAAATATAATAAAAGAAGGCGTAACCGAAGCTCCAGCGAGCTCGTCGGCTAATTTAGCCAGAGAAGATGATTGGGAATGTGAACGGGCACATGAAGGTAAAAGCCCTTGGTGCTAGGAGCAAGAATCCGGTGATATTTTAGCTTGAAAGCGCTCCGGTTGTCGTAGATCTCGGTCTAAATTTTGAAAATCCACCTCCTTTGATGGAGGAATCCGACCGGTTAGAGACCTTGTGGTCACAGAGAGAGAGAGAGAGAGAGAGAGAGAGAGAGAGAGAGAGAGAGAGAGAGAGAGAGAGAGAGAGATAGATTGGGGGAGATGCAATGGAGTAAACCGTTAAGGAGGCGGCCGAGGAGGAATGGGAGGAGAGTTAGGTGGCGACGGAGAAGGAGGGGAGTTAGGTGGCGACGGAGAAGGCCGTTTGAGGAGAGGCGGGTGAAAGTGGCAGGGAGGTGTGGAGAGAGAGAGAGAGAGAGAGAGAGAGAGAGAGAGAGAGAGAGAGAGAGAGAGAGAGAGAGAGAAGAGAAGTGACGATTTTGATTATATGCTTTACAAAGGCCGAATGTCATGTGCCATTAGGTACTTAGCGCCAGAAAAATGTCACGTTAGCACACTTTTTGACAACACAAACAGAATATAACGACAAGTGCCTTAAAAATGGGATTTTGTAACCACAGGTGTCTAATTGACATTAAGTTCAAGTGTTTCTGGGACATTGGGTGCAAAGTTCAGGTGTTATTTTCAAATTTTCCCTACATATAACAATAAGTTACAGCGTACCTTCTTCATGGGTTTGATGCTTTATTTAAAGGTGTAGATTACTTTTTGATCAAGACTCCTCGTTGTCTTAGTTTCCTTATTTTGTTCGGAAACCTTTCCCTTATGGGATTCGTCCCATAAGGTAATACAATTGGAGTCCATATCCTACCTAAGATTCTGCATTTGTATTGCATTCCTACTCTAATATGAAATGCCTATGTCAATCTCTTAGAACACGGGATTAACCTCTTATAGCGAAAAGGTTATTCCATATCCTTCTAGAACATCCCACCGCCTTATCTCTCAAGGTGGTTTGGCCGAGCTACCATAAGCACGAAGGTGCCGAGCTATATTGTACTCAACATTTAGCCCTTCACACTTTCATGGTGCCGCTGCAATCTAGTAATGCTAATCTGGCCGTATACGTGGCCTATCCTGCTCATCCCTAATCTAGGCCACCCTTACGTGGTCTCCCCGAGCTGGTCCTCCCTCTCGTGGTGTTTAATTCTCACCCCAAGCAATTTATCTTTTGTTTTTTCATATGATTTTGTTTTCCTTTTGAGGTTTATTTTTATTTTTGTTACAAGAACTAGGGCCCCGGTTTTACAAGTTCGACTTAGGCCCCCGAAAATATGAGGGCCGGCCCTGCTCTCCATAGACTCGACCTCCGGTACAACCAGATGACCCAACAACAACATTTCTCTTGTAAGTATAAGGTTGTCTGTTGAAGCAACAGGGTTTCACCAGTTTGGTATGTTAGATTTGAGTAGTTAGGGTTAATCTGTTATTTTTTTGGTAATTTGAAAGAAAAAAAAAAACCACAACAGGATTAAAGGGGCGTACCCCAGAATGACAAACAAACAGTCCAAACTACAGTGGTTTAGGGATTCAAAAAAATTAAACCATTTTGTTTTTTTTTTTTTATCTTTATTCAAAAAAAAAATTGCCTTTGTTAGTTTTAAGTCGATTTTTGTGAATTATTGGTTCATCATGACGAGAAAAATGTAAAAGGTCATAAATCATTATAAAAAAAATTAAAAAAAAATTACTAAAGACAAACAATCCAATTTTTTTTTTTTTTTTGGATTATTAGATTATTTTTGTCCTCATTCACAAAAATTTAATTGTAGTTGACAATTTTTTTTCTCTTTAGATTTCTCTCGTGAAGATGAACCAATAATCGACCAAAAAAAAAATTGATGCAAATTTTTTTTTTTTTTTTTGAATAAAGACAACCAAAAAAAAAAACCAAATGGTTTATTTTGCCAAAGCACTCCTTAATCTTGTTACTATCTGAAGAGTGATGGTTTTTTTTTTTTTAGTTTCAGGGATTTTTTGGTATACTTCTACAGATTTTGTGAGTTGTTCAGTGGTAATTTGTGGTTATGATTGTGGAAAAAAAACATTTCCAACAAGGTTTTTCCTGAGCCGGGTAGATAGTTCAGTGTTCGGGCATGTGAATTTTGACACATCAGGTCAAGGGTCAGCCCTTACAAATTACAACCTCTTTTCCTTTCCCCCAACCATAATTTTGACCCCTTTGTTTTTTGCCAAGAAGATGAAATACATTTCTTGGATAATTGAACTGGGTGACAAAACTTGAAGTCAGGAGTGGCTTGTGTCTCTGGTCAAGGGCCTAGCACATGGACCTGCTTCCCAGTTAGAGCTTCTTTGTCCATTTTGAAATTCAGGATACTGACTCTAGTGGTTGAAAAAGCTGCTGGTTTTACTAGCTTCTTGTTTTAAGTTGTTCCATTACTTAGTATTTTATTTTTAACTCTGATGAATTGAAGCTATTTTATTGTGGAAACATGGTTTTTGTTGGATTAGTTAGTTTTGTTTCTTGGTGCTGTTGGAAGATTTATTTTGATATATTTAGGGATTGGCATAGTGGTAGTTTTTTGGATATGGATACGAAAGAATGGTTACGGTTTAAGAAAGCATTTTTTTTTTATCGGCAATAGAAAAGTTTTAGGGAAATTTATCGAAATGGTGCCTCTAGTTTAACCCGTGTCTCGTTTCGTCCCTCATGTTTCAATTTCACTCTAATTGACCCTGTAGTTTCAATTTTGCTCGAATTTCGTCCAATTGTTAACAAACGTTAGCTAAATTGACGGAAAACCCAATTTGGGGCTTTTTTTAGGGACAGACCTGTCATTTCCCCTCCCCTCTTTCCCAATACCAAAACCCTAACTCCTCCTACCCCTTTTACAGTATTATTTTCATCTGAGGAAAAAAAAAAAAAACTGGCTATACATCCAAGTAAACACGGTGAAGCCGGCTGCACCAAAGCCACCCGAAGCCACAAACCCAGTCAGCAAAAGACACACCGTAATCGCGACCGGGACCAGAACCGGGCTGAATATGACCATCAGAGGGGTGGCCAGGGCCAGCCCCACCACCGTTCCGGCTAGCGTGAGGCCAGAGAATACCAAGAGGGACCCTCCGGCCGTGACTGCCGTCGCCGCCTTGACCACCATGTGCAACCGGGGCTGGCCCTGTTACGACTGCTGGTGCTGCTGATAATGCTCGGCCATATGGGATCGGACGGTGGGAAATTGGTCTGGGATAGAAATAGGAGATTGTGGTGGTGGTGTATTTGAGGAGTGGGGAGATTGGGAAGAGGTGGTGGCCGGTGGTGTATATGTAGGTGGGAAGGAGGAGGGAGAGGGGTGGCCACTGACGTAATTGATATTCGTTCCTCTGTATAGGCCACTGACGTAGTTGATGCGGACAAAGATGAGCCAGTTTTTTTTTTTTCCTCAGATGAAAATAATACTGTAAAAGGGGTAGGAGGAGTTAGGGTTTTGGTATTGGGAAGGAGGGGAGGGGAAATGACAGGTCTGTCCCTTAAAAAAGCCCAAAATTGGGTTTTCCGTCAATTTAGCTAACGTCGGTTATCAATTGGACGAAATTCGAGCAAAATTGAAACTACAGGGTCAATTAGAGTGAAATTGAAACATGAGGGACGAAATCGAGACACGGGTTAAACTAGAGGGACCATTTTGATAAATTTCCCGAAGTTTTATTAAGGAAACTTGACAAGCGTACATCAAGTCAGGGGTAGGGGAATCTGACAAAAAGTTGGATACTCAAAACACTGAAAAGACAATTGAAGCCCAACAACAATAAAACTCAAAAAAGTCCTAAAACATCTGTTAGTAGGTGAAGTCAACACAAGCATGATTCTTTCGACCAAGCAGATGGTTACGATCATGGGTTACTAGATCCACATCTACAGGTGGGGCCAACACCCAACACCGAACATACACACATGGATTTGCAACCTCAAATCAGGGTCAACCACCACGCACCGGTGGTGACCAAAACAGCCGCCTTCGTCAACAGAAGACCTTCCCGGAGCACACTCATGTCCGATCTCGGACAAGACCAACCGAAACACAGCACCTCAAGCGGCATTAACCTTGCTGAGTTCTAATTCGCTTGTACTCGATCTTCGACAAGTTGAGAAACAATCAATGCACGCACCCACTACAAGAAAAAACACATTCATCGACCAAATTCGGCGATGAAATTAATTTTAGTCGGCATATAGCAACCCTTTGGCGACCAACCTAATTTTAGTCGGCATTTACATCCCAGACGACGTTTTAGCAACAAAAAGGGCGACTAAAATATTGGTCCCCAAAATATTAGGGCAACAAAAAACAGCCCTTTGGCAACAAATTTTTTAGTCGCGGAAAGCGTTTTTTCTTGTAGTCACCCTACCATATCATAGAAAGCCGCCGGAGCTGAGAAAGAGAAGGACCAGCAAACCACACTGCCGCAAACCCCACAAGTTGACCGGACCCCAGAGTGGCCACCAAGAACTAACCATTCGGACCTCATAAACGGCCTGGAAAACCAATAACTGAGATTCCACCAACGCCGCCCCATGTCACCAAAACACCCTCATCACCAAACCGCAGCCAGATCTACAAAAAGAGAAAAAAGATAATAATTAAAAATTAAAAAAAAAACGAAAAGGAGAAGAGAGTAGAAAGGGTGAGGAAGAAGAAGAAACGGAGGGGAAGAAGAAATGAGAGAGAGAGAGATAGAGAGAGCGGGGAGGGGGGCAGGAGCTAGTGCTCGGCACATTGAAACACCTTTTCATCCCTTTTAAATCTTCTAGTCAATAGAGAAATAAGGTTCAGCTTGTTTAGCAATTCAATGGTAAAAAATGAAGGAAAGGTGAAAACTTTTACCATTTTACGTGTTTGATAAGCTAGAGAAGGATGAAAAGTTCTACAAGCTGCTGGTTTTGCAAGCCTTTTGTTTAAATCCTTCTCTCTCACTGTACTCTCTAATTATTTGGAGATTTTTTGGGGTAGAGCACCGGTTTTCTGTCAGGTTGGATTAGTTAGCGGTTTTCTGTCAGGTTGCTATGCTATTTGTGATGAAGCTATTGTTAGAAATCTTGTCAACAAAACGCATCCTGATTTAGCTGAAAAGTTTGATCGTATTCTTCTTGAGTCCTATATTGAGGATAATAAAATGGTAAAGTGGTGCCCGAGTACTCCTCATTGTGGGAATGCAATACGGGTTGAAGAGGATGAATTATGCGAGGTTGAATGTTCATGTGGTTTACAGTTCTGTTTCAGCTGAAGCACACTCACCCTGTTCATGTTTGATGTGGGAGCTATGGACCAAGAAGTGTCTTGATGCAAATGTTGACTGGATTGCAGTTCATACAGTGCCTTGTCCGAAATGTCACAAAGCTGTGGATAAGAATGGTGGCTGCAACCATATGAGTTGCATCTGTGGAGCATATTTTTGGTGAGACTTGTTTCTACTTATGCCTGTTTTATTGTGCAAGTGAGTTTTATCTTTGTAAAATATCTGCTAAGAACCTTGTGTTTTTTCCACAGTTTATTTCTTTATTACAATGCCTTTCTGCATTGTTTTATTAAGTTATCTATATTAAACAGCAAGTGTGTGTTTAGGGAGAAAGCTATTGTACATGTAGCACTAAAGGAATGTTAATCTAGAGTGTATTACAGGAATGTTTTGGTAGTCGTAGACTTATCTTCTTGTCTTAAGAGGTGGAACTGCCCCGTGCTATGGTACTGCTATTGTTGTTTTGGTGTAGCACTGTATGGGTGTGTATGGTATAAAAGTGAAGTTATATATATGTATGGTTATATACGAACTTTATGGTTCATGTAAGAATGTGTTGCACATTTTTATGGTTTGATTTCTTACGTAATTTTTTTGGTTCATTTGTTACTTCTCTTTATGTTATAAGCCTATTAGTTACGTAATGTTTTGGTTCCTCACGCACAACATGCTCACTCGCAGCACTTGCCGCGTGCAGGCCAGGGACGTACACCCTACCCATCTCTGGTATCCGCTTTGATACCATTTAAAATGATCTTGGGTAGAAGTCAACCCCCAAAGTTAGTTTATGAAGGGAGGGTGCCCTAACGCTAATATCCTTCATATTACTTTGGTACCATTTTAAATGATACCCATCTCTGGTATCCGCTTTGATACCATTTTAAATGATCTTGTGTAGCAGTCAACCCCCAAAGCTAGCTTATGAAGGGAGGGTGCCCTAACGCTAATATCCTTCATATTACTTTGGTACCCAGGCGATGTGGGACCTCGCTTCACATACCCCTGAAGTGACATTTTTTTATATGATTAGGATTTGGAGTCAAGGGCCAAAATACTAGATGAGTTGAATTACCTTTCTCTTGTGATCAGAAAGAAACAGTTTCTGCACTTGGATAACGGCATAAGAGTCTATGCCCGAACAATCATTCTACAACCCCAAACACTTACACAAACAGATATTTACTAGTTGGTCTAGTTTTTCCGATTATAATTCCCTCCAAGTCAAGATCAATATTTTAATTACCTCAAACTCCAGTTGCTAGTTTAGATTACTATTATGCCCTTTTACAGCCTAGAACAATTCTCGTATTCCAAATAGATCGGCAAAGACCCAAACGTCGGCCATATCCACCGCCTTCTCCAATTCTCTCTCTCTCTCTCTCTCTCTCTCTCTCTCTCTCTCTCTCTCTCTCTCTCTCTCTCTCTCTCTCTCTCTCTCTCTCTCTGTGTGTGTGTGTGTGTGTGTGTGTGTTATCGATGGCGACGCTGCACCTCTGCTCATGTCGACAGTGGCGCCATAAAACCATAAAAGACGGGAGAGAGCTGCGAATCAAAGAAGATGATGGATAGGAGGTAAATCAAAGGCTAGGGGAAAAAAAAAGGCTATCTGAGATGAAATTGGAAATTGAAAAATGGCATTTTGGAATTGTTTGACCGTCGCCGAAAAATGCATCGCCGCAGCCATAGCTCCAGTTTTTCGGCGGCTGGTGATTTTTTTGTGCGAATTTTTCCCTGGGAATTTTTTTCTAAACTAGATAACTACAATAAAGATTTCTTCCAGCTTCAAAGAAGCTCAAACAACTCAGATAAATTGGCCTTTTACAGCCCAAAAAAATTCGCAGTCGAAAGAAAAAAATTCGGGTGCGAATTTTCTATGCGAATTTTGTAGAAGATGGAACAACTGAGATAAATTGCTCTTATACAACCCAGAATGGCGATTTGGAATTGTTAGATCTGTCGCCGGAAGAAGCATCACAGCTGCCATAGCTCCATTTTTTGGCGACTGGTGATTTTTTTGTGCGAACTTTTCCTGCGAATTTTGGGTGTGAATTTTTTTTCTATACAAGATAACTACAATAAAGATTTCTTCCAACTTCAAAGAAGCTCAAACAACTCAAATAAATTGCCCTTTTACAACCTAGAAAAATTCGCAGTCAGAAGAAAAAAATTCGCATTTAGCATTCAACACTAGATCGAGGCATCCAGCTGCTTTGTAACATCCAAATTTTACCCGAAATCTGAAAATCAAAAGTTTAATTTTCACCTTAGTTATAATTGATGGGTTGAGGATCAGTTAATTGGGACCCCAACAGCTCAAGTACATGAGTATACTCAACGATTTCTCTGATTGCTTGCCTTCTCCCGCTTACCCTCCTCACAAATGCGGCGGCCGAATACAGTGAAGTGGTCGGCGACAGATTGGACGGCAGAAAGGACGTCGGAGTGGCAGAGGGCGGTGGATTGGAGATGGAGAGGAGTTGGTCGTGGGAGATGGAGAGGATTAGGCTGCGAGCATTCTCTCTCTCTCTCTCTCTCTCTCTCTCTGCCTTGGGTTGCGGGGTAATTTTGGTACAAATTAGAGTATTTACCTTGATGGGAATATTTAGAACCTGGGCTGGACGCGGAGGAAATTTACTCCAATGTGTTGTACCGGCCCGTAAATCTCTTGTGTAACCCACTTACATTCCCATTGCGCCCCACACACACTACAGCTCCAGTGTGTGTGGAGCCCACACACTTATGTTGAGTATTTGTGCATTTGATTGTGTAAGTAGTTTGTGGTTGTAACCAACTTTGGGCCAACACACTATAGCTCCACTGTGTGTGGGGCCCACACACTATATGAGTGTGTGTGCATTTGATTGTGTAAGTAGTTAGGGATGGCAATGGATTGGTTTGGTCCGGATTTTGTGATTACCATATCCAAATCCAAAGTATTTATTTATACTCAAATCCAAACCGACATCCGACGGGTATGAATTTTAGTGCACCATAACCAAATCATATAGATTTGGATTTTATCCAAACCACACCAAACCCGCATTAATATTCATTCCATTAATGACTATATAAAGGAAAAATATTACTATATATTAAAAATAAAAAAGTATCATACCATATGATTTTACCATTAAACATCTAAATTCCAACATACTTTTCTTAAGAGGTTTCTACAGAGACTCTTGAGATTTTTAAGGGATTTGAGAGGAATAAGAAGGGAGATGAAATGAAAAGTTACTAAAAGTTATGAATTGAAAAATAAAAATTACATGTATATAAAAATATAATATGTACTATTATATATCTTATAAGTAATATTATATGGATCGGTTTGGGTTTGGGTTTGGCCGAATACTTGCTAAGACCAAACCCAAATCCAAACCCACCGGATATCGTGTTTTGAAAACTAAACCCGCCCCATGGGTAGGAAAAAATATAAAAAACTGCCTCGATAAGGTCGGTTTGGTTAGGGTATCCATTGGTTTTGGGTGAAATTGCCATCCTTATAAGTAGTTTGTGATTTTAGAATTTTCCATGCCCGAAATGCATAGTTGGATGTTCCAAGCATATCATTTCATACGAATTTACCATGAACTATGCATAGAACTCATACACTGAAATGCCTCAGGCACCTTAAAAATAACAGTTATCCTAGAAGTTGATTCAAATGTCGAGATGAATAAATTTATTTTTCCGTTTTCCCTTACTCGTACCCGAATCCAAGGAAGATAGATCATGAGTTCTTGGACTGAATCCGTGAATAGCTGATACATGTCTCAGATACCCACATATTGGGATTCTAACGCCAATCGATTTAGATTCCCACTAGTATTGCTTATAGGTAAGGACGTAGATATCCTTTACATGCATACCGAAGAGCTTTGTTTTTTTTGGTACTTGAGCAGAATACGGATGGGATTGAGAAGATTTTCTTAAGCTGTATTGTATATTCTGTCTGGCTGCAGTTTCTTTCTTGGTCTAAATGGTTTGTCACCCATTCTGATTTCAGTCTGTGAAGTCGGGCATCCTTATTATGATTTTTGTCTTACATGTTATGTAGTTGGCTTTGTGGTGAGGACCTCAATCGTAATCACACCGGTAACAGTTGTGGTCGCTATAAAGAAGATCGTAAAAAGAAGACCAATCTTGCAAAGCGTGACCTCGAACGTTACAAGCATTATCATAGTCACTACAAAGCTCACACAGATTCCTTTAACCACGAATCTAAGCTAAAGGAGACACTAAAAAATGAGGTCGTAAACTTGGAAAAGAAGGATTTGTCAATTAGAGATTTCAGTTGGGTCAGAAATGGTCTTTACAGGCTCTTGAGATCAAGAAGGGTGCTTTCTTATTCGTATCCATTCGCATTTATGATGTTTGGTGATGACTTGTTCAAGGATGAGATGACCGCGAAAGAGAGGGAAATAAAGCAACATTTATTCGAGGATCAGAAGCAGCAATTTGAGGCACATGTTGAGAAGCTATCCAGTTTTATGTATGAACGATTTGATCAGATTGCCGAAGATAAGGTTATGGAGATAAGGAGGCAAGTCATTAATCTCTCAATGATCACTGATAACCTTTGCAGGAAAATGTGAGTGTCGCTGTTGCGAAGCCCCAAACAGTTTTTAAGATTCTTGATATGCTTGAGCCTTCTAACTTCTGCATAACTCCTGCAGGTATGAATGCATTGAGAATGATTTATTGGGTTTATTAGCAAGGGACATTAGCTAGTATAATTAGTGATATCTTAAGGAGTATTATGGTAATTAGGTTCAGTGACAACTGTCAGTTTGTAATTCTGTTTGTATTACTGTTGCCTCTTATAAAAGAGGGAAAGACTACGTGTATGAGCAAGTCGAGCAAATGAGAACGAGATTGAAATGACAAATGTTCTACTCTCTCTCTCTCTCTCTCTCTCTCTCTCTCTCTCTAGTTAGTTAGGGTTCTTGGTTCTATATGGTATCAGAGCAAGAAGACGGAAGTCGCACAGATCCTGAGCCCTAATTTCAAGAATTTGATCTGTCGATTACTTGTGCATCTCGTTTTCTTCGATTGAGCATGTCACCTGCAGAAAATTCATCATCTGCCATGAATTCTTCATCTCATTCGTCTTCATCGTCTATGTCGGTAACGCTACCACCTGGACTTGTATTTCTTGTCTCCAATTTTCATTCCTTTGTAAATCTGAAACTTGATTCTACGAATTACTTGCTATGGCGCATACAAGTGGAAAATGTGATGAGCGCAAACGGATTTTTTGATTATCTTGAGGGTTTGATACCATGTCCTGCACCACAGATTAAGAATGCTGAAGGAAATCTAGTTGTTAATCCTGAATACACCTTGTGGAAATTGATTGATACTCAGCTCTTAACATGTATCACTGCATCTCTATCACCTACGACTTTGCCCTATATTTTAGGGTTACGTACTGTTCATTCAGTTTGGGAATCTCTGGCAAATCGTTATAATTCACTGTCCCGTAATCATGTACAAGAGCTAAAGAGCAAGTTGTATAGTATTACAAAAACATCTACAATTGAAGATTATGTAGACACGATCAAGGAATATACACAGAAGTTAATCGCTGCTGGTATTCCTGTCGATGAGGATGATCTTATTTTCCATACTCTTCGTGGTTTACCAAAGGTATTCAACGGTCTACGTACCACGGTTAGGGCTATGATTACAAGGGGTGAGCATGTTACCTTTGATGAGGTGGTGAATATGCTACATGCAGAAAATCAGCAACTTCTACTGGATTCTAACTCTGAACTTGATATGGGGACTGTGTTAGTTGCTACAAATGGACAGACTGTTAGTTCACATGGTAATAACTCAAGTTTGATTCAGTCCTTTGGTCAGTTAGGTGTGGGAAATCAAGGACCTACATCACTTCAGAGCACAGTTTATCCTTCAAGGGACACACATCCGTCTTTAGGGAATACTGTTGGACAAATGCAGATCTCTTATGGAGGAAATCCACAGTCTGTTCTTGGTCCTGCACCACAAGTTATGGCTATACCATCTTCTTCAGGTGTGCCTCAGCATATGACCCCACAACCACAATTCTTTCCTTCTAATAGTTTTAAGGGTAAAGGGAGAAGATCACCATGTGCTATTTGTGGGCGTACCAATCATACCACAAACTACTGTTATAGAAATCCAGCTTCTCAGGTGTCTAATCAGTCTACTCAATGGGGACATAACCAGACTGTACCATGGGGACACAACCAATTTGTGCAATGGGGACCTAATCAACCTATGCCGTGGGGAAACAATCAGTCGCCTATGCAATGGGGAAATAATCTCAATTCCTCTATGCAGTGGGGAAACAATCAGTCACCTATGCAATGGGGAAACAATCTCAACTCCTCTACTGCACCTATGTACCAAGCACAATTACAATCACCACAACCCTCACAGTCTGTAAATTTTCCTATGAACTGTCCACCTTTCACTTATCAACAATCTTTTCCCTATCCGCAATCCATGGGAATGTCACAGCTTACTGGTTTTGGAAGATCACCTCAGAGTAACTATAGGGTCTCTTCACCACAAAATCCATCTCAGGCACACTTTGCTGGGTTTACTGAGACTTCTCCTACTCCTATCACATCATCATTCTCTAGCCAACCTCAATTGTCCTCAGGGCCTGCTGTAGGATCTTCTGTTTCTGTTGGTTCTCATGGTTCAGTTCAGGGTAGTTCACCATGGTATTTTGACAGTGGAGCAACTAATCATATCACCAACAATCTTCAGCATGTCATTAACCCACAACCTGCTGCAGCTCAGGATGGAATCATGGTTGGAAATGGTTCTCATCTACAGGTTTCTCACATTGGCACAGGTAGATTATATACTCCTTCAGCTCAATTTGAATTGAATCATCTTCTTCATACTCCATACATTACTCATAACTTACTCTCAGTGCATAAGTTTGCTACAGACAACTCTTGTTCTCTGATTTTTGATTCATCTGGTCTTACTATTCAGGACAAGATTACTCATCAAATCTTGTACCAGGGACCATGTCACAAGGGCTTGTATCCTCTTCTGATCTCCTGGATTCTCATCTACACAAGCATTTGTCAGTAGTGCATCATCTTCTGCAATAAATTGGCATCAAAAGCTTGGTCATCCTACTTCTTCTTTGTTTCTGTCATTAATAAAACAATTTGATTTGCCTATTCCTAAGCCACATGTGATTGATTGTTCTTTTTGTAATATGGCAAAAAGTCATAAGCTCCCCTTTTCTCTGTCACAAACATTAAGTACTACTCCATTTCAGCTTATACATATGGATGTATGGGGTCCCTCTCCAATACCTTCTCATAAGGGCTTTAGGTACTATTTGTTGGTTGTGGATGATTATACTAGATTTACTTGGATTTTTCCACTCCATTACAAATCTGAAGTCAAATTTGTCATTGCTCAATTCAAAGCATATGTGTTTGCTCAGTTTCATACTCACATTCAAACTCTTAGGAGTGATAATGGGGGGGAATTCATAAATCATTTTCTTAGAGATCTGTTTCTTGTCAATGGCATGATACATCAAACATCTTGTCCTAATACCCCCGAACAAAATGGTATAGCTGAAAGGAAACACAGACATTTGATTGAGACTACCATTACTCTCTTGCTTCAATCTCACCTTCCTACAAATTTCTGGCTTGAGGCACTCACCACAGCAGTGTATCTTACAAATAGACTGCCTCATACAAGTCTCAATTTTCAAGTTCCTTATACTCTACTCTACAAAACTGATCCTGATTATTTGTTTCTCAAGCCTTTTGGCTGCAGTTGCTATCCCTGGCTAAAACCCTATACATCACATAAATTGATGCCCAAGTCTACTCCTTGTGTTTTTTTGGGATATTGTTCTCACACTAAAGGGTATAGGTGCTATGATCCATCTACAAACAAAGTATATATTTCCAGACATGTAAAGTTTGTAGAATCAGAATTTCCTTATCTTTCTATTCTTTCTTCTTCTTCTTCTTCTAGTTCTTCTTCCCCTACATCCTTTCATGTTCCTTTAACTACATTTGGGGATGTAGTGATTAATGTCTCTCATCCATCTTGTTCCCTAACACCTTCTAGTTCTTCATCTCTGTCCAGTACACCTGCTATCATACCTTCTTCTATTGTGTCTCCTTCTTCTCTCACTCTTCAAATTCCACAGTCCACATCTACTGTTAGTTCTATTTCTGATCCTACATTAGCCTATGCTTATCCTATTAGTCCTAGTCCTCAGTCTCAAATTTCTGCCCCTATTAGTCCTAGTCCTCAGCCTCAAAGTTCTGCCCCTCAACTTCCTTCTGAAACCTTTTCACCTACGTATAATGAGCACTCTTCTGTTATTTCGTCTATGCCTTCTACTTCATTTACTGTTCATCCCATGCAAACTAGATCTAAAAGTGGTATTATCAAATCTAAAACTCCATTTGTCTTAACTACTGAGAGTTGTAATTTTCCTAAGCCAGAAAAGGAACCTAGTCACTTCCATGAAGCCATTAAACATCTTGAGTGGCAGCAGGCTATGCATGAGGAATATAAAGCCTTAGTTCAACAAGGAACCTGGACTCTTGTTGAACCTCCTCCGGGGGCAAATGTGATAGGCTGTCAATGGATATTCAAGATCAAACGTCATTCAGATGGTTCAATAGCAAGGTATAAAGCTAGGCTTGTGGCCAATGGCAATCAACAGCATGAAGGGATAGATTTTCAGGAAACTTTCAGCCCTGTTGTGAAACAACCCACAGTTCGGATTGTTCTTAGTTTGGCTGTCACCAATGCTTGGCCTATCAAACAACTAGATGTCACTAATGCTTTTCTACATGGAGTCATAGATGAAACTGTTTACATGAAACAACCTTTGGGGTACAAAGACCCTGAGCATCCAAACTTTGTCTGCAAACTTAGTAAGGCTCTTTATGGATTAAGACAGGCACCAAGGGCCTGGTTTGCTGCATTTTCTGGATTCTTGATGCATCAAGGATTTGCTCAAAGTAAGTCTGATTCCTCTCTCTTTGTTCAGCAACATGATGCTGCTCTTACATTGGTGCTAGTATATGTTGATGATATTCTAATTACAGGCAGCAATTCTGAGTACATATCTACTCTTATTTCTGAGTTGAGTTCCAAATTTGTCATGAAGGATCTTGGCTCCTTAAGCTACTTTCTAGGTATTGAGGTTTTGCATCATGCAGGATCTCTTATTCTCTCTCAGGCTAAATATGCCAATGATCTATTACTCAAATCAGGTATGATCGACTGTAAACCTAGTGAGTCTCCTTCCTCCACTAAACCAGTTGTATTTGATCCGGACCCAGACTTTTCTGATGTACACTGGTTTAGACAAGTGGTTGGATCCCTTCAATATCTCACTCTTACTAAACCAGAGCTTTCCTTTGCTGTTAATCTGGCATGTCAACACATGCATTTGCCCAAGTATAGTCACTATGTTGCAGTCAAAAGGATTTTGAGGTATGTTAAGGGCAGCCTTCATCAAGGTTTGATGATTTCTCCTAGCTCACTGCAGCTTCGTGCCTTTTCTGATGCCGATTGGGCAGGGGATTCTTTAACCAGAAGATCCACAACAGGGTATTGCTTGTTTTTGGGTTCCAATCTTGTATCTTGGTGTGCTAAAAAGCAACACACTGTTGCTCGTTCTTCTACTGAAGCAGAGTACAGATCCCTTGCTCAAACAGCTGCCGATATCACCTGGGTAAAGCAACTTTTGTCTGAATTATATGTGCCTCTTTCTACACCTACTGTTTTGTGGTGTGATAACCTCTCCGCCATTGCTTTGGCCTCCAATCCTGTCTACCATGCTCGCACTAAACATGTCGAAATTGACTATCATTTTATTCGTGAGAAAGTTGTGTCTAAGGATATTGTTGTGCAGCATATTGGTACTTCTGATCAATTGGCTGGTGTCTTTACTAAGGCATTGTCTGTTGCCCGATTTCTATCTCTGAAGACCAAACTCAGTGTTATTGATATACCCCTGAGTTTGCGGGGGAGTATTAGCAAGGGACATTAGCTAGTATAATTAGTGATATCTTAAGGAGTATTATGGTAATTAGGTTCAGTGACAACTGTCAGTTTGTAATTCTGTTTGTATTACTGTTGCCTCTTATAAAAGAGGGAAAGACTACGTGTATGAGCAAGTCGAGCAAATGAGAACGAGATTGAAATGACAAATGTTCTACTCTCTCTCTCTCTCTCTCTCTCTCTCTCTAGTTAGTTAGGGTTCTTGGTTCTATAGGGTTCTCCCCAATTTGGTATTCACAACATAGCTCCATACCATTCAAAAGGGATCGAGAAGGCTACCAAACTTTCCGTCTGCAACCCTAATGTCAATGACACACAGAAACATCATTCTTCAAATAATCACACAAATGGTACACACTTTAAGTCCCTTTTTTTTTTTTATAGCAAATATACATTTCCTTTGAACTTAATTTTCCACTTCTTGGATATAATTGCAATACATCATAGATGAAGAGAATTCAATACTCTCAGGAGGTGTATTCTTATTGGTAGTTCATTGTCATTATCTCGAGGACTACTCTGTTTGTTTTCAATGCCGATGCATCTTTAATTAATTCACTAAAGAACTACTTTTTGGTTTGCTTGGGTAAACCTCTTCAACCAATTTTCTTCGTCTATGAGTGTCTTCCCTTTACACTCTATTTGGAACTTGTGAAAATGAACAAAGAGGAGAAAATAATTGAGAAGGTAAGAGTGAGTAAAATTTCTCTGTGCTCAATGCTTTGTTTTGCTATTTTATCTTCTCTTGCTTCTCAAACCAAACAACGTAACGTAATGGATTTTTTTTTTTTTTTAATTTCTCCTTTTCTTTCCTTCCTTTGTACATGTTCCGGACGAACCCGTAATTTTTCGTGTATGCTGTTGATTTGATGTTTATTGTTTCTCATCTTCTTAGCATCTTCATTTTGGTTTGTAGCCGTTTTGTGGGCTTTTTTCGTTTATTGATGGAACAAATGCACTATGACATGTTTTGTATGGTGCAACTTTATAGGGTCCTTCCCATTTGAGCCAAGTTTGCCCACCTTCATTCTTGCTGTTTTTACCTTTCTTAGAATGGGGTACCCAGTTCAGAATCTAGAATCTCCTTGGCCTGATTTGAGTGGCATGGTACTTTACCATCTTCTGCTGATACATGGTAGCTTTGGCAGACTCTTCTAGTAATGAGCACTCATCCTAAGAACATGGAAATACGAGCACTCATTACTCCTTCGGCATCCATGTTCTTTTGGGCTCTGAACATTAGTTGAGTTGTGGTATGTGGAGGTTCTTGACAGGCGGAGAATAGGAACTCGCCAGGCTAGATTTGCTGATATATCATACAAGGCTGGCCTTCACATACTGGTGCCAGCCAATGACCCTCTGATACCTAAGTCGGGTCGTTGTTGTAGGTAGATGGTGTGGAAAGTACTCAACCAATTACTTAACAGTTAGCAAGAATTCATATGGTGTGCATTGGTAAGAATTCTGAATTTCAATGAATGTTGAAAGCAAGAAGTTTGATCGCTCGTATCTTGTTTAGACACAAAGACATATCTATGGATTTACATATTTTTAAATATCTCGTATCTAGTTTTTTTTGCTGTTTCCCCTAACGCACTCTGTTTGTAGATGCAACGGAATCCAATCGGATAAAAGGGATTGCTTGTCACGTAGAAAGCGTAAGTTGGCAGTGGCGTGATGGACCTCAACTCCCATCGGTCCCTCATTTAGGTTGATGATGATTGAAGGATATAAGTGCACAGAACTCAAGTCTGATGCCTGGTCTCTGAAATAACCATTTGCCGAGGAAAACTGAATTGGTTAGTCGAAAAATCTCCGCTTAATTTCTCCTTGGATCGATAGTCCATCTTTTTGAGATTTGAATTGTTCCTGTTATTAGTATTTAGAAATATTATTTTGTAGATAACTATTTGGGCTTTATCTATTTGTATAAATTTGCGAATATTTATTGATTGAAAGACATTATCTATGCAAAATCTTTTGGAGGGTGGAACGTCGAATATGAGCATGGTTATAACTTCTGGCTATTATAAGACCCGATTACATGAGGTCAAATCGTTGAACTCAAATTGTACTCGGCCGGACTGTTATGTTTGCAATGAGGTTTGTATAATGTCTTGCAAGTATAATACGTCATCCAAACGGGCCCTAAGTTTCCAAGACTCGTTCAAATGTCATTTCCTGGCTATTTCTTCTAGTTGAATTTTTGGTAAATTCATTGGATTAGAGCGTTTAAAAGTGTAAAAATCTGTGCCCTAACATAGATCCAAATAAGACATCAGGTGCACCGGTACTAATATTTTAGTCCAAAAGAATGAAAACCTGGAATTTGATGGAAATGGCTCTATGATCTTGCGTCCAGATGAAGAAGTTAAAAAAACTATCCCAGTACCGTCTACCATATATATGGCTCACGTTGACGATGCAGGTGAAAGAATTATTTGAAGCATGTACATATAAGCTCGATCGACCACGTTGTAGCAATTGTAGGTACATGCTTCGAGTAATGATTTCACCTGAATCGTCAAGATTAGGGCTGTAAATGAGCCAAATTGAGTAAAGTTTTAGAATGTTCAGGTTCGTTCATTAAGTTTTTAAACGAACTCAAGCCGAGCTCAAACTCAATGAAAATTTGACGAATCAAGCTCGAGCCGGCTTTGCCTAGGTTTGAGTCGAACTCGAACTTGTTTGCGAGCTTTAACAAGTCAAAAATATTAGATCGATCTTTATACTCTCATACAAGTCTAGAATTTCAAACAAATTTTGTATTTAGTACATAATAAGTCCATACATATAAAATCATAAAAACATATTACTAAAATTTAAGTTTATAATCCTTTTATAAGTTTATACACGTACAAAATATAAAATTTTCATAATGTATATGTGAAAGTTTATACATATTCAAGGTTATGTATGAAATTCTTATCAGATATACATGTATATTCTAAGTTTGCGAGCCTAATCAAGCTGAATATTTTCAAATTCAGGTTCGGCTCGCTTATTAAACGAGCCTAAAATTGAGGTTTAGGTTCAGTTCATTTAGTACCCGAATCGAACTCGAACGAATCTTTATTGAGTCAAGCCTCGAATAGTTCACGAATGACTCAGTTCACTTACAGCCCTAGTCAACATGAAGAGCAGAAGAGCTAAATTGAAGAAATGAAGATGCATGCATTTTTAGTCCATTTTTTAGTCCATGTATAGACTCCCTTAACTGGAAGGACTTTATAAAAACTAAATAAAATTAATTAATTAATTAAAATACAAATACTCCCTTCGCTCGAATTTTTTAGTCCATTTTTTTAGTTCGTGTCACTTTCCAAATGATTATATCTTATAATTTACTATAATGTTTTACGTAATTTTAAAAACACTGTCTTATAAAACTACTCGAAATACTATTAAACAATATCTATATTGGATATATAATTACTTATCGATTTAAAGATATCACCAATGTTTTATCCGGTTGTAACAGACCGAGTAACAAACAAATTCGGATGGAGAGAGCAGCAAAAAGGTACCTAATTTAAGCCTCTTGTGGAGTACTTTTTGGGAGAGAATGGGGGGGTCGGTTTTGTTTTGGTTTTGATTTGGTGGTGGCAAGTACTGGTGGTTGCCTACCGAAATCAGAAGGAAACTGACTGCTTAATTACTGGTAAACCGCACCAAAATAAAGTTTGAAAGCGACAGAGTAGTCCTCATGCATGCACTGTGTTGATGCGGAAAAAATTTTAAAATTATTTGGCGGTGTTGGGTCCTGCCAAGCCATACATCAACACGCTTATATAGCAAACATTTTTAATTTTTTTTCGTAGGGATCAGTACTAATGCCTCCTTTGGGTAAAAAACTGGTTTTTGGTTTTTTGGTTTTTCTATTTTGTCCTTATTCAATTTTTTTTTTTTGCATTCGTTAGTTTTGCATCAAAATTTTGTGGTTTCTGGATACCTCTCGACGAGACGAATCTAACAAGTATAAATTTATGGTCAAAACTCAAATTTTTTTGAATAAAGCCAAAATAGGTGGACATCTATTTTGGCTTTATTCAAAAAAATATTTGGTTTGACCATAAATTTGTACTTGTTAGATTCGTCTCGTCGAGAGGAATCCAGAAAACCACAAAATCTTCTTGCAAAACTAACGAATGCAAAAAAAATTTGAATAAGGACAAATGAAAAACCAAAAAACCAAAAACCAGTTTTTTACCCAAAGGAGGCCTAATTACATGAATGAATCATATAAAGATATGAACAATGATAGGTACACACCCTCTCAACCACTCCCCACCACACCCTCTCTCACATGTGTGGTGGGGCCCACTGGGACCCACCGGGTGAGCCCCACCACACATGTGAGAGAGGGTGTGGTGGGGAGTGGTTGAGAGGTGTGTACCTATCATTTTTGTAAAGATATATGTGATAGATGAAGGTGTTGAGATACACGTGACGGTGCTTTTTAATGAGTCGGTGATAATGACATACTTTTAAAAGCTGTAGTTAAACATTTAATAGGACAACTGCCATGATGGGGGTGGGTGAGTGATTATTCCATGGTCTTCGGGCACCGCCACAAGGTGCCCCAACTCCCTTATCTGCCAAATATCTTGTAGGGTCCAGTACGAGATAGGAAGAATTAGTAATCATTACATTATTGCGAACATTTAAAAGGCTAAAACCCTTATAGAATCACACATTCACGTGAAGCTTAGAACCAAGTGTATAAACTTCATAATCCCAAGAACATGGTCCGGTCTTCGTTTACTAATCTTTTTGGTGCAAAACTTCAGTCTATAGGAATATTTGTTCTGCCTTTACTAATCTTTTGTGTTAGGGATACCTCATAGTATGTGTTACAATTCCAATTATTTTCTTCGTATATAAAATGTTCTTACCCAACCAAATGGCGGTCTCTTTTCTTTCTTTAAGTAATTAAATAAAGAAAATAAACCATTAATTTCGTACTTGCAAAATTCCCAGGAAAATAATATATATACACATTTGTAAAGAAAGCCAAAGAGAAAAAAATAAATAAATCATTCGTCGTACATCAAATATCTAATTGCGGATACGGCTGGCATTGAAGAATTGTGAGAGGATCAAAATTTTCTAATCATTGTAGCTTTTTAATTTCTTCAAACCATTCCCACCTCTTAAGAGTTCTTTTTTTTTTTTTAATTTACTGGTTACCAATTTTTAGTTGATTTATAGTTCCGTTTGACAAAAAGAAGCTAAAGTGCATACATCAATCGAGTAAAGCCCAAGCCCTTATCTTATATAAATTAAGTATAACTTATTGACCCAAAAATTAATTAAAAGTGTACAATATGTAAGCAAAGTAACATTTAACACTCACTCGTCTGTTACTTCCTCCATCCCAAATTATTTATCTTAGACAAAAAATCGTGCAATTTTCGACTTTCGTATCAAAAAATAAATTGGTTTTGTGCTTAAGTTTCTTAATTTTTTCCAATTTGGTGTAAAAAAATATAAAAAATTATGCACAGTTATTTATTGAACCAGAAATCAAATGACTCTTTTTTATATAGAACAACTAATTTGGGTCGACCTTTAAAAAAAATATATGGTAATTCGTTACGCATCTCAACATACATGCATAGAACTTTTCCAAGTTTTCCTAATTTACGAATTACATGTATTTAATTATGTTACAAAATTATACAATACTCCCTCTGTCCCAAAAAGGACGTCCAAAAATACGATTCACACCTTTGAAAAAAAATTCTTTATTTGGTAATTTATAATACGTTTTATGATTTTAAAAATTTTATTTAATAAAAGTAGTGAGATTTATCAAACAAGATCCATATTGCATACGTAAATCATTCTAAATATAAATAATATTATGAGAGGTGTGAATAGTATTTTTAGACATCAGTTTTGGGACGGGGAGTATAAACAACCAGAGAGGGTGAGTCAAGTTAGGGAATGGACAAGCATTTTTAGGGCCGTTTCATTTAATGAAGCCAAAATTAGGATCATTGCAGTCTCACGAGATGATCAAAGTATTTTGTAACTCTAAATGTGTTTAAAACCCATTCACCAAATCGGACATTAATAAAGACTTGTTCATATTGGATACTGATTTCTAATTGATCTAATTACTTAACTAACATGATATCATTGCTTTTTTTTTTATATATATATAACCGAACATCCGGAATAACTTACGCGCAACTCGACTAATTCCAGGGCCTTAGGGTGCTCTGGGTAAAAAACCAATTTTTGGTTTTTTAAAAAACCATTTTGTCCTTATTCAAAACAAAATTGCATTCGTTAGTTTTGCATCAAGATTTTGTGGTTTCTGGATTCCTCTCGACGAGACGAATCTAACAAGTATAAATTTATGGTCAAAACTCAAATTTTTTTGAATAAAGCCAAAATAGTTGGATAATTGGCCAATAATTCAAGTATTTTGGCTTTATTCAAAAAAATATTTGGTTTGACCATAAATTTATCTTTGTTAGATTCGTCTCGTCGAGAGGAATCCAGAAACCACAAAATTGATAGGCGCGTGGAAAGCTTGCTTTTGAGCGCCTAAGTAGGGTGGTTTAGCATGTTAGATGTGCGTTTTGAGCTTTATTTTCCATTTGATATATGCACGAGGTGTTTTTGGGTGTTGAGCATAATTTGCAGGAAATCTAGGGATGTGGGCGCGAATTTCGAGACATAGGGAGTACATGCACGTAGACCAAGAGTTAGAATGGAACGGATTTTGCATGGAAGTGATCGTAACCCGTCGGGAGCGCTACACCATTTCTCTGGAGCGCTCAAGTTTGGCACAAAAGGGCTCAAAAAAATGAATAGAAGGTTTTGGAGCAGAGAAGATAAGCAAGCGATAGCGCTACCTGGGAATTGGGGTAGCGCTACCGAGGTGTTCTGGTGGCAATCGAACGGCAGCGTTTCAGCCTTCGCGTCGCATTTTGGTCGTTTCTAATTAGGATTACGGGATTTGATATAAATACTTGGTTTTAACTTGTATTAGGGTTCGAGAATTTTTACCTAGGATTTATTGTTCTTAGTTTTTCGGCTACAGTTCTTCAGATTTTCAGCATTCAACATTCAGGATTATTCAGATTTTCAGACTTACAGCTGTTGGTTTGGTGATTTCAAGTTTTATTCAAGACCGTTTTCATATTGCAATCTGCGGTATCGTTCTCTGTTTTCTGTTTTAATTCCCAAGCATGTTTAGATCTAGGGTCGTGATAATTTCTGTTATTATGAGCATTATGAGTGAGTAATCGCATACAGTGCGGCTGCGGGCGAAAGCGCTTCGCTGTTAGGCTAATTGATGTTATACCTCGGGGCCGAATTCACTTAAGTTTCAAGCAATTTTAGGGAACAGAAACACTTTTAACAAACAAAACCCAGGCATCGCCGGAATTCAAATGCGCGCGGAATCTGGTGACAGGTGGTGCGCATTTGTTAGGGAGCCTTTCTCGTATTCTAAAATCAGTAAAAGAGGAATTGTGGCCCGAGTAAACATCGGTTAGACTAGTCACGGACGCTGCGTTCCCTCAGCCGTGCTCTCATTTTAATTTGCATTAAGTAAATCAGTTCCGTAGTTAGTACATTAATCTCATCAAATCAAGGGGTGGCTACCTAAGAGCCAGGTTTGACTGCAATTCCACACTTTTGAGTCAAGCACTGTTAGTCGTCTCTGTGGTTCGACTCCGGTACCTCCGGATATTGTGCTGCACTGGTCGAGAGTCCTACGCTTGGGACGCGTCTTTATTTTTAGTCACCTGGTCGGTCAAGCGTTTTTGGCGCCATTGCCGGGGACGGCAACAAGTGTTCAGAGGTGTAGAGTCGTAGTTTATTTTTGTCTTTAGGTTAAGTCATCATAGGTAGAGGTAAGAAGGGGTCTCCTAAGCAGGACCCTCTTTATTTTCGTGATCCTACGCATCGATTAGTTCGAATAGAACTGGGGTCGAGTCAGCCTTTGTCCCCTAGTTTTTCATCTTCTACTTTAGAGTCAGACTCAGCTGAGCATCAGTCAGAGTCTATTCCCATTAGTGGTCTTTATATAGAGTTGCCGTTTGAGTCAGTTAGTGTCAACAATCCACTTTAACTAGAAGATTGCTAACTTTGCCGATAGACCTTCGGCCCAACGGCATCAGAAGTGTTCTTAAGTACCAGGAGAAACGAGGCAAAAAGTTCAAATACTGACTTTCGCCGATAAAAAAAAAAAAAAAGAAGGCGAGAAGTTCAAATCCTTTTCCAAGGGCAGTTACATCTCTCTCTCTCTCTCTCTGTGGTTCCATTTTTTTTAATTTTCATTTGGGTTATTAGTCTAAAATACTGGAGCGTTATTTCTCATCTAAAATTTACTTGCAGCTGTATAATTACAACGGAAACATTAATTTCTTTCTTTCGTTTGTTTGTTTATTTATTTAGTTTTTTTTTTTTTCTGTGTATGTTTTCAGCACAAGTATATGAAAATATTAGACTTTTTTGGCTTGGATTTGGTCAATTTATTTGTATTCTTTTGGTAAGGGTGTTGTGATACACTCTAACACGTTTTTGTAATTTCCGCGCTGATTATTTTGTAATTTGGAACTGCTTATTCCAGACCCCAACGAAAATTTGAAGAGCTTTGGTATTTTAGGCCCTTATGTATTCAGTTGTATAAATATAATTAAATTATTAATCTCCTTAGCTCCACTAAAAAAAATATATAAATAAATAAATAAATAAAATCCAAGAATCAAATAAGTGCTCCCAGGTATTATCACAACATCTGCAGGAGCCATATATAGTACTCCCTCCTTTCCAAAACAAGTGTCCTATTCTCTCTCTTTTACCATTTTTCAAATTAAAAAATTAAGTATTTCTGTGTATCGTGTTTCGAATTTTTTTGCACCGAATTAAAGTACTCAATGAATATTTTAATTCGGTGTGAAAAAGTTTGAAAAACGATACACGGAAGTACTTAATTTTTTTATTTGAAAAATGGCACGACTTTTCATATTGGACACTTATTTTGGAATGGAGGGAGTAGTTGTAGACACGCTAAACGTAAATATGAACTCCAAATAAAGATCTGGTTTCTGGAGCATTGGCAATTGTTCAAGAAAAACCACGGTATCGAAAAATTTAACGGTATTAGTGATACGGTCAAATATCAATCGATATCTTCCTTACTAGAGATCAAAAAAATACAATTGGGTTGAGGAGGAGAACATGCATGGTCTTAAGCTAATGGAATATGGTGGGGGAGATAGGGAGAAGAGGGGGGTTTGGTTTATGTTTTATTGTCTTCCCTTGTAGTCTACAGTCAAAGACATTCATGGATGTAGATTGATACACACCCGTGTGACCTTGTTATTCAAAACACCCAAAAATGAAAAAAAAAAAAAAAAAAAAATCATCTAATATAGGAGTAATACGAGATTTTGCTTTGGAAAGTGAAAATGTATCGAGCTTAATTAGCTCAAAACAAAGGGCTGTTTGGAATTCTAGTTAATGTTAGAAGCATGGAAAAGGTTACAATACACACCCCTTATTTGAGTTGTATGATACACACCGCTATGAAAGTTATGAATTTTTTGTAAAAGTTACGATTTTTTTTATAAAAGTTACGAGACACGCCAAAATGTTACGAATCATAGAAAATGTTACGAATCATATTGCTGAAAAGTTACGAAAACTAAAAAATGTTACGATTGCTGATGATGTGGCAAAATCTCGACCATACAATAGGTGCATATGGTACACCCAAATAAGGAGTGTGTATTGTAGCCATTTGATCACCTTCTATTTTTAATTCATTTTACTGCGATAATGTACCGACTAAGTTAAAAAAAAATTACTTAAACTTTTACTGAAAGGCTTAATACACACCCCCTATTTGGATATGTATCATATGCACCCCTATAAAAGTTACGAATCGATTAACTCTTAAAAATAAAAGTTACGAGATGCAATAAAATGTTATGAATCATAGAAAATTACACGAATCATATTGCTGAAAAGTTACGAAACACTAAAAAATATTACGATTGTCAATGAAGTGGTACAATATGGACCATACAATAAGTGTGTATTGTAGCCATTCCCTACTTTTATAGGGACAAAGGGGAGGTGTTGTGCAGCTTGGCGCTGCACAGCGTGCTGTGCACGCATTTGCGGCAACGTTCTGGTGGCGCTTCGATGATCGAAAAAGTTCACTGTATAGAGCTCGTCAAGTAGAATAAGTGTGCCAAAAATCAGCTCGTTCGGATATCATTAAATACATCATCGGAACATTATTATCTTAAAAAGAATGGATCCAAAATAGATCCGAAACACTTGATCAAACCACTACAGTCTACAACCCAATATTGCAAAGTTAAATGTGTTCCCATGAAACACTAAATGATATCTGATTGAGCTGATTTTTGGCACACTTATTCTACTCAACGAGCTCTACACAGTGAACGTTTCGATTATCGAAGCGCCACCGGAACGCTGCCTCAAACGCGTGCACAGCACGCTGTTCAGCACCTCCCCTTGTACCTTTTATACCCCTATTTGTTGGGCTTCTACTAGTTATGCTTCAAGGTTTTGTTGTTTCCATTTTAGGTTCATTTTAGTGAGAGAAATTTAAAATGTAAAAAATTATGACAAATATTTTCTTTAGATAGAAATAAATCAAAACACGTTTTTTTCTGAACTGCGTTCCCTATCTCCCAAGTTCGATTCCTCGTTTTTCATCTTTTCAATTTCTTTCGAGGAGACGAGTCCAAAAACTAAAATAAGAATACTTAAAATTAAGTTACTTTTGGACTAGTCATGTTCTACAACTTGAAAACAAGTCATTTTTCTTAAATTTCGATATTTTCTGGTATTAGTTACATTTCATAATTTGTTATTTAGCTTTTTGTAATAATTTTAGGATTAATCATTCGTCACAATGAGAGGACTCACAAATTTATAAAAAAATGTTGACCAAAGTTGGAAAAAGTTCATATAAGACGAAATTTTATATAAAAAATATAAAAGTTGTTATGTATTTTTTCGTCTTTAATATATTTTTGTCGTAATTGTTTTACTTTTTATACTCCTCTCGTCAAGATGAATGATTAATCTAAAAAAATAACATAAATCTGAAGGAAAAAAAAAACAGAAAAGACCAAAGAAATATTGAAAGAGAACATTTGGTACACTCCCTGAAACACTAACCAACATTTGGTACACTCCCTACATTTTATCATGATTTTAGTATTTGCTACGCAATTTGAATACAAGTACAAGAATTTCCGGAATCGGGGATCCGTAGTGCTGGAGTACTTTACAGAGATGTAGTGCGTAATCCGATCCATTCAAAGATATTTGTAATAGTCCATATTTCACAAGTATCTTACAAGTAACGTACACACCTGCACAATTGATAAATCTAGAACGTTGATTATACTTCCTCCGTCCCAATTTGTTTGTTCACTACGGTTATGTGTCTTTTTAAAACTCTTATAGTTTTCAATCTATAATGTATTTTAGATGCAATATGGATCTCATTTGATTAATCTCAATTAGTTTATAAGACAAAATTTTCAAAAACTTTAAAAACACTACAAATAAAAATATATAAACGTTTAAAAATAACACAGATATTCGCAGTAAGCAAACAAATTGGGACATAGAAAGTATAGATGAACGGCTTGGATTGCACCCTTCTAGTGTAGGATTCCACCTGTACGAACGTACGTCTGTCATTGGCCTTAATTAGGTCCATTGGAAATATAAATATAAAATTAAGGGTAATGGTTAGGACTTTTGAGGGGCAACATAATTCTTTTTAGAAGATTCAATGCATCCATTGCTAAAAGCATAGATGTTTAGATAAAGCTAAGGAATTATTCTTACCAAAATCTAACCATTGTCCTCCCTACTTCCCCATAGAATAATCGCTTCTCATCAACTTGACTAGACATAATTATTTTTTTAAAAGAACCCTAATAATCTTTATCTAACTTTTCTTCTAAGTTAATACTTACATGGCATGACTTCTCCGGTCATTTTACGATACTAAACCAGATAGTTTTTCTTATTATAGGTGGACTCGGTTTTATTTTGATGATCGAAACTATTTCGTATTGCTTGACCGACCAGGTAACTAAAAATAAGACGAATAAAAACCCGTCCCAAGCGTAGGACTCTCGACCAGTGTAGCACAATAAATCCGGAAGTACCGGAGTCGAACCACAGAGACGACTTAAGTGCTTGACTCAAAAGTGTGAAAGTGCTGTTTTACCCGGCTCTTAGGTAGCCACCCCTTGATTTGATGAAATTTATTAACTAAATTACTAAGCTAATGTAACTGAATGCAAATTAATAAAGAGAGCACAGCTGAGTGAACCCAGCATCCGCGACTAGTCTAATCGATATTTACTCGGGCCACAATTCCTCTTTTTACTGATTTTAGAATAAAAGAAAGGCTTCCTAACAAATGCGCACCACCTGTCACCAGATTTCGCGCGCATTCTAATTCTGGCGATGCCTGGGTTTTGTTTGTTAGAAAAGTTTCTGTTTCCCAAAATTGCCCAAAAATTAAGTGAATTCGGCCCCGAGGTGAAACATTGATTAGCCTAGCTACGACACGCCTTCGCCCCGCAGCCGTACTCAAAACAACTACTCACTCATGCTTTCAATAATTGCAGCAATTAAATTGAACCTAGATCTAGACATGCTCTGCGAATTAAAATATAGGTAAAGAAAACGATACCGATAATTGCAAAAAGAAATCGAATTCGATTATCAGTACGAAGCATCAATCCAAAGCTGTAAATTCGGGAAATCTGGAACAAACTTGAAACGCCGAATGCTGTAGAAAAGCTGTAGCCGAACTCCAAAAAAAGTAAAAACCTAAGAACAATTCGTGGAACCCTAATCTGAGTTCTAATCAGAGTATTTATACTAATCTCCTAATCCTAAAGAAAAACAAATGAAAATCCGGAAATATTCTTCGCGAAAGTCCAAACGACGACGCTCAGTGGCCTTGCTAAGCCACTCGGTAGCGCTACCAGGAAATGAGGGTAGCGCTACCGCTTCCTTAAGTTGCTGCGTTGACCGTTGCTCCTCGTGTTGACTATTGACTTCTAACCAACCGGTAACGCTACACCACTTTTGGTGTAGCGCTCAAGAACCTTCTGTTCATTTTCTGCACCCTTTTGTGCCAATCTTGAGCGTCCAAAGAATTAGTGTAGCGCTCCCGACGGGTTTCGAACACTTTCATGCAAAATCCGCTCAATTCCCACTCTCGGCCTACGTGCATGTACTCCCAATGTCACGAAATTGCACCCACAACCCTAAATTACCTGCAAAATACGTTCAACACAGAAAAACACCACGTGCATATATCAAATGGAAAATAAAGCTCAAAACGCACGTCTAACATGCTAAACCACCCTACTTAGGCGCTCAAAAAGCAAGCTTTCCACGCGCCTATCACGTATATAGCATAGATACTAGAGGGAAGATCTTCCGTAGAAACAAATTTGATAATCAAATCAATAGAAGATACTAAAATGAATAGCAACTATGGTCAAGGGAATAACCATCTATTCTCGTGTAAACGAAATTTATTTTACTCTTTGATGACAATTGATATCGCATGAAAGTAATTTTTGGTACGGTGCTTGACCAAATCCTAGACCTAAATTAATGGGTTGCCCCAAGCGTAGGGCTGAGACCGGTGTAGCATAATACCCTGTAAGACCGGAATCGAATCCACAGAGACGGCGGAGAGTGCTTAACTAAAAACTCGGGTTGTGAACTTTGAAACGGCTCTTAGGTAGCCACCCTTTGCGATTTGATTGGTGAATTAACTAAACTAGAGTAAAACTGGTTTGATTAACCTGTTCCAAAGAAAATACGGTCGTAGGGTTCATAACACGGTGACCAGGTCCGGACATTTCCTGCTCCATTCGTTGTTCCAAAAACAGTTGACTTTAGAGAGAAAAAGATACCCCGAAAGATGTGAATCCTCGTGGTCGCCGTTTACCCATGTACAGCGAAGAACGAGTTTTGGTCCCCCGTACCTCGCGTTACATGGGCTCCGACGATGCCCGGATTCGTCCAACAGACGTTCTTTAATAACTTAAAATTGCTTTTACCGTTATTAACCGTGAAAATCAGAGCAAGAACGTATCCAGCCCTGGCCACGGCGTGTTAATCACCCCGCGACCATACCTAATGAACTACTCACTCATATTAAATTGAACAAATAACAAGGTTCTGAAATAAAGCATGCTTGAATAACTAAATATGGATTAAAACAAAGATTCGGAAGCAAAGCGCGGACAAACTCCCGCGAACGAAGGTTTAATGACAATAAAACAGAGAGTTACCGAAGCAATATCTGAATCTACGAACTAAACACCAAAACTCCAATGCAAAAGTCTCCAGAAAGTAGAATCTCCAGAGGAAAAGTCGGCTACTACTTGGAAGCAAAAACAAAACAAGGTTCGACCCCTAATTTGACCTAAAATCGGAGTATTTATCTTCCCCCCGAAGTCAACACACGTGGCAAGGTCAACCGCTGCTTTTAGGGCCTTCGGTATCGATACAGGGGAAGTCCTGTATCGATACCCATACCTTCTGTTCAACTATGGATGCTCGGGTATCGATACAGGACAA
Organism: Vaccinium vitis-idaea; assembly: GCA_963854785.1. Classification (NCBI taxonomy): domain Eukaryota; kingdom Viridiplantae; phylum Streptophyta; class Magnoliopsida; order Ericales; family Ericaceae; genus Vaccinium; species Vaccinium vitis-idaea. The sequence continues at coordinate 27,173,934 of OY978218.1, forward strand.
TCCCTGTATCGATACCGACGCCTCTAAAATGCCTTTGGCTTGTTTGCTCGTCCTCGCTTGGGTCCCACCGGTTCCCAACATGCTCGATTGCCTTGTGTCCGCTTTACGTGCTCCTCCGGCCCGTTTCCTACAAAACAAACACAACAATACCAAAACACAAGACAACACCGCATCAAGTGGAAAATGGAATAAATCGCGCCTCTAATGCGCTAATTCGCCCTACTTAGGCGCTTATATCTTGAGATATTGCGCGCCTATCATACGGTGACATTGGTCGTTTAGGAATCGAGATGGTATTGGATGAGATCACCATGGGAGAAGTTGTACATTAATTATCAATCCCTTCAAACATTGTAAACAAACGGAACATCAAAATGAATCTGAGACACATTTATTTATTTTGTGTGATAATTTGTGCTTGTATAATTGTTGTAATATCAATGATGTATCATGATCGATGCGGCAAAGGGATTTCTTTAACTTTAAAGTGATTTACAACCTTGTTAATCATATATATAGGAGATTGTAAGACAAAAGAGCAGTGTTTAAACACACATTCCTAACTAATTAGATGTGCACTGTATGGATGACTTAAATCATCTTAAATTCCTTACATTTTGCATAGGAACTTATAATATTTGGATAGAATTTCATAATATTTGCATAAAAGATTCATATGTTTTAATTAACAAAAGAATAGAATGTTGAAAGAATTAAATAACAAATTTTATTTTAATTTCTTTATTGGCTAATTAAAATAAACAAGTGATACAGTATATGTGAGAAATCTAAAAAATAGTAAATGAACCAATATTTTGGCACGGATGGAGTGTTTGCCTTAAAAGAAATACTCCCTCCGTCCCATTTTAATAGTTGAGAATTCTATTTTCTGATTTCCCTTAATAAGGGCATCCTTATCAGGAGCACCAAATTTAACTTCAAAAACACCTTTTACAAATTCAGCAAGTTACTTATCCAAAATTCCCAAAATTAGACTCTCTATCCAAATTTTACTAGAAAGGTTAGTGAATAGTAAGTTAACAAAGCTGAGGCGTTACTGTAGGAAATCCACAAGTTTAACAAATTTGCAAAAGATTTGTTAAGCCTAATTTTGGAGGATTTTGCTGCATTTCACTCATCAAATTTAGCTTTTAAGGGATTTGATGAGTGAGATATTGATGCTCTAATGTGTTTTGAAAGTTGATGGGTAAAAGGTTGTACAATTATTGTTTTGTCCTTTTGAAAAGCTAATGGGTAATAGTGGAGAATAATTTGGGAAGGTGGAGTTAAAAGTTATGTTGCATCCGGGATTTCGACCAAGGGGAAAAGGGGATATGGTCAAGTGATTCAAATGATATTTAAAGCGACGTGATTTTATAAAGCATGAGTTTTACAGCTATGACTGAGATGAACTTTTAGAAAACATATTTGGTAGAAAATAAATAACTCAGAGTCGCCACATGGCAAGGAGATTAGTTGTGCCAAGTCATCCCATGAATAATCCGAAGACGATTCGAAGGTTTTGAAATAAAATAATATCTCGGGTCGAAGAGCTCGGTTTTGATTAATACTATAAATGATTTAGTTTTTTGTTTGGTCTGCGATTTTAAGAAGAAAGGGTTTTGTAATCCACAGTTACGTGTAGGGAAGCTGGAGCACCCTACCCCGCCCTTGTGGTACTTGGACAAACTTTTCAAAAATATATAAGTGATTTAAGACTCGTGAAGGAAAAAACTAATATAGTGACATACATACAATGAGAAGGACCAAAGTAATATTATGTCTAAAATTACAAATAATGACACACATACGATGAGAAGGCAAAACTAATATTATGTCTAAAATTACATTTATTGCAGAGACATTTAAATAAAATGGGGATATGTACAAAAGAAGGATTTGGATAGAGCCTGGTCTCAGGGCTGCCTACGTATCTCCAACCTCAGGAGAATTGAGTCATCACATAGTTCATGAAGATAAAAGAAATTTTGGGGATTGGGACCGAGCCCAACCTTGGGGCTGCCTACATACCTCCGGCCTCAGGAGAATCAGGTCTCATGTAGTTCGGATGAGAAGCTGAAGTTTTAGAGAAGTTAAACTCATCGAGGAATATAGTTAGCAAGGCACAGAGGCATTTCTACCATACACAGAGGATAAAGTCTGGACTCTAGCAGGAATATATCTGGGATTGAAAAAACAAGAAACTCTGGGACAACTCCGGGAAGGTTGTGAGGTTGAAAATATATTTCAGAGGTCAACACAACTCAATGGGGAAAAATAGGAAAATAGCCATCCGGGGCTTCCGATGGCTAACGGGTGATCCCGGAATATTTTGGGTGGCCTCAATACCGAAAATGTGTTTAAAAGAGTAATTATAGGTTGGTAGGAAAAAGTTAAAAATTCCCGACCGGAGCCTAAAACTGAGAACCGGCGGGCGCCGAGATATATATCTGGTGTAGTTTTAGAAAGTAAAAAATAAGTGCAAAAGACTTGGAAGATCTTTCAGTAAAATATTGAATTTTGTCGCCCGGAGCTAAAAAATGGTCTCCAGTGGGATCTGGGATATTGCGGACGACTGTCGGCAGGCCTCAGGAAACTTCCGGATCGACCCTGTAGGCTGAATAGACTTTGGATATGACAGAGGGGTATTTTGGTAATTTTGATGTTGAACTGACCTCGGGATTGGAAATGACTCAAAATGTACCCTAAGACACTTCCTAACTGACTCCGAGGGGGAATATGGATTTAAAAGAGGAGCGTAGCCATGGGAACCCAGCGTCCACAACTAGCCTAACCAATGTTTACTCGGGCCACAATTATTCATTTCATTGATTTTAGAATAGGAAAAAAGATCCCTAACAAATGCGCACCACCTATCACCAGATTCCGTGCGCATTCGAATTCCGGCGATGCCTGGGTTTTGTTTGTTAGAAGAGTTTTCGTCTTCTAAAACTACTCAAAAATTGAATTAATTCGATCCCGAGGTAAGAACATCGATTAGTCTAGCTACGAGGCGCTTTCGCCCCGCGGCCACACCCTATTAAACTACTCGCTCATTATACTGAAGATCATAACGGTAATACTATAAACCCTAGATCTAGACATGCTCAAAGAATAGAAAGAAAAGCAAAAAACAATACCACTGATTGCGGAGAAGGAACGAACTTGATTATCAATGCCAAAACACCAATCCTACAGTCGGAAATCTGAAAATTCTGAACTAAATGTCGAATTGAGTTGAAATCAGCAGCTGAAATTGAGAAAATAAAACCTAAGTTGTCAATGTGTGGAATCCTCAATTCGAGTTCTTAAGGAGTATTTATATTTTTCTCCCTCAATTACAATGAAAATCCTAAGTAAAAACGGAATTTTTTCGCCGAAAATCCAAAACGACCACGTTTTCAAGCTCTATGTAACGCCCTCGGTAGCGCTACACCTGTTTATAAGTAGCGCTACCGAACCACTTAACTGCCCCTTGACTGTTGACCCGCCGTTGGCCGTTGACTTGTAACCCACCGGTAGCGCTACACCACTTTTGGTGTAGCACTCGTGGACCTTCCGTTCACTTTTGCTCCCCTTTTGTGCCACTTTTGAGCGCTCCATCAAATTCCTGTAGCGCTCGCGATGGGTTACGATCACCTCCACGCGAAATCAACTTCAACACTTAGTCTCCTTAGCCTTGCTCACTCTCGATCCTTGTGCATGCCCTTCCAACAACTCCGATTAGCGCCAAAACACCTCAATTTCCTGCAAATTAAGCACAAACACTAAATCCAACCACGTGCACGCATTAAACGGAAAATGAGGATTAAATGTACGACAAACGCGCTAACTCTACCCTACTTAGGCGCTTAAATGCATGGATTTCACGCGCCTATCACATCCCCCAACTTGAGCGTTGCTAGTCCCTAGCGACGAATGAGACAAAAATAACAAAAGAAAGATAACGACTCAATAAGAGATACGAGGGTTATGCAACTTGTACAAAATAAAGTGAACAATTTAAATCTCATCTCTTTGCTACCCACAACTCAGTCACATGCATGCCCTAGCGAAAATCCAAACAATTTCGCATCAAAATAATTTTTAAAATAGAATGCTCCCACAAGTCACAATATCACTCATACTAACCGGAACACTCTACATCCCATGTGAGGCGCCTGGCGAACAACGTGGGATGAAACAAAAATCACCATGTGCAAGTCAAAACAACGACGAATATGCAATGAAAGCTCAACAATTCAAGATACCACACGTCCACAACTAAATGTACAACATGCATGCAAGAGAGTTAAATAACGTACATTGGGTCAACTAAGGGCTTTAATTGGCTTATAACGACCACGGTTAACAAGGGAAATGGAGAACACGCAAAGGGTGGTGGCCTATAGAAGCGTGCGGATAATCTACCTTGACTGGCCACCACCTCGACATACACATCACAATGGCGATCAACACATAATACTAACCAGAACCATAGCATCTTACTAACTAAAACATAACAGATAAAGTTTTAAACACAAACCACTGACCCACATATAACTGTTACACCACCAACATAAAATGACACATAAAATAACAGAGTCTGCGACCTAAATAACACATGAAATAACAACCCAAAATAATAACACCACCACCCCAACCATGTCCAACTCTGCGCTCAGTCCCCCTTTCCGGCCCCAGCATCCGAATGCTCCTCCTCCACCGGTGCATCTGAGAAGTCATCGCTCACCTCCAACTCCGGCCACTGTCTGGGTCGGAAAGGTCCTGGATTCTGACCAGAAATTTGCGCCTCCAAATGGCGCTGCCTATCAAGTAAATTCATCTGGTTCCTAAGCAGAACATTCTTACTCCTCAAAATCTTGCTCACCAAACACGGGAAAGGCATTCTCAACGTGGTAGGGGCATCTCTAAAGTCGCACATCTGTCCAAATACAAACAAGGCCCAATCACAAACAGTAGCCTCCCTGTAGACACCCCAATTTTAGATACCTGTGCATGCCCGATGACGAACAAACGATCAAACTGCCTTGGAATTTGTCGAGAAAATTGGGAACTCAGCCTCACAGGCCGCACGGTTCCTCCCTCAAGCTGTACGGCTCAATCCATTTCTATACAAGCCGCACGGCTCCCCCTTTGCAAGCCGCACGGCTGGTGTTGTTATCCTCTGAAAAATTCCTGACAAACCAGCTGTTCGGGAATATCATCATTCATCGACCGCCGAATATCATCATGTTATTCCCTCAAAACCGGCTATAAATAGAGGCCTCCTCTTCACCTCTAAACACACCGAAAATCCTACCCTGAGAGAATTTCCGTTTGATTTTCCGGAAAAATTTTCGTTCGAAACTGCCTGTAAATTTCCCAAAACTTCACACTCTCCGCTCCCTTTCAGTTTCTCCCTATTTACTCCCAATCACACCAAATCTTGATCTTATAAGTCCAAACCCGAAGAATCCGAAGTTTTCAACCTCCGTTTCGAGTTCCAGAAAGGTATAAGTCGTTTTCAAACTTCGATTTTTCAATCACGGTTCTCCGAGGGTATCCCGAATTAGTAATGGTTTCAACGACCGTATCTTAATTCGGTAAATCATTTTCAAAACAAAAACCGGCTTTCCGGAGCCGTACCAGGCGATTTTTCTCGATAAACGCACGGTACGATCCGTACCGGGAATGAGTTTCATTTCAATAACTTGATCACAAACAAAAACAATCCATTTTGAGTGGATTTGAAGAAGAAAATCAGGTTTTGAACGGATTTTGGGCTCACTGGTCCCAAAACAAAATTTTTGAAAAATAGGTTGCGTGCAAGCCACGCGGCTTGTAGCATAAGCCGCACGGCCCCCATGCAGGAGCCGCGCGACTCCCGTTTGAATCAAATTTTTATACTCTGTTTTCCCCTGTTCGTACCCTGTTTCTCTGTTCTTTTCTGCCATTTTCCTGTGTTTATTGCATATTTCACCCTTTGTTTTCTTACTATTACTATTTAGTCCTTTTGTTTAAATTTTATTCCCGTTATGGTTTCAATTAATTTCTTTATTTGCTTGTTTATTTGTCAAAGTTCTTAATAAAATATTTTCTACAAAAATCCCACAAATTATTTAGTAGAGACCGGAAATTTCCCGGGCGAGCGGGGTGCATTTTTCAATAAAAACCTTCCCCGGGCGTAATCTGGCTTCCGAATCCAAAAAGAATCTTTTTCGCAGATCAAATCTTTTCCAAAATGGCAAGAGAGTCAACAATTATTCTTAAAACGGTTTCTCGGGTACCAAACATTTTCTAAATATTAAACCCCGGGTGGCGACTCACATTTTTCGTTTCTCATATCCGAACTTCGAGAGCGAGCCGCATGGATCTCACCGTCCACACTCCCCCATGAACACAAACATCAAATTCCCCACATATTTCTGGGGTGCACCCTCCCTACCCCTAGGATATAGATTGTAGCACACTACCTGGTTCATGAACCGATAATCCTCCGTGAACCGACCTGGCCAGTGGGGAATCCTAGCATTCCTACGATCATCATACAAATACCCGTTTACCTCATCATCATTAAAGGTCGAATTCGCTGCAGGGTAGTTCGTGGGCCTCGTTGGCCTCACATATTCCCATGTAAGGGCTATCTCAGCAGCATTGATAAACACGGGGGTATTGCCTACTTTAGAGATAATCCGCGCCTCTGGAGCCAAAAAGGTACCCGGCTCCGGTACAATCATATTTCTGTAAAATTCCTCAACTAATGCAATGTTAAAACCAGGGTTGGGCTCAAACCAAAAACTCATACCTTGGTCCCGGATGGCTTGAAACGGCTGAAAGTTCGCAGGCCACAACCCATCATCTATAATGTGCCTCTCATTCTTCACACCCCTCTTCTTAATTGAGGCCTCCCATGTAGCCTGATTGTCCCTCTCGATTTGATCCCGGTTCCTACGTTTAGCCCGAACCCGTTGGACTTCCTCAACTTCACCGGACGGCTCAGCCACTGCCTTTTCCTTGCCAGTGTTTTGCTTTTTAGGTGCCATGACTTAGTGGTTTTTAGGCTAAAAGGTTTGGGTTTTGGGTTTTTCGGATCTGGAATTTCTGGTAGGTTATAGAAATTTTGGTTTGGATATTATGGTAGAGGAGAGTGAGAGGAGTGTTTTTGTAAATTTTGGTGAAGAATGGTGGAGTTTTGGAGGATTTATGGAGGTTTTAGGGTTAGGGTTTTCATGGTTATGGAGGAAGAAGGAAGAAGATGAAGGAAGAAGAAGAAGATGGTGGGGGTAAGAGAGAGAGAGAATGGTTCGGAATGGGGGAATGGAAGAGAATATGGGGTGGTCCCCCCTTACCCGAACGTGTTTTTTTTTTTTTTGGTTCAGACGCTTCGCGAGCGCTACACCACTTTTGGTGTAGCGCTACCGAGTGACGTAAATTTTTTTTTTTTTTTTTGAATTTTAACTGAACTGCTCTCTCTTATTTGCATGGGATTTTTGGTGGGAGGAAAACAAAATTGGTTTAAGGTTGGGGTATTTTAGGATGAAAATTTTACCAAAACCATGGCACCTAAAACATTTTCGGTGGGAGGAAAAAAAAAATTGGTTTAAGGTTGGGGTATTTTAGGATGAAAATTTTACCAAAACCATGGCACCTAAAAACAAAATTCATTTCTCCCATATTCAGCGATGCCTCGTGTTCAACAATTTAGACCTCTAAGGTGCGCACAGAGCTGGACCACCAAACTGACACACCATCCAAACACCGGTTCCCTATGTTTGACACAGGAACTGACACGGACTGGTTTAAAATGGGATCAATGGGACACATTTAGTGGTTTAATCACACAAGAACTGCCTTGTTTCATCCCCTAAGCACATCACCAACTCTCACAACATGCATGCAAAATATTCAAACTACGCTATGTGGTACAAACGCCTACTATTTTGTGCAAGTGCGGAAGGTGAAAAACAACGAAACATGGATGCTTTTAAGACATACTGTGCATAGAGTGGGAACACCTACTCAATATTGCTCATGATGCGAAACTACTCAAACAGGGATGCCAGATATATGCATGTGAACAAGTTAAATAGGCAAACATTAAGACAAAAATCTAGCATGCTCACCTAACTCATACAAACAAGCATAACAATCGTATCCCTTAAAATTTAACCTATTAACAACGCTCAAACTAAGAATACATGTGTACAAAGTACACCCCTTCCCCCAACTTGAAAGTTGCTCTGTCCTCAGAGCATGAAGACAAACAGATAAATGGAAAAACAAGGGAAAGAGATGGACCGTCGGATGGCAGTCAACCATCAGGACCCCGACCGATGTATGGGGAATTTGCCGTCACCGTTGCGTTTCGTCATCAGAACTGCTAGTCACACAGAGCCGCGCCAAAGCTTTATTGGACTTACAACCGCCACATTTCGTGGCACCCCTGCTCGAGGCTCCTGAATGCCTCACTCACTCCGGCGGAGAGGCCCAAACTACCCTGGTGTGGTAGCATGCTCGTCCTGCAAAAGACTTAAGAACCAACTACCTACTAGGCAACAAATGACATCAGTACCGCCCGCTCGTGGAAGCCGAGCCACAACAAGAAATAATGAATATAAAGAACTCCACCAGACCTTCACGTAGTCTCACGTGTCATACTTTTCTCCCCATCCCCCAACTTGAATGGAAGGGTGGGTGGCTATACAAGACCATCATGATGCGTTTTTTTTTTTTTTTTTTTAACGAAAAGTAAAAAAAAACAGACACGGATAGATACCAATCGTCCTTACTAACCGGAGTTGGGCACACGATCCTTATTTTAATAGCGGCGTGTGAAGCTATAAATACCCAAGTCAATGACAGGTACCTCCATTGCTAGAGGCCGGGTCCACACTCAATTAAGAGCATAGTACGCGTGAGCTCCCCGTCAAAACATGGCTGATCAAGCCTACTCAACTGGGTCATCCTTATAGACAGGATCGACCAACTCCTCGTCGGGTTCACCTACTTCCAAAAATTCCAAATAGGGTTTAAGACGCTGCCCATTAACTTTAAACACATGATCATCCTTAGGGTCACTGACATCGACTGAACCATTTGGATACACAGTAGCCACTACGTAGGGACCGTCCCAACACTACCTCAACTTTCCTGGAAACAAATGGAGATGCGAATTATAGAGTAACACTTTCTGACCGACCTTAAAGGTTTTGCGTTGAATGTTCCTATCATGATACGCCTTAACCTTAGCCTTATAAATGCTAGCGTTCTCATACGCGTCATTCCTAAGCTCCTCAAGCTCACACAACTGCAACTTCCTATGCTCACCCGCCTCACTCAAACTGGAATTGACTTTCTGAATGGCCCAATAGGCCTTCTTCTCTAACTCAACAGGCAGGTGACAGGCCTTACCGTAAACAAGCCGATAGGGTGAAGCACCCAACACGGTCTTATAAGCACTGCGGTAGGCCCACAGCGCATTGTTCAATCTGGTGGACCAATCTTTCCTAGTCACACCTACAGTCTTCTCTAAAATCCTCTTAATTTCCCTATTTGCTAACTCGGCTTGCCCATTAGTCTAGGGGTGGTACGAAGTGGACACCTTATGAGTGACGCGAAACTCCCCCATTAATTTCTCAAATGACCGACTCGTGAAATGCGTGCCCTGATCCGAGATAATGGCGCGTGGCACGCCAAACCTCGACAAAATATTAGCCTTAAGAAACTCTAGCACGACTTTGGACTCCATCGACTTAGTGGGAATTGCTTCCACCCACTTTGACACATAATCCACCGCTAACAGGATGTACTCAAAACCATGAGACATCGGAAATGGACCCATAAAATCGATGCCCCAGCAATCAAACACCTCTAGCACAAGAATAGGCCTGAGGAGCATCTCATGACGTGAAGACAACTTGCCAAGCCTTTGGCAATGGTCACATGACCTACAAAACACATGCACACCCTTAAACATATCGGGCCACCAGAACCCGCACTGCATAATCTTGCCGGTGGTCTTCTTCGCAGAGAAGTGACCCCCACACGCCTCACCATGACAAAACTCTATGACCCCCTGCTGATCAGACTCGGGGACACATCTACGCACAATTTGGTCCGCACAATACTTGAACAAATAAGGGTCATCGAAGATGTACTGTCGGACAGTCCTCAAAAATCGCTGCTTCTCCTGGGTAGACCAATGGGAAGGAATCTGCCCAGTCACCAAATAATTAGCAATATCAACATACCATGGGCACTCATTAGCGGCGAACAACTGCTCGTCTAGGAAGGAATCTCTAATGGGAAGATCCGAGGTGGGGTCCTCGAACTCCAGACGAGAAAGATGATCAGCTACTACATTCTCAACCCCTTTCTTATCCTTAATAACGAGGTGGAATTCTTGCAGAAGCAGAATCCACCGAAGAATAAGGCGAGCTTTCGCATCCTGTTTGGTCATCAAGTACTTCAGGGCTGCATGATCGGTGAACACCGTGATCTGCGAACCCACCAGGTAGGATCGAAACTTATCTAAGGCAAACACCACCGCTAGCAACTCCTTCTCGGTAGTGGTGTAATCCATCTGTGCCTCATTGAGCGTTTTGCTCGCATAGTAAATCACAAATGGGTCTTTCCCTCTCCTCTGCCCTAAAACAGCTCCGACTGCATAGTCAGAAGCATCACACATCAACTCAAAGGGAAGACTCCAATCAGGAGACTGCACAATAGGCGGAGTAGTGAGACTCCGCTTCAACTTTTGAAATGCCTCCTCACACGCATCGGACCACACAAAGGGTGCGTCCTTTGCTAGCAACTGACACAACGGACGGGAGATAGCACTGAAATCTTTAATGAACTGCCGGTAGAACCCAGCGTGTCCAAGAAATGAACGCACATCTTTGACAGACTTAGGAATGGGAAGATTACGAATCAAGTCTATCTTAGCTTTGTCCACCTCAATACCCTTGGAGGACACAATGTGCCCCAAAACAATCCCTTGGGTCACCATGAAGTGGCACTTTTCCCAGTTCAGCACCAAGTGCTTCTCCTCACATCTCTGTAACACCTTGCCTAAATTTTCGAGGCACCCATCAAATGAGTCCCCGAAGACTGAAAAATCATCCATAAAGACCTCAACTATCCTCTCAACCATGTCGCTAAAAATTCCCATCATACACCTAGAAAAGGTACCAGGTGCATTGCACAACCCAAAGGTCATGCGACGGTAGGCATATGTACCATACGGACACGTGAAAGTGGTCTTTTCCTGGTCCTCTAATGCGACCTCTATCTGATTGTACCCCGAATACCCATCTAGGAAACAATAGAAAGCCCGACCAGCCACCCTCTCCAGAATTTGATCAATGAAAGGGAGAGGGAAGTGGTCTTTCCGGGTGCTCGCATTGAGCTTCCGGTAAACTATGCATACTCTTCAACCTGTAGGAATTCGGGTCGGCACTAACTCCCCTTGCTCATTGGTAACAACTGTCACTCCAGCCTTCTTAGGCACTACCTGAACCGGACTCACCCACTCACTATGGGCAATTGGGTATATGATACCCGCATCTAAAAGCTTAAGTACCTTAGCCCGAACCACCTCTTTCATGTTGGGGTTCAAGCGTCGATGAGGCTGCCTAGAAAGTCTCACACTATCCACAAGAATGATTCGGTGTGTACACACTGTTGGGCTTATACCATGAAAATCAGCTATGGTCCAACCAAGTGCGCCTATATGCTCTCTCAGTAGGTCAAACAACTTCCTCTCTTGATCCTCCTCAAGGGATGAGGAGATCACAACTGGATAAGTATCATCGCCCTTCAAAAAGGCATACTTGAGCGTGTCCGGTAGAGGCTTTAACTCTGGTTTTGGCGGCTGAACCAAAGACGGAAGAACCTTGGGCGGAGGGTTGCCCAGAGGCTCGAACATTGGATCATGAGCGACCCCACACACATCCTCGACCTCTAACATATCCCACAAATTTCCTACCTCTGCCGAATCTAAAAATGACACCTCCTCAGTGGTAAGAGCAACCTCCAGAGGATCCTTATACAAGACTATATCGATGTGCTCCTGAATGAGCGTGTCAATCAAACACAACTCCTCAGACTCCTCATCATCCTCACCCAAAGTACTAACACTATAGACATCCACCTCCATTTTCTCCTCGCCAACTGACAACTGGACCTTGACTGTTTTACAGTTCATGACAGCATTGGAGGTGGCCAAGAAAGGACGACCTAGAATGATGGGAGTCTTCTCTAGAACCTCGGGGCCTGGACTAATATCTAGGACAATGAAATCAGCATGAAATTGGAACTCGCCTACCCGAATCAACACATCTTCCACCACTCCCTTCGGCACTCTAACACTCCAGTCCACCAACTGTAGCGTGACGGGAGTCTCTATAAGATCGCTAAGGCCCAGCCTCAAATATGCGGAATAAGGGAGCAAATTAACACTCGCCCCTAAGTCCAACAACGCTTTATCGAATGTCTGACCTGCGATGGCTATGGGGATGGTGGGACACGCTGGATCCTTGCACTTGGCAGGAATCTCAGTCTGAAGAATGGAGCTCACTTGCTCTATCAGAACCACGTTGTTCTGATTCTTGCGCTTTGTCGTGCAAAGGTCCTTCAGAACCTTCGCACACTGGGGAAAAGACTCAATCGCCTCCATCAAAGTGATAGGGAATTGCACCCTCTTGAAAAGTTCTAACATCTTAAGGTTCATACTCTGCTTAGGTTTCACTGCCAGTCTTTGAGGAAATGGAGTTACTGGCATAGCTGGCGGTGTTGGAGTCGTGGGGTCTGCAGCTGCAGGCACCACCACCTCAGGTGATTCCTCATTCTCTTTTTCCTCTTTTCTAGGGACATCAACAATATCAGGAGTGGCTTTAGGTGCATCAACCTGCTTCTGGGGTGAAGCCTGCTGTTGCTTTGTCTGAATGGTCTTGTCGATCGCTTTCCCACTCCTAAGAATGGTGACCGACTTAGCCTCTTCCTGATTCTGACTCTGAGTATTACGACCTGTAGGATTTCCTAAGTAATGGGCACCCGCCGAACTACCCTGAGCTGGAAATCTACCCTTCTTCTGCTGCAGTTGACTGACAACCGCCGTGAGTTGTGACATTTGGGCCGTAAGGGCCCCGATTTGCTACCTAGTATCAGTCTGGAATGTAAGCTGAGACTGCATCAGGGAATTAAGCGTATCCTCTAACTTCTGGTCACGCGCAGTCATCTGTGAATAACCTGGGGGCGGACCACGAGTGGATGGACCTGCCCCCCTCTGTTGCTGGTAGTGGAATGGAATGACCTGGCCCTGCGGGGGCCTGAACGATTGGAACTGTTGAAACTGCTGCGGTGGAAGTAGCGCAAGGGGTTGAGCTTGACCTCCACCTACGGGTCTGGGGTCAGACCACCCAAAATTTGGATTGTCCCTCCATCCCGAATTATACGTATTAGAGAGCGGATCCTAACTACGGACTGCATTGACCTCGTCCTGACTAGATTGACTCGCCCCCTTGGCGGCAATGAACGCAGGACAAGCAGTCACGGTGTGCCCTCTACAATCACACCACGCACAAACTTCCTCACTAGCCACCTCATTAACCTGACGTACCTATTTTGCCTTAAACTCTTCAAATTTCTGGGCCATTTTATCTACCTGAGCCTGAAGTCGTTGGTCACGGATGGTAACAGGGATAACAGTGGACCCGGAAGGTCCAGACCGGTCAAAGTCGGATGGCTCCAGGGCCCTCTGCCTATCCGCTAAGTCATCTAGAAAATCCCAACCCCTCATCCGTTGTTTTGGACAAGAAGTCATCCCCTTTACAAGAATACTCTATGTGCTGGAGTGTCTCAGCGTTGAGACCCAGATGAAAGAATTCGACTAACTGAATTCTCTCAAAGCCATGGTGTGGCAGCCTTAGGAGCACGTCCTTGAAGCGCTCCCATGCCTTGAGAAACGATTCACCCCTTTCCTGCCTAAAGCCTTGAATTTGACGCCTTAAACTATTCGTCTTAGCCTCAGAGAAATACTTCCTATAAAACGCGTCACGCACTTGTGCCCAAGTGGTGAAGGATTGAGGCTTTTGCATTCGGAACCACCTAAGCGCGGATTGTGACCAATTGAACGAGTGACGGCAGGAACAAGTCTCTCGATTTTTGTCATGCTTGGAAGGATCACTTCTGCTTGGGCATGCAAGCCTATGGGTTAATTACCCGTTGCAATACGATTATTTGAAACAATGCGAGAGTTGAGCGCTTTGCCATAACTGAGAACCTTTCTGAACTAGATATATTGACACATTTATTAAACCTAAGTTTTTATCCCGAAAGCGCCATCTTTCAGAGTTGCCTCAAACAACTTGAGGCAAGCATTCTCATATTGGGTAGTAGACGCAAGGTTGCGCACTAACCCCTCAAAGGTCCGCACGTGTTCGTACGGATCATCGCACTCCCTCCCATGGAAACTAGGGAGGCTGTTTAGGACACCATGTTTGACTGTAAAGGCATTATGTGCCTCTTGTGTCTCTCGAGGGAACACAATGGGTCCGGGAGGAGTGGTCCTCTCGGGATGTAAGTGCTGCCTCAAGGACTGCTGATTGGCTACGTGTTGGGCTGCCATTTCGCCTATATCTGACTCTGACTCCGAAACTGACTCTAACTCTGGCTGGAAAAGCGGATTCTTGACACTAACTGACTCAAAAGGTAATTCTATATAAAGACCACAAATGGGAATAGACTCTGACTGGTGTTTAGCTAAGTCTGACTCTGAACTAGAAGATGAAGGACTAGAAGACATAGGCTGACTCGACCCCACTTCTTTTCGAACTAACCGATGGGTGGGGTCACGATAATAAAGGGGATCCCGTTTAGGGGAAACCTCCTTCTTTCTACCTATGGTGACTCAACTAAAAGACAAAAGACATGAAAACTCACACTCTTGAACACACGTCGCCGTCCCCGGCAACGGCGCCAAAAATGCATGACCAACCGGGTGACTTAAAATAAAGACGCGTCCCAAGCGTAGGACTCTCGACCGGCGTAGCACAATATCCGGAAGTACCGGAGTCGAACCACAGAGACGGACTGACGGTGCTTGACTCAAAAGTATTGAATTCTAGTTTGACTCGGCTCTTAGGTAGCCACCCCTTGTTCAATGAGATTAATTAACTAGATTACCAGACTAAATTGATTAAATATGGATTTAAAAAAGGAGCGTAGCCGTGGGAACCCAGCGTCCGCAACTAGCCTAACCAATGTTTACTTGGGCCACAATTATTCATTTCATTGATTTTAGAATAGGAAAAAGGATCCCTAACAAATGCGCACCACCTGTCACCAGATTCCGTGCGCATTCGAATTTCGGCGATGCCTGGGTTTTGTTTGTTAGAAGAGTTTTCGTCTTCTAAAACTGCTCAAAAATTGAATTAATTCGATCCCGAGGTAAGAACATCGATTAGTCTAGCTACGAGGCGCTTTCGCCCCGCGGCCACACGCTATTAAACTACTCGCTCATTATACTGAAGATCATAACGGTAATACTATAAACCCTAGATCTAGACATGCTCAAAGAATAGAAAGAAAAGCAGAAAACAATACCACTGATTGCAGAGAAGGAACAAACTTGATTATCAACGCCAAAACACCAATCCTACAGTCGGAAATCTGAAAATTCTGAACTAAACTTGAATGTCGAATTGAGTTGAAATCAGCAGCCGAAATTGAGAAAATAAAACCTAAGTTGTCAATGTGTGGAACCCTCAATTCGAGTTCTTAAGGAGTATTTATATTCTTCTCCCTCAATTACAATGAAAATCCTAAGTAAAAACGGAATTTTTTCGCCGAAAATCCAAAACGACCACGTTTTCAAGCTCTATGTAATGCCCTCGGTAGCGCTACACCTGTTTATAAGTAGCGCTACCGAACCCCTTAACTGCCCCTTGACTGTTGACCTGCCGTTGGCCGTTGACTTGTAACCCACCGGTAGCGCTACACCACTTTTGGTGTAGCGCTCGTGGACCTTCTGTTCACTTTTGCTCCCCTTTTGTGCCACTTTTGAGCGCTCCATCAAATTCCTGTAGCGCTCGCGATGGGTTACGATCACCTCCACGCGAAATCAACTTCAACACTTAGTCTCCTCAGCCTTGCTCACTCTCGATCATTGTGCATGCCCTTCCAACAACTCCGATTAGCGCCAAAACACCTCAATTTCCTGCAAATTAAGCACAAACACCAAATCCAACCACGTGCACGCATTAAACGGAAAATGAGGATTAAATGTACGACAAACGCGCTAACTCTACCCTACTTAGGCGCTTAAATGCATGGATTTCACGCGCCTATCATCTGGTATTTCTTTTGAGAGAAATCGGGAAGTGCTTGCTTAGCGTAGTTTTGTGCACCGGTATTTCGTCTAAGAGAAATCCGGTAGAGCTACCGCCTAGTGTTGAAACTCAGACTCTTAATCTATATAATGGCAAGAACTATGACACTATACAGGAATAAATCCTTGTATCTTTGGTTCCTTCTTCTTCGTAGAGATCAAACACGTGCTCTTCGTCGGAACCTTAATGTTGCAAGACAGAAAATCGTTAGAGCACCATTGCCTCTCTTCGGCAAAGGCCCTCCGAAGTTTACATAAAACATATAAGGGAAAATTTCAAAATAACACCTGGACTTTGCACCCAATGTCCCAGAAACACCTAAACTTAACTTTATGTCAATTAGACACCTGTGGTTACAAAATCCCCTTTTTAAGGCACCTGCCGTTATATTTCGTCCAATATGTGCTGACGCAGCATTTTTATCCCGTTAAGTGTCCCAATTGCACATGATAGGAAGTTGAAAGATGCACATAATCAAAACCCCTCCCTTTACTCTTCTTTTTTTTTTTTCCAATCCCTCCCTTTAAAAGCAACCTTGATCTCTCTCTCTCTCTCTCTCTCTCTTCCCCAATCTTATCCTTCTCCTCCTCAGCCATGGGTGAATCATCATCACCACCCCAAACCCAAGTGCCCATCCATTTGCCCATTCATATCCTCCTCACCATGAAAGGAATGCGAAAATATAATAAAAGAAGGCGTAACCGAAGCTCCAGCGAGCTCGTCGGCAAATTTAGCCAGAGAAGATGATTGGGAATGTGAATGGGCACAGGAAGGTAAAAGCCCTTGGTGCTAGGAGCAAGAATCCGGTGATATTTTAGCTTGAAAGCGCTCCGGTTGTCGTAGATCTCGGTCTAAATTTTGAAAATCCACCTCCTTTGATGGAGGAATCCGGCCGGTTAGAGACCTTGTGGTCACAGAGAGAGAGAGAGAGAGAGAGAGAGAGAGAGAGAGAGAGAGAGAGAGAGAGAGAGAGAGAGAGAGATTGGGGGAGATGCAATGGAGTAAACCGTTAAGGAGGCGGCCGAGGAGGAGTGGGAGGAGAGTTAGGTGGCGACGGAGAAGGAGGGGAGTTAGGTGGCGACGAAGAAGGCCGTTTGAGGAGAGGCGGGTGAAAGTGGCAGGGAGGCGTGGAGAGAGAGAGAGAGAGAGAGAGAGAGAGAGAGAGAGAGAGAGAGAGAGAGAGAGAGAGAGAGAGAGAGAGAAAGAGAGAAGAGAAGTGAGGATTTTGATTCTATGCTTTACAAAGGCCGAATGTCATGTGCCATTAGGTACTTAGCGCCAGAAAAATGTCACGTTAGCACACTTTTTGACAAAACAAACAGAATATAACGACATGTGCCTTAAAAATAGGATTTTGTAAACACAGGTGTCTAATTGACATTAAGTTCAAGTGTTTCTAGGACATTGGGTGCAAAGTTCAGGTGTTATTTTGAAATTTTCCCTACATATAACAATAAGTTACAGCGTACCTTTCTTCATGGGTTTGATGCTTTATTTAAAGGTGTAGATTACTTTTTTATCAAGACTCCTCGTTGCCCTAGTTTCCTTATTTTGTTCGGAAACCTTTCCCTTATGGGATTCGTCCCATAAGGTAATACAATTGGAGTCCATATCCTACCTAAGATTCTGCATTTGTATTGCATTCCTACTCTAATATGAAATGCCTATGTCAATCTCTTAGAACACGGGATTAACCTCTTATAGCGAAAAGGTTATTCCATATCCTTCTAGAACATCCCACCGCCTTATCTCTCAAGGTGGTTTGGCCGAGCAACCATAAGCACGAAGGTGCTGAGCTATATCGTACTCAACACTTTCATGGTGCCGCCGCAATCTAGTAATGCTAATCTGGCCGTATACGTGGCCTATCCAACTCATCCCTAATCTAGGGCACCCTTACGTGGTCTCCCCGAGCTGGTCCTCCCTCTCGTGGTGTTTAATTCTCACCCCAAGCAATTTATCTTTTGTTTTTTCATATGATTTTGTTTTCCTCTTGAGGTTTATTTTTATTTTTGTTACAAGAACTAGGGCCCCGGTTTTACAAGTTCGACTTAGACCCCCGAAAATATGAGGGCCGGCCCTGCTCTCCACAGACTCGACCTCCGATACAACCAGATGACCCAACAGCAACATTTCTCTTGTAAGTATAAGGTTGTCTGTTGAAGCAACAGGGTTTCACCAGTTTGGTATGTTAGATTTGAGTAGTTAGGGTTAATCTGTTATTTTTTTGGTAATTTGAAAGAAAGAAAAAAAACCACAACAGGATTAAAGGGGCATACCCCAGAATGACAAACAAACAGTCCAAACTACAGTGGTTTAGGGATTCAAAAAAATTAAACCATTTGGTTTTTTTTTTTTTGTCTTTATTCAAAAAAAAATTGCATTTGTTAGTTTTAAGTCGATTTTTGTGAATTATTGGTTCATCATGACGAGAAAAATGTAAAAGGTCATAAATCATTATAAAAAAAAATTACTAAAGACAAAAACAATCCAATTTTTTTTTTTTGGATTATTAGATTATTTTTGTCCTCATTCACAAAAATTTAATTGTAGTTGATAATTTTTTTTCTCTTTAGATTTCTCTCGTGAAGATGAACCAATAATCCACTAAAAAAAAAATTGATACAAAATTTTTTTTTTTTTTTGAATAAAGACAACCAAAAAAAAAAAACCAAATGGTTTATTTTGCCAAAGCACTCCTTAATCTTGTTACTATCTGAAGAGTGATGGGTTTTTTTTTTTAGTTTCAGGGATTTTTTGGTTTACTTCAACAGATTTTGTGAGTTGTTCAGTGGTAATTTGTGGTTATGATTGTGGGAAAAAAACATTTCCAACAAGGTTTTTCCTGAGCCGAGCAGATAGTTCAGTGTTCGGGCATGTGAATTTTGACACATCAGGTCAAGGGTCAGCCCTTACAAATTACAACCTCTTTTCCTTTCCCCCAACCATAATTTTGACCCCTTTGTTTTTTGCCAAGAAGATATTATACATTTCTTGGATAATTGAACTGGGTGACAAAACTTGAAGTCAGGAGTGGCTTGTGTCTCTGGTCAAGGGCCTAGCACATGGACCTGCTTCCCAGTTACAGCTTCTTTGTCCATTTTGAAATTCAGGATACTGACTCTAGTGGTTGAAAAAGCTGCTGGTTTTACTAGCTTCTTGTTTTAAGTTGTTCCATTACTTAGTATTTTATTTTTAACTCTGATGAATTGAAGCTATTTTATTGTGGAAACATGGTTTTTGTTGGATTAGTTAGTTTTGTTTCTTGGTGTTGTTGGAAGATTTATTTTGATATATTTAGGGATTGGCATAGTGGTAGTTTTTTGGATATGGATACGAAAGAATGGTTACGGTTTAAGAAACCATTTTTTTTTATCGGCAATAAAAAAGTTTTAGGGAAATTTATGGAAATGGTCCCTCTAGTTTAACCCGTGTCTCGTTTCGTCCCTCATGTTTCAATTTCACTCTAATTGACCCTGTAGTTTCAATTTTGCTCGAATTTCGTCCAATTGGTAACAAATGTTAGCTAAATTGACGGAAAACCCAATTTGGGGCTTTTTTTAGGGACAGACCTGTCATTTCCCCTCCCCTCTTTCCCAATACCAAAACCCTAACTCCTCCTACCCCTTTTACAGTATTATTTTCATCTGAGGAAACAAAAAAAACTGGCTATACATCCAGGTGAACACGGTGAAGCCGGCTGCACCAAAGCCACCCGAAGCCACAAACCCAGTCAGCAAAAGCCTAACTCTGAAGTCCATGATGATATTTCTACCGAGCAGCCCCAAGTAGATGAAACCACTACTGATCCCTCCGTCTTGGGGGATGATGTTGCTGAGGGTCTTGGAGGTAGCAACCCTGACCCTAACCTTGCCACTGACGCAGGTCAGCACGGTGAAGAGGCTTGATGCTTTTTAATCTTACCTTTTATCATCTATACTCTGATTTTGACCCTGCGCGGTCTTGCTCGGTCGGATGTGGCCCTTTTTAATACCTTGATACTTTGTTAAGTACTTTTGCGTACTCCTTTGTTTTTACAAGTGTTTCGTACTTGTTACTTCCCCAACCTTTATCCGTGCTGAGTTTGTTTTTATGCTGAGTTTTTTAAGTATCTTCGTACCTGAGCCTCTCACAGCCTAGGTGTTTTCGTACTTAGGAACTACTGCAGTATGCATTGCAGACCCAAGTTTTTTCATACTTAGGATTTTCATTGTTGCTATACTCGTAATGTTTGTTGCAATATTCGTTGCAAACTTGCATTATTCATTGCAAACCTAAGTTTCTTCATACTTAGAATTTTTGTTGCAATATTCGTTGCAAACTTGCATTGTTCATTGCAAACCTAAGTTTCTTCATACTTAGAATTTTTGTTGCAATATTCGTTGCAAACTTGCACTGTTCATTGCAAACCTAAGTTTCTTCATACTTAGAATTTTTGTTGCAATATTCGTTGCAATATACGCACTCTTTGCTCCCCAATAGGAATCCAGATTGGAAGCAACTTGGGTTCATATTTAAACAACATCACAGTAGGAGAAAAATGAAATTGTATTAATAAAGACAAAAATCTAAATAACTGTTGGTGATTTTATTCGTAATCCCAACAAGGTGCCAAAACAAATGTGAATTTATTCGTATTCACTTTTTAGAAAAAGATGTGATTGTATTCGTAATCGGACAAACAAATCACTGGTAGAACTTTCTCAGGTTCTGGACGTTCCATGGCCGTGGTATAGGATCTCCATCCAGATCGGCCAAACAATAGGCCCCAATTCCAGCAATTCCCACAATCTTGTATGGGCCTTCCCAGTTCGGCCCAAGCTTCCCGTCCGTAGATATTTTGGTGTTAGCCAAGACTTTCCTTAGGACTAGATCTCCAATTTTGAACTCTCTTGGTTGCACTTTCTTATTGTAGCTTCTTCGTAGCTGCTCTTGATACGCTGCTAAGGTGATAAGGGCACGCTCCCTTCTTTCCTCGGCGAGATCAAGTTGCTCGGCCAGGGCTTTATCGTTGCCTCCTGGCTCCACGAGAGTTGTGCGAATGGTTGGCAATCCAATCTCCAAGGGAATTACTGCCTCTATCCCATAAGCGAGGGAGTACGGCGTCTCTCCCGTAGATCGCCGTGGGGTGGTCCTGTATACCCAGAGCACGACTGGAAGCTCATCAGGCCACTTTCCCTTCTTCTTCTCCAACCTCTTCTTGAGACTTTTGAGGATAGTTTTGTTCGAAGCCTCCACTTGCCCATTGCTCTGTGGGTAAGCTGGGGTGGAGTAATAGTTCCTAATGCCGTATTGGGCACAGAAGGCTTTGAACTTCTTGCCGAACTGGGACCCGTTATCTGAGATGATGGAGTAGGGTATTCTAAACCTCGTGATGATCTTGTTCCACACAAACTTTTCCACCATGGCTTCGGTGATTTTTGCCAGAGCTTCACCCTCTATCCACTTAGTAAAATAGTCTGTGCCAATGAGTAGGAATTTTCGTTTCCCTGTTGCCATAGGGAGAGGACCCACGATGTCTAATCCCCACTGAGCAAACGGCCACAGACTGGTCAGAGGCAACAGATCCTCCGTTGGAGCTCGGATGAGAGGGGAGTATCTCTAACACTTTTCACACTTCTTGACAAAAGCCTTTGCATCCTCCTGCATGTAAGGCCACCAATATCCCTGGGATATTGCTCGGTGGGCAATTGACCTTCCACCAGTATGTCCCCCACACGTTCCAGCATGGATCTCATGTAGGAATCCCTGAACAAGAGCTGGGTGTACACACAACAAATATGGGCCAAGAAAAGACTTTTTGTAAAGCTTACCTTCTGGAGAGAGCCAGAAGCGTACTGATTTGGTTTTGACCTTGTGAGCTTCCCTCTTGTCTTCTGGCAATGTCCCATCTCGTAGGTATGCCACTATTGTGTCCATCCAGCTCGGCCCAAACTCTGTTTCCATCACGATCTCTACTGCTCGGCCAATGCTCGGTTCGCTCAAATAATCGACAGCTATTGTACGGCGGTACTCCGTGTTTACTGCTGATCCTAAGCATGCCAATGAGTCTGCGTGTGCATTCTGGCCCGAGCTGATTTGTTGGATGTGAGCTCTGTTAAACTTGTCAAGCAAATCCTTGGCCACTTCTGAGTATGCAGCCATCTTCTCGCTCTTCGTAGCATATTCCCCTGAAATCTGATTAACAACTAATTGTGAGTCACAAAATATCCGTAATTTTGTTACCTTGAGCTCCAGGGCGCTCCTCAATCCAGCGAGCAATGCTTCATATTCTGCTGCATTGTTTGTAGCACTAAATCCCAGCCGTAGTGCTTGCTCCAGTACCAAACCTTCTGGAGAGAACAGTACCACTCCTGCTCCAGATCCTTTGTTGCAAGCTGACCCATCAACATAGAGCCTCCATTCCTCTGGGTCCAGATTGGCCATTCTCGTTGGCTGCTCGGGGTGATTGATTTCTTGCTCCTTCTCGTGGAGGGCTGGTGGAGGTGGAGCCACCGTTGGGGTAAACTCGGCTACAAAGTCAGCCAAGATTTGCCCTTTAATTGCCGTCCTTGGCTGATAGTCAAGGTCGAATTGGCTCAATTCGATGGACCACTTGGATATTCGTCCAGAGAAGTCTGCCTTCCTAAGCAAGGCTCTTAGTGGATATTCCGTGAACACAGTAATGGGATGCTGTAGAAAGTAGTGAGGTAACTTTCTTGAAGCTATGACAAGAGCGTACACCAATTTCTCCAACGGTAGGTAACGCGTCTCAGCATCTAACATTGTTTTGCTCACAAAGTAGACCGGAGCTTGCTCTGTCCCCTTTATTCGTAGGAGAACCGAGCTAAACGCATGATCAGATACTGCCAGGTATAATATCAACCGCTCCCTAGCTTCAGGAGTAGAGAGTAAAGGTGGTGATGACAGGTAACTTTTTAACTCCTGGAAAGCGTGTTCCTGTTCGGCTCCCCGCTCGTATCCTTCTCTCTTCTTCAGAAGTTGAAAGAAAGGTCTGCAGCGGTCTGAGGACTTACTGATGAAGCGATTAAGAGTTGTTGCCATTCCTGTTAGCCTTTGGACCTCCTTCGTGGTCTTTGGGCTTTCTAGGCCTTGCAGAGCCGTGATCTGATCTGGATTAGCCTCGATCCCCCTTTTAGTCACCAGGTGCCCTAGAAACTTCCCCGAGCTGACTCCAAAGGCACACTTGGAGGCTTTTAACTTTAACTTGTATTTTCTCAGAATATTGAAAGTTACCTCTAGGTCGGCAAGGTGATCAGGCTTCAATTTGCTTTTTACCACCATGTCATCGATGTAGACCTCCATGGTTCTGCCGAGCTGTTCCTTGAACATCTTAGTGACCAACCTCTGGTAGGTCGCTCCAGCATTCCTTAGCCCAAATGGCATAACTTTGTAACAGTAGAGTCCTCTTGGTGAGATGAAGGATGTTTTCTCCTGGTCTGGCTCATGCATGGCTATTTGATGGTATCCTTGGTATGCGTCAAGGAAGCTCATCCTTTCATAGCCTGATGTGGCATCTACTAGCTGATCGATCCTGGTGAGTGGAAAGCTGTCCTTCGGGCATGCTTTGTTGAGGCTGGTGAAATCCACACAAACTCTCCACTTCCCGTTTTTCTTGTTGACCACAACTGTGTTGGCTAGCCAGTTTGGATAGCTCACCTCTCGTATGGCATCCGCTTCTAGTAGGCGATCCACCTCTTCAATCACAGCGTTGGCGTGCTGTGGTGCCGACCTCCTCGCCTTCTGCACAACTGGTTTGTGCTGAGGATCCACGTTTAAATGGTGGCAGATTATTTCGGGGTCTATCCCTTGCATCTCCTGGGGATTCCAAGCAAAAACATCGATGTGGTCCTTCAGAAAGGCAACCAAATCCCCTTCCTCCCGTTCGGCAAGTGTCTCGCCGATCAAGAAATACCTTTCCTCATCGTCTCCCTGGATCTGTATCTTCTTTAACCCTTCCACCATCTTCTTGGTGGGGTCACCTCCGATGTCTTCCAAGGTAGGCCGATCTGGAACTTCGACTGTCTGTACCAACTCGGCCTTGGGGGACTTCTTCAATACCATGTTGAAACATAGGTCGGCTACCTTCTGGTTTCCCCTAACGCACTCAATGCCATCCGCTCCAGGATACTTGATCTTCTGGTGGTAAGTTGAAGAGACTGCCCTCATTTTGTGCATCCAAGTTCTTCCTATAATCACGTTATAGGAGGAAGGGATGTCTACCACAAGGAAGTCGGTTTTCAGGACTACAGATCCAGCTCGGACGGGCAATGTGACCTTTCCCATAGGCCATACCGTCTGTGCACTAAAGCCGACCAGTGGAACTAAACATTTTTGCAATGAGCTCGGTGGGAGTTCCATCTTTTTGAAAGTTTGGTAGTACATGATCTCCGTGCTAGCTCCCTGATTGACAAGAATCTTCTCCACATCATAATCCCCTATTCGTAGGGTAATCACCAACGCATCGTTATGTGGCACAACTACTCCGTCCAGATCGTCGTCAGTGAAGGTGATTGGGATCTCCATGACTTCCTCAGCCCTCGGCCTCTTCATGCCGAGCTTCATGACCTGTTTTGCCTGGCCGTTGACCCTCTGGATGTGCCTTATCTCGTTGTTGGTATACGGGGTGACTAATCCATGTATCATATGGATTGTTCCCTTTGGACCTTTCTCGTAGTCCATCTCCTCTACCAGATCAGCATCATTCTTGCTATCAGCCAAGAACTCTTTAAGATGGCCCTCCGCCACCTTCTCATCCAAGAATTTCTTGTACTCCACGCAATCCTCAGTCATGTGCCCCCAATCTCTGTGATAACTGCAGTGCTGATTGGTTGCCCTCCTCTTTTCTGGGTTCCCAGTCATCTTTGGGGGTCTTCTGAACCACTGTTCGTTTTTTATCCTGTACAGCATCTTGTAGATGGGTATATTGAAAGTCGCCATAACACTGAAGTACGACTTGGGGTCTGGGTCAGCTTTTTCCTTCTTCTGCTGTGCATAATCCCTCCTTCCCGTCGTGAAGTCTTTCTTGTACGCCTTTGGCTCCATTGTCTTTTTCTCTGGGAGCTGAGGTTGTCCAGCGACAATCTTTCCTCCTGCCTGCAGGATGTCGTCCTCTACCCGTGCATGCTCCTGAATTCTCTCCATCAGTTTGGCCACAGTCTTGACTGGGTGCATGGTAAGCGATTCTCGTAGCTTACTATGCACGGGCAAACTTGTTTTGAACGTTGCCAGAGCATACTCCTCACTACAATTTTCAATCTCGTTGAAAGTTTCCCAGTAACGCTTTGAGTACTGTCGCAGAGTCTCATCATCCCTCTGTCTCATAGAGGTTAATGCATCGAATGTTTTTGGAGCTGCTCGGCTCGTAAGGAACCGTGCAGTGAATTCCTCAGCCAGTTGAGTCCAGCATAAGATGGATCCTTCTGGGAGCTTATGGTACCAACTTAAGGCCACTTTTCCTAGGCTGGATGGGAACATCTTGCACAGCAATGCATCATCTTGCTAATGCATAAACATGGCCTGCTGGTAGTGTTGGATATGGGCCACAGGGTCCGTGTTAGTTTCGTAAGGGATGAACGCTGAGTGTTTTACCCTGCTCGGCGTCTTCTCTGCGCGAATCCAATGGGCCAGTGGTGATTTGGAAATCTGGCCTAGGGCTTCCTTAGCTGCCTCTCGTGCAGTCTTAGGGCCTCCATCAGCTCGGCCAATGTCCACCCTTCTCGCTTGCTGCTCAGGAATGTGATCATTGGAACCAGATCTCTCATATCTGTCCCTAGCGTGCTTCCTTCTTTCTTTCTTTTCCACTGAAGCACTCCTTTCTCTCCGTTTTCGTGGAGAGGCTACTCGGTCAGCAAAGACGTCATCATGATGATGGACCCTTCTTTCTTTTACGTACTGCACGGATCTCGTCCGCGAACGTAAATCCTTCTCCTTCTCTTGGAGTTGTTTCTTTAGGTCCTGAATCTCTCGTTCTCGTCGAGTGACTTCACGGGCCAGTTCTTCTGCCTCCTGTTCTCTTCTGTCGAGGCTGTCCTCTTTTTCTTTATTCCTAGTTCGCCTGTGATCATCCCTTCTCGGTGGGCTCCTCCTCCGTTCACGTCGGGTTAAGGCCTCCCCACCTCTTGGTGGTGTTTTTGAGCGTTTCCGTCGCTCGTTTGATCTTGGAGAATCATAGTTTATCAGGCGCGTATCCCTAAACTTTGGAATTTCAGGGATATGTCCTATGTTAAACTTCTGGTGGCAGGCTTCTTTTGTGGTGCTTTTAGAACTGCAGGAGTTTCGTCCACCTTTGCACTTTTTCTCGTAGTGTAAACAAGGGTGGTTCCGCCATCGTCTTCCACATCCTTCCTCTGTGGGGTGCACAGAAGAGGTTCTGAAAGCACCATTGTTGATCTCTGTTGGAAGGGATCAAGCTTTTCTATCAGGTTTCCCACAGACGGCGCCAATTGTACGGGGATAAAATCCACGTAGCCCTGGATCACGTGCTTCCTTGGTTCAACCTTAAGTCTGCAAGACAGAGAAAAGGGTTAGAGCACCTTTGCCTCTCGTTGGCAAAGGCCCTCCGATGCCTAAGTTAGTATCACGTACTTGGTGAATTCAAACCACAATGCGTATGAAAATGGGTTTCACCGCGTACCTTTTGTCATGGTTATTGCCTTGTATTTATAGGTGTAGATGTTCTTCACATTAGGCATCTCGTGCCCCCGTTTCCTATTCTCTTTAGGAATCCTTTTCCTAATAGGACTTTCCTATTAGGGACGAGTCTCCATGTCCTGCTAGATCTCGTCTAGCAGGGGTCTTCCTTTCCATATAGGATTCCTTCCTATATGGGGCATACTCCTAATTACGTTAGGACTTCCCATATCAATCCCTTATTTCACGGGATTGCTCCTTGTCTCATAAGGAGCCGCTGTAGAATATTCTGGAATGTCTCACCGCCCTACTCGTGGCGGTGTCGTGCTTCCACGTAGCTCGGAATAACTCGTACATAGTTCAGCTTATTACACCGAGCTGAATTATGTATTCCAGAATGTTATTCAAGCTATACATGTAGCCTATCTAGCTCGGCCATATCAGGGGCATCATTTATGCCTTACACCGAGCTAGTGCATCCTGACTTATTAGTTTACTCTTTATTAATTCTAGCCTCATTCATGGCCAAACCAGCCCGGCACAGGGTTTAAGAATTCCCTATGTGGTGTCGAGCTATTCACCCTCTCGTGGTGACCGCCATAGGCACGTGCTATGCCTAGTAGTAGGGTAATCAGATTTTACCCACTCCAGGACCAAAACTCGTTCTTCGCTGTACACGGGTAAACGGCGACCACAAGGATTCGCATCTTTCGGGGTACCTTTTTCTCTCTAAAATCAAATGTTTTTAGAACACCGAACGGAGCGGAACTGTCTGGGCCTGGCCACTGGTGTTATGAACCCTACGACCGTACTTGTTTTTAAATAGTTTAAGCAAAACCAAATTCTCTTTAGTTTAGTTAATTCTCCCATCAAATTACAAGGGGTGGCTACCTAAGAGCCGTTTCAAATCTCACAACCCGAGTTTTTAGTTAAGCACTCTCCACCGTCCCTGTGGATTCGATTCCGGTCTTACCGGGTATTATGCTACACCGGTCTCAGCCCTACGCTTGGGGCAACCCATTAATTTAGGTCTAGGATTTGGTCAAGCATTTTTGGCGCCGTTGCCGGGGACGGCAAGAGGTGTTAAGAATTCGGGTTAGTATCTTTGTGTTTTTATCTGAGTCAATAAAAAAAAATGTCTTTTGTTTTTAGCATCTTTTTGTTTCTAGGTTGAGTCATCTGGAGTCAGTCGAGTGGTAAGTGTTTTGTGTCTTGAAAAAAAAAAAAAACTGATGGGCCTTCTTGATACCCCTGGGGAGTTAGAGCGACACCATAGTATGTTGTTGAGTAAATTTGCACAAATTAATGAACCCTATTGGAATTTTGAGAGCCAAGTAGGTATTCCTTCGAGTCAATCTGCACAAATACAAAATTTTACTTGGGGTTACGAGAATATCCCTTCAAGTCAACCGGGTACCTTTGTGTCCTCTTGGGATCACGAGCATTACTCAGACATTTTTTCGAGTCAATTGGCACAAAGTCCTGAACCCTTTTGGGACTATGAGACCCACATGACCCAATTTGGCTCCCTTTCCCAGGACCCGCAAGGGTTTGATCCTTATTCTACTGGCCCACCCCCAGAGCTGACTTATCTCCCTCATGATGACGAGTTTGAGGAGATGGTACAGACTTTTGTGCGATCGCAAATGTCCTTCACCGTGGACACCACCCTAGCAATTGGGGACCTTAGGTCCCAGTTGACTCAACTCACAGAGGCAGTGGGACAAATCCAAAAAAAGTGGGAGCCATTTCCTTCTCCGCCTCAAGTCAATAGAAGAGAGGAGGTCGACCCACTTCTCATTGAGGGACGAGTTGATGATCGTTTGGAGGAACCTTCCGAGTTTGGAGGGAATGAGGAGTTTACTCCTAGGGAAGAGGAAGTAGGTCTGGTTAACGATGTTGAGGAGATTGACTTGGTCTTACCACAGTCCTCTGAATTTGGAGGGGATGAGGAGCTTACTGCTGCAAAAGAGAGAGAAGAGGAAGTTGACCACCTTGTCATTGAGGGTGGGGTGGATGATGGTTTGGTGGAACCTTCTGAGTTTGGAGGGGATGAGGAGCTCACTGCCCAATGTTCCCCCCTTGAGTCTAATGTAAAGGTCAAACCCCCTCTCATGTATCTTCCACTGTTGATCCGCGCTGCCTACGTTTTCCTTTTGCGTTCCTATGAGTCTAGAGAACGAGGAGCTCACTGCCCTCTGTATGATGGTCCGATTGAACAATCTCCCACTACTGAGGAGTGGGACGCTGAGATTAATTATTTGCAGTCCTTAATGGACGAGCAAGATAGGAAGTATGGGTGTGAGAGTGAGTCTCTTATTTTGGGGGACCAAGACTTTGTTGAGGAGGAATTAGTTGAGAAACCAAACTTGGCGGATGAGGTTTCGATAGAAGAGTCGAAGTCGACGGTAGTGGAACATATTGATTTTCTTGGTGTTGATGATAACGATTTTGTTTATCTTCCTTCTATTATAAATTATGTCCACTGCTCAAAACTTAATTTGGTTCCACGTGAGCACTTAGAGGCACTTCAATTTCTTAAAACAATTCAGCAATTGCTTTACTCGAAGTATCTTTTCTTGTGGTCTGGCCGAGTTCAGTTTTTAGCAAAAAGCTTAGCGTGGGGTGGTGCATTCATGGGATTCATCTTTGTGGATTTGATTAATTTTCGAATTCCACGTTTCAAAGATCTCTCTCTCTCTCTCTCTCTCTCTCTCTCTCTCTCTCTCTCTCTCTCTCTCTCTCTCTCTCTCTCTCTCAATTAAAATTCATTCAAAAAGAAAAAAAACCATGATGGTCTTGTATAGACACCCACTCTTCAATTCAAGTTGGGGGATGGGGAGAAAAGTATGACACATGAGACTGCGTGAATGTCTGGTGGTGTTCTTTATTTTCTCTCTTTATTTGTTGTGGCCCGGCTTTCACGAGCGGGCGATACTAATGTCATTTGTTGCCTAGTAGGTAGTTGGTTCTTTAGTCTTTTGCAAGACGAGCATGCTACCACACCAGCCTTGGTAGTTTGAGCCTCTCCGCCAGAGTGAGTGAGGCATTCAGGAGCCTCGAGCAGGGGTGCCACTAAGTGTGGCGGTTGTCAGTCCAATAAAGCTTTGGCGCGGCTCTGTGTGACTAGCTGTGGACCTTGTTAGGTCCGAAGGAGCGGATCCTGGAAGTAGTTCCGATGACGAAACGCAACGGTGACGGCAAATTCCCCATACATCGGCCGGGGTCATGGTGGTTGGCTGCCACCTCAGGTTCGCCCTTTCCTTCTCTTTGTTTTTCTCTTTCTTTGTCTCTATGCTCTGGGGACAGAGCACATTTCAAGTTGGGGGGAGGGTGTACTTCGCACATGTTTTTTATTTAAAAAAAAAAAAAACAAGAAAAAAAAGACTTTGGATGCTTGGGTGTAACTATTCTTGGTTGATGACTGCTAATTCGAACTATAGGGGTTGTTGTGCGAGTCGAGGTCTCGATATGATTTCATGGATAGACTTAAGCTCGTGAACATGATGTTTAGGAAGCCTTTAGTTAGCCTGTTTCATCTATAGTCGGATAGCGTTTGGTCATTTGGAAACATGCTCTTACACACACACTGTTCCACTTAAGTATTTACCAGTCTCGAGTTTGGTTCATATGCCTTTGATATTGCGGTATGTGTTGACTTATAACTCCTTCCTAAAAAAAGAAGAGAAGAAAAAAAATAAGTTGTGTGTGCTATATTGTTAATGCTTATCCGGGCGTCCATTGAGTAGTAACCGGACAATCGGGGTATGGTCCCACTGTGTTGTTCGCGTCAAAAGATGGATAGACCTTGCGAAAGTATCGGTAAATTTGGTTAGTTGGATCTCAATAAAGCCTTTTTGACTTGAGCAATTAAGTCCGTAGGGGTCTCTTAAAACCTGGTGCTCTAAGGCCGTTTGGCTTGGGGACAGCCGACCCAAAGCTCGTTAAAGAGTCAACTAGAAAGCCCGAGAGATCCGGCATTGCACGACCACACAAAGGGCAAAAGAGAAGAAAAAAATAAGAAAAGAAAAGGGAAGGAGTGTGCTTAAAGAATTATTGGACTATCAACGGTGTGTGAATTATTCTCGAGATTGGTGAATTTCTATATGTGGTTTTTCCATCCATGCATGCCATTTGAAAATTCTTTATCCGATCGTAGGTGAGAGGATTAATTTTTGTGCTAAGATTGCTGCGAAGTTCACTTGTTTAACTTTGTCCATGGATGAAATGTCTTGCCTTTGACTTGCCTGACAGTCATTGTAGTGTTTCGAGAAGCTATTGATTGGGTTAAGTTGCATTCAAATGTCCGAGTCCTTTGTGTTTTGTGGGTTATCACTGCTGAAAACCCTCACGAGACTTCACTCGTCCTACCGGGGCCGCCCGGGGGTTTAAAAGCTCTATCCTTTTGTTTTATTTTTATTCTTTTTGTTGCTCGGGACTAGCAACCTTCAAGTTGGGGGGTGTGATAGGCGCACAATATCACAGATATAAGCGCCTAAGTAGGGCGAATTAGCGCATTAGAGGCGCGATTTATTCCATTTTCCACTTGATGCGGTGTTGTCTTTTGTTTTGGTATTTTTGTGTTTGTTTTCTAGGAAACGGGCCGGAGGAGCACGTAAAGTGGACACATGACATTGGGCATGCTGGGAACTGGTGGGGCCCAAGAAGGGCGAGCAAACAAGCTTGAAAAGCATTTTAAAGGTGTCTGTATCGATACAGGAGATTAACTGTATCGATACCGAGGTGCTAATGGGCGAATAGAATGTACCTGTATCGATACAGTCATTTAACTGTATCGATACCGGATGCGCTTAAAATCAGGCGATTGCTTTGCCACGTGTTTGGCTTCGGGAAAGACATAAATACTCTGTTTTTGTTCCGAATTAGGGTTCCGAACTTTATTTTCTTTTTCCTTATAGCAGCTCCTTGTTTTCTTCTTGGAGTTTCTACTTTCCGGAGTTCTTTCGATTGGAATTTTGATGTTTTATTGGCGAAGATTTAAGTATTGCTTCCGGTAACTTTCTCTAGTTTACATTAATCTCAGTTCTTGGTTGATCTTTTAGTTTAATCTTCTTCCGAGTTATATGAGCATGTTTTGTTTGAAATCTTGTTGTTCGTTCAAGTTAATATGAGTGAGTAGTCGCATAGGTATGGTCGCGGGGTGATTAACACGCCGTGGCCAGGACTGGGTATGTCTTCGCTCCTATTTCCAGAATTAATAACGGGAAAGGCAATTTTAGGTTATTAAAGAGCTTCCGTTGGACGTATCCGGGCATTGTCGGAGCCCATGTAACGCGGGGAACGGGGGACCAATACTCGTTCTTCGCTGTACACGGGTAAACGGCGACCACAAGGATTCGCATCTTTCGGGGTACCTTTTTCTCTCTAAAATCAAATGTTTTTAGAACACCGAACGGAGCGGAACTGTCTGGGCCTGGCCACTGGTGTTATGAACCCTACGACCGTACTTGTTTTTAAATAGTTTAAGCAAAACCAAATTCTCTTTAGTTTAGTTAATTCTCCCATCAAATTACAAGGGGTGGCTACCTAAGAGCCGTTTCAAATCTCACAACCCGAGTTTTTAGTTAAGCACTCTCCACCGTCCCTGTGGATTCGATTCCGGTCTTACCGGGTATTATGCTACACCGGTCTCAGCCCTACGCTTGGGGCAACCCATTAATTTAGGTCTAGGATTTGGTCAAGCAGTTGGATACTCAAAACACTGAAAAGACAATTGAAGCCCAACAACAATAAAACTCAAAAAAGCCCTAAAACATCTGTTAGTAGGTGAAGTCAACACAAGCATGATTCTTTCGACCAAGCAGATGGTTACGATCATGGGTTACTAGATCCACATCTATAGGTGGGGCCAACACCCAACACCGAACATACACACATGGATTTGCAACCTCAAATCAGGGCCAACCACCACGCACCGGTGGTGACCAAAACAACCGCCTTCGTCAACAGAAGACCTTCCCGGAGCACACCCATGTCCGATCTCGGACAAGACCAACCGAAACACAGCACCTCAAGCGGCATTAACCTTGCTGAGTTCTGATTCGCTTGTACTCGATCTTCGACAAGTTGAGCAACAATCGATGCACGCACCCACTACAAGAAAAAACACATTCAGCGACCAAATTCGGCGACCAAATTAATTTTAGTCGGCATATAGCAACCCTTTGGCAACCAACCTAATTTTAGTCGGCATTTACATTCCCAGACGACGTTTCAGCGACTAAAATATTGGTCCCCAAAATATTAGGGCAACAAAAAACAGCCCTTTGGCAACAAATTTTTTAGTCGCGGAAAGCGTTTTTTCTTGTAGTGACCCTACCATATCATAGAAAGCCGCCGGAGCTAAGAAAGAGAAGGACCAGCAAACCACACTGCCGCAAACCCCACAAGTTGACCGGACCCCAGAGTGGCCACCAAGAACTAACCATTTGGACCTCATAAACAGCCTGGAAAACCAACAACTGATATCCCACCAACGCCGCCCCATGTCACCAAAACACCCTCATCACCAAACCACAGCCAGATCTACAAAAAGAGAAAAAAGATACTAATTAAAAATTAAAAAAAAACGATAAGGAGAAGAGAGCAGAAAGGGTGGGGAAGAAGAAGAAACGGAGGGGAAGAAGAAATGAGAGAGAGAGATAGAGAGAGCGGGGAGGGGGGCAGGAGCTGGTGCCCGGCACATTGAAACACCTTTTCATCCTTTTTAAATCTTCTAGTCAATAGAGAAATAAGGTTCAGCTTGTTTAGCAATTCAATGGTAAAAAATGAAGGAAAGGTGAAAACTTTTACCATTTTACGTGTTTGATAAGCTAGAGAAGGATGAAAAGTTCTACAAGCTGCTGGTTTTGCAAGCCTTTTGTTTAATTCCTTCTCTCTCACTGTACTCTCTAATTATTTGGAGATTTTTTGGGGTAGAGCACCGGTTTTCTGTCAGGTTGGATTAGTTAGCGTTTTTCAGCTTGCTGTTCTTTGAAGATTATTTTTTTTGTCCGTTTAGGGGTTGAGTGATAGGAGAAGCTGTATTTTTTGGTTGAAGTTGTAAAAGTATGGCTTGGGTTTTGGACTAAAACAGATTTTGATCATCGTTCTTTTTGCCAGGAGTGAAATAAGTTTTGTTAATTACTTAAGGTGCAGTTTGATAGCAACAGAATGGTAGAAAATGATGAAAAGGGGAAAATATTCACTTTTCACGTCTTTGATTAGATATAGAATGACAATATTTATTTATCATATCCTGATAATTCTAAT
Source organism: Vaccinium vitis-idaea (assembly GCA_963854785.1). Classification (NCBI taxonomy): domain Eukaryota; kingdom Viridiplantae; phylum Streptophyta; class Magnoliopsida; order Ericales; family Ericaceae; genus Vaccinium; species Vaccinium vitis-idaea. The sequence goes on from OY978218.1 coordinate 27,208,208, forward strand.
TCATTACGGGGCATTTTGCAGGTAATAACCCAAGAGTCTCTTTTGGCTGCACAGGTAAAAGGGAAATAAACTCTTGTCTTGTTTTTATTTTCCTGCTCTGAAATTTGAATTTATGAATTGCTTAGACTTTTGGTTATTGGGCATACCTGTAGACAAAAGATTTGCATAGAGTGATGGACATGCTATCTTTAAGGGAACACCATGCACGGACCCTACTTATCTATTACCACTGGGATATGGAGAAGTTGTTTGCAGTGCTTGTGGAGAAGGGGGAAGCTTGCTTGTTTGCCAAAGCAGGTGTGGACGGTCCGATCCACGCGGCTCGAGGAAGATGGAAAAATGTGTGAGTCGCCACCCGGGGTTTATATGAGGAATTTTTGGTACCCGAGAAACCGTTTTTGAAAATAAAATGACTCTCGTGCCGTTTTTAGAAAAGGATTTGGTCTGCGAAAGGATTCTTGGATTCGGAAGCCAGGTTACGAACGGGGAAGGTTTTGTTGAAAAGCACCCCGCTCGCCCGGGAAATTCCCGGTCTCTACTAAATTTTTGTGGGATTTTCAGGAAAACGTTTTTATCGGAAACTTTGACAAGTAAACGGATAAATAACAAGAAATAATAACAAAACCATAACAGGAATAAAATCAAATAACTGAGTTTAATTATAATAACAGGGAGGAAAAAGGAGAGAAATGTAAATACTAAACTGCCGGAGGATCAGAAAACAGAGCATCAGAATACAGGAAAACAGGGGAAATCAGAGAATTTTGTTTATGCCACAAAAAGGTAACCGTACGGCTTTTGTAATTGACCGTACGGCTCAGAAGGTTAACCGCACGTTTCATTTGAGTTAACCGCACGGCTTGACTTTAAAGACTTTTTCAGAAACTTTGTTCTTCGACCAGAGACCAGTTTTTGTTTTAAGATTCTGATTTTTATACAAGATTCAACCTCTCAAGCCTAGAGATGACTACTGGAGTCACTCTCGACTCGAGAAGGTCCCCTCAAAGGGTCGAAGTTTCGGACTCAGCTAAGAGACGCGATGTATACCTTACTGGAATTGTTCTGGACGAACGAGAACTTCAGAGACTCCGGGTTTGATATCCTCAAGGATGGGTTTGATTCACACAAATAGGTTGTTGGAGGATCTTGAGTGAAGAAAATGGAACGAGTTTAAGGTTTCTAGAGGAGTTTGGACAGAACTTTGGGTCGGAAAATGGCCGGAAAATTTATCAGCGCGTCTTCGGAGTGAGAGGGTATTACTGTGTGTTGAGAATGGGAGATGAGGAGCGTTCTTATAGCCGAAGAAAGGAATAACAATTGAGTACGAATATCTGCCAAATAATGATGAGATGCTTCTGTTGCAGAAAAATGAATATTTCTTGATCTTAACCGCACGGTTGAAGTGGTTAGCCGCATGGTTCCTCTGAGGACACCGCACGGCTTAATCGGAGAAGTGTGAACCGTATGGCTTGAATGGTGAACCGTACGGCTAGGGTTATTTCCGTCCAGAATTTTTGAAGTTCTTAGTAACTGTTCCAAGTTATTCCAAGGTACCACTGACCATCGTTTTCATCATTGGGGATTCTCAAGGATAAAAATAGGGGTGTCTACAGCAGGTCTGACTATGGATGGAAATCATGATCCTGATTCACAACCTCCTCCTACCGTAATGTGCAACATCTACATGGAGGACGTACGTGGTACTGAGGTCACTACAATGGATTGCGGCCATAACTTTTGCAACAACTGTTAAGTTTTTCTCTTTGGTCTGCTTGTTTCCTTCATCTCTCGCATGTTACTGAGATTTTACGAAGTTTCAAAAACGTCAGACTACAGCGTAATACGTCATTTTCTGTTAATGTAGCCAAAGGATTTGTTTATATTAAATGGTTGCTTAATGGAGTTAGTTATTATGATGGGGTAATGCCGTAATGGAGTTAGTTATCAAGCCTATACTTCTGCGGCTCTTCTATGTCCCCCCCTTTTTTGTTTTGGTTTAACGGAGTTGCTGCCTAACTACTGAGAGTCTCTTACACCCAACCAAAGATCCCCCTCCTTTATTATCAATGGGCTAATAATATGTTTGGTTTGTTTCATGGCATGGAATCTTTGAAACATGCTTCATTATCATCCTGGACATATCAATACATTTAGGGTTTCCACTTACATGTTATTTTCCTTGCTTTTAGGTTGGACTGGCCATTTTGTTGTGAAGATAAATGAGGGTTAGAGTAAGCATGCTATTTGTGATGAAGCTATTGTTAGAAATCTTGTCAGCAAAACGCATCCTGATTTAGCTGAAAAGTTTGATCGTATTCTTCTTGAGTCCTATATTGAGGATAATAAAATGGTAAAGTGGTGCCCGAGTACTCCTCATTGTGGGAATGCAATACGGGTTGAAGAGGATGAATTATGCGAGGTTGAATGTTCATGTGGTTTACAGTTCTGTTTCAGCTGTTTAGCTGAAGCACACTCACCCTGTTCATGTTTGATGTGGGAGCTATGGACCAAGAAGTGTCTTGATGCAAATGTTGATTGGATTGCAGTTCATACAGTGCCTTGTCCGAAATGTCACAAAGCTGTGGATAAGAATGGTGGCTGCAACCATATGAGTTGCATCTGTGGAGCATATTTTTGGTGAGACTTGTTTCTACTTATGCCTGTTTTATTGTGCAAGTGAGTTTTATCTTTGTAAAATATCTGCTAAGAACCTTGTGTTTTTTCCACAGTTTATTTCTTTATTACAATGCCTTTCTGCATTGTTTTATTAAGTTATCTATGTTAAACAGCAAGTGTGTGTTTAGGGAGAAAGCTATTGTACATGTAGCACTAAAGGAATGTTAATCTAGAGTGTATTACAGGAATGTTTTGGTAGTCGTAGACTTATCTTCTTGTTTGACGAGGTGGAACTACCCCGTGCTATGGTACTGCTATTGTTGTTTTGGTGTAGCACTGTATGGGTGTGTATGGTATAAAAGTGAAGTTATGTATATGTATGGTTATATACGAACTTTATGGTTCATGTAAGAATGTGTTGCACATTTTTATGGTTTGATTTCTTACATAATTTTTTTGGTTCATTTGTTACTTCTCTTTATGTTATAAGCCTATTAGTTACGTAATGTTTTGGTTCCTCATGCACAACATGCTCACTCGCAGCACTTGCCGCGTGCAGGCCAGGGATGTACACCCTACCCATCTCTGGTATCCGCTATGATACCATTTTAAATGATCTTGGGTAGAAGTCAACTCCAAAAGCTACCTTATGAAGGGAGAGTGCCGTAACGCTAATATCCTTCATATTACTTTGGTACCCAGGCGATGTGGGACCTCGCTTCACATACCCCTGAAGTGACATTTTTATATGATTTGGATTTGGAGTCAAGGGCCAAAATACTAGATGAGTTGAATTACCTTTCTCTTGTGATCAGAAAGAAACAGTCTCTGCACTTGGATAAGGGCATAAGAGTCTATGCCCGGACAATCATTCTACAACCCCAAACACTTACACAAATAGATATTTACTAGTAGGTCTAGTTTTTCCGATTATAATTCCCTCCAAGTCAAGATCAATATTTTAATTACCTCCAACTCCAGTTGCTAGTTTAGATTACTATTATGCCCTTTTACAGCCTAGAACAATTCTCGTATTCCAAATAGATCGGCAAAGACCCAAACGTTGGCCATATCCACCGCCTTCTCCAATTCTCTCTCTCTCTCTCTCTCTCTCTCTCTCTCTCTCTCTCTCTGTGTGTGTGTGTGTGTGTGTGTGTTATCGATGGCGACGCTGCACCTCTGGTCATGTCGACAGTGGCGCCATAAAACCATAAAAGACGGGAGAGAGCTGCGAATCAAAGAAGATGATGGACAGGAGGTAAATCAAAGGCTAGTGGAAAAAAAAAGGCTATCTGAGATGAAATTGGAAATTGAAAAATGGCACTTTGGAATTGTTAGACCGTCGCCGAAAAATGCATCGTCGCAGCCATAGCTCCAGTTTTCCGACGACTGGTGATTTTTTTGTGCGAATTTTTCCCTGCGAATTTTTTTCTAAACTAGATAACTACAATAAAGATTTCTTCCAGCTTCAAAGAAGCTCAAACAACTCAGATAAATTGGCCTTTTACAGCCCAAAAAAATTCGCAGTCGAAAGAAAAAAATTCAGGTGCGAATCTTCCATGCGAATTTTGTAGAAGATGGAACAACTGAGATAAATTGCTCTTATACAACCCAGAATGGCGATTTGGAATTGTTAGATTTGTGGCCGGAAGATGCATCGCAGCTGCCTTAGCTCCATTTTTTGGCGACTGGTGATTTTTTTGTGTGAACTTTTCCTACGAATTTTGGGTGTGAATTTTTTTTTCTATACAAGATAACTACAATAAAGATTTCTTCCAACTTCAAAGAAGCTCAAACAACTGAGATAAATTGCCCTTTTACAACCCAGAAAAATTCGCAGTCAGAAGAAAAAAATTCGAATTTAGCATTCAACACTAGATCGAGGCATCCAGCTGCTTTGTAACATCCAAATTTTACCCGAAATCTGAAAATCAAAAGTTTAATTTTCACCTTAGTTATAATTGATGGGTTGAGGATCAGTTAATTGGGACCCCAACAGCTCAAGTACATGAGTATACTCAACGATTTCTCTGATTGCTTGCCTTCTCCCGCTTACCCTCCTCACAAATGCGGCGGCCGAAGACAGTGAATTGGTCGGCGACAGATTGGACGGCAGAAAGGACATCGGAGTGCCAGAGGGCGGCGGATTGGAGATGGAGAGGAGTTGGTCGTGGGAGATGGAGAGGATTAGTGATGCAGTAGCCATGGAGGAAGAGTATTTTCGGCGTTTTAAGCCTAGGGTGGCAAAATCGTAATTATGCTGCTTTGGAATTTTGCGCTTGGCCCACTTGGGTAGGACCCGAAACGGCCCAACGATCAAGACCCATGGCCTTTGGCCATGGTGTACGTCGTTTTTCGGGCTTTCGTCGCTGTTTAGGGCTCCGAATGGCCAAATTTGCCGTTTAAGGAAAGATTTGACTTGCCAATTACCTGGGCAAGGAAAATCCGAATTAAGCTGCGCTTTTGGGAAACATTCTAGAATTTTCTCTAGTTTTTTATTTTGCTATTATTTCGAATTTTCCATTTTTGGTAATTTTGCGTTTTTTATTGATTTGGCTTCCTTTTCGGAGCAATTCAATTAGGGTTTCCGGTTTCCTATATAATAAGTTGTAAGCCTTAAGGGCAAGACAGTTTTTGAGTATTATTGAATGATAAAGAGTCTAGAGAGCATTTTCTCTAAACTTTCTTGTTTGTGTTCAATTGTTGCACGTCTTTTCTGTAGTTCATAAGGCGCCCTGCATCAGTTGGTATCAGAGCATTGAGTTCCAATCCTGACTATGGCCGGAGGACGTGCTGGAGGTCGAGGGGGACGAGGTGATCGTACCGCTAATCTGGAGGACATCTATGAAAGAGATGACGTAGCGCAGGAGGCGCGAACAGAGGCACGATTCCAACAACTATCGGCTGCAATAGCTGCGTTAACCGACCAAGTTGCTGCCCTAGCTGTTGGGGGGAATCCACCTCGCCATCAACCGTACGATCGGCGGCCTCGAGAGGAGGACGAAAGTACGGATGGTGAAGCGGCTGAAAACCCTTTTGTTACGGGGGCGTTCGACGTTGGCAGAGCTGGCGGCGGTGGCTTTCATCAACAAAAGGGCAGAGGCCGGGATATCATGGCTGATAACCGTGATTTCCGTCCATGGGAGTCTGGTTTGAGAATCGACCTGCCTGAGTTCCAGGGGGGTTTGACGCCTGAGGAGTTCCTTGATTGGGTTGCGGCTATGGATGAAGTCTTGGAGTTCAAACAAGTTCCAGAGGATAAACGGGTGTCGCTAGTGGCTACCAGATTCAGGGGTAGAGCCGCGACATGGTGGCAGCAATTGAAGCAGACTCGGTTGCAGCAAGGAAAAGACAAGATTAGTTCGTGGGAAAAATTAAAGAAAAAGATGCGGGTGGCTTTTCTTCCCCACAACTACTCGCGTCTGATGTATCAGCGGTTGCAGAATCTTCGTCAGAATTCGCGTTCTGTGGATGATTACACCACAGAGTTCCATCAATTGGTAGCCCGGAATGATCTTGCAGAAACGGAGGAGCAGTTGGTATCGAGGTATGTGGGAGGATTGCGTGAACAGTTCCAGTTTACATTAAATATGTTCGAATTATTCTCTGTCTCTGATGCCTATCAGAAGGCGTTGCAGATAGAAAAACAAGCTAATCGTAGGCCTTCCTCGACCCCGTGGAGTGCTACGGCTCAGCCCGCGGTCGGCAATGCTTCCACCAAGCCAATTGCTAGCCTGCCCCCCACTAATCCGCCAACAATTATGGCAGGTGTTAGTTCTGGTTCTGGGTCAAAGTGTTTTAAGTGTGGTGAGCCTGGTCATCGCGCCTTTAAGTGTAGAAAGGGCGAACGACCAGGAAAAGATTTGTTTGTGGATTCTGATGGGATTGTGAACGAGCAATGCGAGTCATACGAGCAAGAGGCAACATATGATGAGGAGGTTGTGGAAGAAGTAGTTGGGGATAACGGTCCGTTATTGGTTGTTCGGCGACTGTGCTATGCTCCGTGTGAGGCAGAGGGCGATTCGTGGCTCCGTGGAAATGTGTTTCAGTCTACTTGTACCATTGGAGGGAAGGTGTGTCGATTTGTGATTGATTCTGGGAGTTGCGAGAACGTGGTGGCAGAAGAGGCAGTCCAAAAACTTGGTCTAAAGACGGAGGCTCATCCCAGTCCCTATAAGCTTACATGGTTAAAGAAAGGTAACGAAGTTAAAGTTTCCAAAAGATGTTTAGTTGCTTTCTCTATTGGTTCCAAGTACAAGGATGAAATCTGGTGTGATGTTGTGGCCATGGGTGCGTGCCACCTTCTATTGGGGAGACCATGGCAGTATGATCGTAAGGTGGTGCATGACGGGGGCGCTAATACATATGCGCTATCATTCAAAGGTGTGAAGATTGTGTTGCTACCTTCCAAGGAGGTTGTGCCCAAACCACAAACTGGGGAGGGTACCACCCTTTTGAAGAGGGTACAGTTTGAAGAGGAGTTGTCAACAAGCAAGGTGGTTTTTGTGTTGGTGGCGAAAGAGGGATCTAAGGCCTCGGCCTTGGGTGAAGGAGATGTTCCAGCAGTGGTTCAACCTCTTCTGCAGGAATTTCAGGATGTGTTTCCAGCAGACTTACCAGATGGATTGCCCCCTCTACGGGATATTCAGCACCAGATTGATTTGGTGCCCAATTCGAGTTTGCCCAATCGGCCTCATTATCGTATGAGTCCGAAAGAGCATGAAGAGCTGCGGAGACAAGTGGAGGAGCTATTGTCTAAGGGCTTTATCCGCGAAAGCCTTAGCCCGTGTGCAGTTCCAGCCTTGTTAACTCCAAAAAAAGATGGAACGTGGAGGATGTGCGTTGACAGCAGGGCCATTAACAAGATCACAGTGAAGTATCGCTTTCCAATTCCAAGGTTGGATGATCTGCTAGACCAGTTGGGTAATGCAAGGGTGTTCTCAAAGCTGGACTTGAAGAGTGGGTACCATCAACTTCGAATTAGGCCAGGGGATGAATGGAAAACTGCGTCCAAAATTCGGGAGGGTCTTTATGAGTGGATGGTGATGCCGTTCGGTCTGTCCAATGCGCCTAGCACCTTCATGAGGATGATGAACCAGGCCCTTCGCCCTTTTATTGGTAAATCTGTTGTCATTTATTTCGATGATATTTTAATATATAGTGCCACGCATGATCAACACTTGCAACACTTAAGGGAAGTTCTTACTGTTTTGCGTGCTGAAAAATTATTTGGGGCAATCAAGAAGTGTGTGTTCTTAACCGATACAGTGCTTTTCCTTGGATATGTTGTATCCAAGGATGGAATTTCAGTGGATGAGTCTACGGTTGAGGCTATTCGTAGCTGGCCACAACCGCGGACTTTATTCGATGTTCACAGTTTTCATGGGCTTGCGGCGTTCTACCGTCGTTTTATTCCGCACTTTAGCACTATCATGGCTCCTATAACAGATTGTATGAAGGGTGGCCGGTTTGCGTGGAATGATGCAGCAACTGATGCATTTCAATTGATCAAGCAGAAGTTAACTTCGGCTCCTGTGTTGATCTTGCCAGACTTTTCGCAACCTTTTGAGCTGCATTGTGATGCATCAAAGGTTGGAATTGGGGCTGTCCTTAGCCAAAATTCTAAACCAGTTGCTTATTTTAGTGAGAAACTAAATGGAGCTAAGATGAATTACAGCACCTATGATGTGGAGTTCTATGCCTTGGTGTAGACATCCCAATCTTGAACCCGAGATGCGTTCGAGCATCCCCGATGATGAAGCAGACTGATTACCTGGAACTTGTAAGAAGGACTTGAATTTGATCAAAACCAACCAAACACCACCCAAACAATCAAAATGTGTCAAACCAACCCAAGCACTGTTGAACCAAACCAAGCCAGCAAATTGCCATCCATAGCCTTGAGCGCTCAAGCCCATGGCTTTGAGCGCTCAAACCCCTGAGAAGCACCTTGAGCGCTCAAGCCCACGGCTTTGAGCGCTCAACTCTGGTCCAGTCAGCAACTTGCAGAGTATCTCATCATGAGATTTCCTGCATGGGAGCGTCTGGGATTGATCTTATACGATCTCTATACGTACATTATACTCCACTAAGTCCTAAAATACACCTAAAACTACCCCTAAACTACAAACCCACTTCCTCTCTCTCCTCTCTTCTTCTCTCTCCTCTCTTCTCTCTCACTCACTCTATAAAAACCATCCAACACCCCTGGTTTTGAGGGACGATTTCTCACACTCCTTCTCTTCTAATTCCACCAGAAAATCAATCATCTTTCTCTCTCTCTACAAAATCACTCTTCCACCATCAAAACCACTCACAAAACCACTCACCAAACCCAGAAATTCGATCCTTGATCATCCATCAATCACCTACATTGTTCAATTCGTCCAGATTATAAGCCAAAAACATCCACAATCGTCATCCCAAAGCCCAAAATCAAGTTCAAGTTACAATCATTTCCGAAAGGTAGTTAAACAAGTGATAAACTCACTGTTTTGATCCTTCTGAGGAAGGCTAGTGAGTTCAAGCAAGTTCAATATACTTGCATTGAACCCACAAAGGCCTAAAAGTTGTTCAAAACATTGTCCAAATCTGCAGTTACAACAGGGTTTGAGCGCTCAAGCCTTTGGCCTTGAGCGCTCAAGCCTAATTCAGAACAAGCTTCTGTTTTGCTAATTTCTGAGCTTTCTTTTGGTTTTGATCATTATTGAAGAGTTAATTGCGTTCATGTAGCTCTCAAAACAGTTTATTTCTACACCAAAACTACATGCATGAATGTAAATTAACCGTTTTATGGTGATCAAAGATCAAAATCTACAAATTTCTTATATTTAACTGCAAAACAGTGGCTGTCTGACCTTTTGAAACTTTATTTTATGCCTTTGGTGATCCTGAGGAGGTATTAAAATCTGTTTAAAGGTCAAAAATTAGAAAGCCATGTTATGGCTTGAGCGCTCAAGGTCAGATCTTTGAGCGCTCAAACTGTTCTTGGTTTATTTACAATTTTCCAGTAGTTCTGATGATGGATTATGGTTTAATTCCTTGTTGGTATGTATAATTTATCAGTACAGCGTTTGTGATCTGAATCCCTCTCTCTCTTTCAAAATTGGTTTGAGCGCTCAATCCAAGAGCCTTGAGCGCTCAAACTGGTTCGAGAACAAGTATGTTTTTAACATCTTTTGATGATTTCTGAAGCAAGGTGATACTTGTGTGATGTTTCTGTAATGGTTCAAAGTCTTAAAGCACCATCAAACATGAAAAACCAGCAAGGAAGATGTGTGGGAGAAATGATGGTTGAGCGCTCAAGTCATCACCCTTGAGCGCTCAATCCTCATTCTGGGATCCAGATTGCAAGCAGTGTGATAAATCTCATGTTCATAATTCCTTGGAATTGATTGTATAGTTTCTGTTGTAGTTTATTTTTGTGGATATTGGTAGTTTTTCTGTTATTATTATCATTATTCATGTAGACCAAATGCACAAGCATTCACCGTAAATTCGTATCCCTTGTATATTTTGTTGTTATGTGATTCCCGTCCCCGATTCCCCACTTACGTGAATAGATTAAATTTCAAACATTTTTAAAATCCCACAAAATATCGAGTAGAGACCGGTTCACGGACCGGGCGAGAGGGGTGCCGTAAAACCCTTCCCCTCTCGTAACCAAGCCCCCGAATCTGAGAAATCTTTGGTTCCGCCAGGACTAGTAAAATCTTTTTCAATGGGCAACGAGTCATATTTTTATCGGTTTCTCGGGTTCGGACCTCAAATCCGGGTGGCGACTCAAACAATCACAATCTTTTTCGCACAATCCAGGTGGGCCGTCCACAAGCTGGCGACTCTGCTGGGGATATTGGTTAATATATATTTTATTTAATTACACTTGTGCAATTTTTGTTACACTTGTGTAATTTTATGGAAATATGTGTTAATCAAAGTGGGTTTAATTCGAAAAGTATTTTGTGGGATTTTTCAAATGTTTGAAATTTAATTTTTGCATTGCATTTGCATTGTTCTTAGCCCCGCTGGCGTGTTTTGGCAATCCTGTCCGGCTTGCCGGTGACAGGGAATCCCAAAATGCCCAGCAGCCCTCGACCGTGATAAATCACATTGTCACTATTGTTTTTTTTAACGGTAGGAGACGATTTTGATTTTGAGTCCGGGGTACCCTCAGTGACCAAAACCGGCCTTTGCATATAATAAACCATAGAACCCCACGTTTAGCAATCCACCTGTGTGTTAGGTTTACATGCTCCATTTTGTTACATGCTATGTGTTACCGCTTTTTCTCGCCATGCCATGTTGCATTCATGCATTTGCATTGTATATAGTCACCGCGAGCGTCGTTTGTACAGGTTTTCTGTGTACACATCCCATTTGGTTTTAATGCCTTTACAGTTAGTAGAAGGTTGCCTTAGCCCGATGATGAATCGTGCATTCCATATGCGCGTTGTTTTTGCGAGATAGCCCTTCAGGGCGGCCGTACGTGGGAAAATTTAGATCATCAAATTCCTAAACACTGATCTAAACAGGTTTAAGGGACCTTGGCCCGAGGAGGGTCAATCGCCCTTAGGCATCTGATCTTAGATCATTGTCGGAAGTTGTATGGACCAGGATTTCCCAAATCCGACCATCCGATATCAAGGACTTATTACTCAAAAAGAAAACTTGAGGATTGAGGCAATCTTCCAAAGCTGTCAATTATAGTCCAGGAGACTTAAAATCCACGGAGTTTGAGATACCTCCGGTGTTGGTCGTGCCCGAACGGCCACCGTGATTTGAACTAGCCTTAAGATCATTGATATCTGGATTACAACATCCAAATTGCCTTGTCTCGGATGATCAAGAAAAGTGATTGGCTCTGATTCCGACAAAGTTTGGAGTTTAACCTACCGAGTAATGGTCTACCCGGGGTGTTGAAAAATCTTCTGTGCAATGATCTTAAGTGAGATTCAGATCCGGTAGACTAACCCTAAGATTGTACATGTAGTCTAGGAGACTTAAAATCCACGGAGTTTGAGATACCTCCGGTGTTGGTCGTGCCCGAACGGCCACCCGTGTTTCGGACTAGCCTTAGAATCGATTGTAACTGGATGGCAACATCTCATTGCTTTGTCTCGGATAGTCAAGGAAAGGATAACGATTGCAGTTTCAACACCTAGGCTACAGGTTGAAGCTGCAATTGCCGAGTAAAACGACTTACCCGTGGTGTTGATACAATCTGCTGTGCAAACGATTCTCAGTGAGTTCCGAAACCGGTAGACTAATTCCTAAGGCTAGAAATAAGACTAACTCCGTGAGTTAAGTTGTGGCGAGACGATAGTGAGCATTCATAATTCATTCATTTTGTGCATAGTAGACACGTCGAGTACACATCTGAGTCCGATTTTTGCCTTATAATCAGTTCTTGAATCATTGGGCCTGCAAAGAAGAAGAAGACCTTACCTGTTTGGACTCGACCTCCTGGACAAAGATTGTCTAGATCTTTATCACCAAAGGCCGAGACAAGTATGGCAGAAGAACAGGGACAAGACCCCCCAAATGAGTTTGAACGACTAAGGAAGGAAATGCACGATGAGAGGGTCCGAAATGATACCCGAATCGCTCAACTGATGGCGATTATGGTAAACATCCAGGGTCGACTCCCCCCACTGCAGCAGCGAGTACATGATGATGAAGCTCGGGATCAGGAGATTCCTAATGATGAACATCCGGCAGCCTCCTCCCCCTGAAAATCCTCAGTTGGCTGAAATGCTAGCTAAGATACTTAAGCTGGAAGAATCTGTGGCTAAAAGCGAGAAGCGAGCCATTACCGGCTTTGATATGAACAAACTTTGCATCTTCCCAGGCGCAAAGCTCCCCAAGAGGTTCAAACATGTGGACTTTGAGAAGTTTGACGGGACTGGGGATCCGAGAGGACATATTCAGGCATATGTAAGCTCCCTCTCATTACAAGAAGTCGATGAGCCTGCCATGGCACAGATGTTTCACGAAACTCTCACAGGGCCTGCACTCCAGTGGCTCTTATCCCTTGACATTTCGAAGAGACAAACTTGGGAAGAGATGGTGGCTGCTTTCATTAAGCAGTATGAGTATAATGTTCAGCTTAAAGTCACCACTCGAGAGCTTGAAAGCATCAAGATGAAGGAAAGGGAATCTTTTGCAGATTTTGTGAAAAGATGGAGAGCAAAGGCCGCGCAAATGACTGACCGTCCCAGCGACAAGGACCAGATGCGCATCATAACCAAGAACCTTCAACCCGATTTAGCTCAGTACATGGTCATGGCCCAAGCACATAACTTTGAAACCTACTTTGAGATGGGTTTGTCAATTGAAGAAGCTCTGCAAAGCGGGATGTTGAAGAAAGGAGACTCATTCCCCAAACCAAAGCGAAACTACATTGGTAACACCTCTTCCCTGTATGCAAACCCCAGTTACACAGCCGGTACCTCATCCAACACCATGAATCACCAACCCCATAAAGCTGAACCCATAAACGCTATCTTATCTCAACCAATCCAATCAATTCAATCGCCGCAAAATCAAAGAGGACGGCGTGTCTTCACCCCTCTTCCCTTACCTTTACCTGTTGTTTTCGAACGACTCGTACAACAGGGAAAAATCAAACCTCTTCAGCCAACTCCACCTCCACAAAATCCCCCGCCAACATATAACCCTAACGCCTTCTGTATATTTCACCAGACACCCGGTCATCCCACTGAAAGATGCCAGCGCCTGCGTCATGAGATTCAAGATCTCATTGACAACAAACAAATCCGAGATCCCACTGAAAAGCCCAACATCCTCACAAACCCTCTGCCAACCCATAAAAGGAATGCCGATATAGGTCAAATTACCTTTAGCCCCACTCAAAAAGACCTAAAATCCACTCCGTTCGACCCAAGCCAGTTCATCATACCCGAAACGGATCCCAAACCCATTGTACCAATACCTGTCGAGCACGAGGTATGCTTTCTTGACGTTCACTTGGACCCCACTGTGTGGCAAGAATGGGGTGATTTGATAATGGCTATGGAAGCTCGGGAGTATGAGCAAATGGTGGCCAACAATGTGGCAAATGAAGAAGTTTGGCCGCATAATGAACAGCTTAATGAAGGACTTCCATTTGGCGCAATGATTAACCTACTTTGGGATCCAATGTTTGAGGATCCACTGGATGGATTTGCGCTTCCTAACCTATTTGAACTTTTGCCTATGCTACAAGATCAACAATCTGTGGAAGAAGGACAAGGACAGAATTGGCAAGAAGAGAATGAGGCACCCAATGGTGCACAAGAAGATGAATGGGACCCCACACCCAATGAATGGCAGCTCATGGACCCCAACGATCCTCTGGATGGATCCACACTTCCCATGTTCTTCGAAGAAGCATATTTTCCAATGCCACCACTATGGGAGGGTCGCCCTGATTTTTCCATGATGAGTGAGTACGCAATAAATCGAATGACGGAAGAGATAGAGTTCACACCTTATGATTACATAGTCGATGAAAATCTTCCGGCACCCCGAGTGCAAATCCCGAAGGACTGCAACATCATGGTTTTGAATGGAGGTCTACCCGATGTTTGGGGACAGCAAATGGAAGAAAATGTTGTAGCAAATATGTGGGCCAATCAGAATGGAGGCATAGCACCGCTGTGGGTCGGAAACAACGAGGTCTGGGCTGTTAACGAGGCTGCCATGGAAAATGGAGATCTTTGGAGTGAAGCGACTGTGGAAGGAATTACCAAGGGTTTGGAAGAAGCCAGTATTGCAAAGGGAAAGAGAAAGGCGGAAGGGGATCTTGTCGATTTCTACACGGACTACACTGATTTATGGGGGGATGACATCGACTCGGTTCTTCACCTTCTTCGAAGTGGTTGGTTCTACCAACCGCCTCAGATTTTTACCGGAAACACTTCCAACCCACCACCAAATACTACAAACCAGCTACCTTTCAACCTAGCTCCACAAAACAACCCAGCTCCACAAAATAACCCAACTCCACAAAATAACCTAGCCACATCGCCCTATCCAAACAACCTTAGTGACCCAATCGCTAACCCAGTTGATTTCCAAAATCTCTTTAACCCAACAACCAACCAATCCCAAGCTACTTCCACGGCCAACAGTCGTATTCCTCGTCCAAAGCCTCCCCCAACCAACGAAGAAAATCCCATCCAGAAACAACTTGAGAAAACCCCAGCCGCTCTTACCATTTGGGGATTGCTTATGAGCTCCAGTGAGCATCGTCAGAAACTCGCTCAAACATTATCTTGTATGGAAATTGCGCCTGATATCACCCCTGAGGCCATGATGGCCGCCATTGTTACCAAGCCTACCATTGCCACTAAGCCGACTAAACATGTTGTAACCTTTACCGAAGCTGATCTACCGCTTGAGGGAACTGACCACAATAAGCCTTTGCATGTCACCATGAAGTGCATGGGGAAATGGATCCCGGTTGTATTGATAGATAATGGGTCAGCGCTCAATGTATGCCCTCTCCGAACGGCTTTATGTTTGGGACTTAAACCAAAGGATTTCACGCCATCTAGTCTCACTGTTCGGGCTTATGATAACACCCGTCGCAATGAGCTTGGGACTGTTGAAATGGAGATTGCTGCAGAAGGGTTTAAATCAACAGTTGAGTTTCATGTGCTTGAGATCCCAGCTTCGTTCAATTTGTTGTTGGGACGTCCTTGGATGCATCGATCTGATATCATGGCAGTTCCATCCACCTTGCATCAAAAGGTTTTGCTTGGTTTGGAAAGTGGGACAGTTGCTCTCTACGGAGACACAGGCATTCGCCCTCATGCTGAAGACAATGCTCCCTTGTTAGAAATTATGCATGATGAGAATGATGTTCAGCTTGGGGGTTTTGCTTTCGATACGTCCGGTGGTGTGTTTACGCTTCGTATCGATGATGATTTTTCAATCAGCACCACAGCTCTCGAGATGATGAGAAGGATGTCTTATCTGCCGGGCACGGGCTTGGGTCGAACTCATCAAGGGGTAGCTCAATTCCCAGAATTCCCCTCTCAGCGAGGCCGTTTCGGGTTGGGATACGAACCTACACTGAAAGAGATGAAAAGGGGAAAGACCAATGGAGCAAGCAGCAGTGCGAACCGTCAGATTCGCTTTGTCAAAGAAGGATCAAATGCACCCTATCGCGGCCAGCCTGAGCCATTTGTGAATGAAATAAGTGGAAAGGTGCACCCTGGATTCGAAATCTTTGCTAACGATGCTTGGGATAGCGAAGATGAACATGAAAAGGTCGAGAAATTGGTGAAAGACCTTAAAGCAGATTGGATGGAGGCTTTGGATGGTGGGGTCTTGATGTCAATGTTCGACGAGGTCAGTCTGACAGGTAAGGATGAAGAAGAGCCAGCTATGATGATGCTCGGACAGGAGGCCCTCGATGATCCCAGTGTGCTGATAGTGGATGCAGTCGGTGAATACAAGAATTGCACTTTCACTCCTGTTGTAAAATTTACTAATGCATTCACTAAGTTAGAGTTCGAGTCTGAGTCAGGGTTTGAATTTGGCTGTGAGTCGGAGTTTGTGCCTCTTGGCCCTCCACGTCGTCATTTCTATTTCGAGTTTGAGTCTGATGCCATGTACTGTGCCCTAGGGGGCTTTGTTAATGAAATAAATGGTGATTTCGCTTACTTTGCTGTTCCCGAAATAAATTGTGTTAACCCTGATGATGATGAGACTGAGTTCGAGGGAGAAATACCCGAAGAACTTAAGTCCCTAATCGAAAGGGAAAATGAAAGGCATGCTCAGCCAATAAAAGAAGAAGTTATTTCAGTTAAATTGAGAGATGAAGAAAATTCTCGCATGGCTCAAATCGGTTCCGGGCTATCTTCTGAGGAGCAGAAATTACTCGTCGATTTACTTAAAGAATTTGAAGATGTCTTCGCTTGGTCCCACGCAGATATGCCCGGAATCGATCCTGAAATTGTGCAACATCGAATTCCCCTGTATCCCGATGCAAAACCGGTAAAACAGAAATTGAGAAAAATCAGGCCAGATTGGGTTGAAAAAGTCAAAGAGGAAGTCACTAAGCAATTCAATGCCGGCTTTTTGATGGTAATTGAATATCCACAGTGGGTTGCAAATGTTGTGCCGGTGCCCAAGAAAGATGGAAAAGTCAGGGTATGTGTAGATTTCAGGGATTTAAACAAGGCCAGTCCGAAAGATGATTTTCCCTTACCGCACATTGATGTACTGGTAGACAACACGGCAGGGCACGCACTGCTATCATTTATGGATGGTTTCTCGGGATACAATCAGATTTTGATGGCACCAGAAGATCGAGAGAAAACAACCTTCACCACTGAATGGGGAACGTTCTGTTATCAGGTCATGCCGTTTGGATTAAAGAACGCTGGGTCGACCTACCAACGGGCTGCTACAACCCTGTTACATGATATGATGCATAGGGAAGTCGAGGTATATGTGGATGACATGATCGTAAAAGCCAAGGAAAGGGAAGGACATCTCCCGGCGTTACGCAAGTTCTTTGAAAGGATACGGAAGTACCGAATGCGTCTCAATCCGCAGAAGTGCACATTCGGAGTCACCGCAGGGAAAATGTTGGGGTTTATGATCACTACCAAAGGGATTGAAGTTGATCCGATGAAAATCAAGGCGATATTGGAAATGGAGCCGCCGAAGACAGAAAAAGAGGTTCGGAGTTTTCTTGGGAAAATTCAGTTCATCAGCAGATTCATCGCCAAGTTGACTTCAACTTGCGAGCCGATGTTTCATTTGCTCAAGAAAGGAGTGCTGTTCAAGTGGGATGACAGGTGCCAAAAAGCCTTCGAATCAATTCAGCAGTATCTTCAAAGTCCCTCAGTATTGATGCCGCCGACACCTGGAAAGCCTCTGATTTTGTATTTATCAGTAACACAGTCTGCAATGGGTTGCATGTGAGCACAGGAAAGTGAAGCAGGTATCGAGAAGGCAGTGTATTATCTAAGTAAGAAGATGGTCGGAGCCGAAGAAAGATACACCCCTTTGGAGAAGACTTGTTGGGCTCTTGTATGGGCCTCTAAAAAGCTAAGGCATTACATGTTAGCTTATTCGGTAGTGTTGATTTCTCGAATGGACCCTCTCAAATATCTGTTTGAGAAACCGGCACTCACCGGAAAGTTGGCACGGTGGTTGCTCTTATTGGCCGAGTTTGAACTCAAGTATGTAACGCGAAAATCGGTGAAAGGCAGGGCTGTGGCAGAATTCTTGGCAGATCATCCAATCATAGGGCCAGAAGATACGGAGTTCCAATTTCCCGATGAACATGTTATGACAATAACAGAGGATGTTTGGAAATTGTACTTTGATGGAGCTGCAAATCAGAGAGGATTCGGGATCGGCATACTATTGGTCTCACCGGAAGGGCCACACATTCCTCTATCTTTCAAATTGAATTTCGAAGTTACCAATAATCAAGCAGAATATGAAGCATGCATTGTTGGAATGGAGGCTGCTTTCGAAATTGGGGTTAAGAAGTTGGAAGTGGTCGGAGATTCGAATCTGGTAGTTTCTCAAGCCAATGGTGATTGGAAAGTGCGAGAGGAAAAGTTGAAACCATACCACAAAGACCTCGATGACCTGATCCATCGATTCGAGCAAGTTACTTTTACACATATCCCGAGAATGAAGAACCAGTTTGCCGACGCTCTTGCTACTTTGGCATCCATGGTAGAATTGCCCGTGGGAGTGAGAATGAAACCAATCATGATTGACCAAAGGAATAGGCCGGCATATGAATATGTGATGAATGTTGGCGAAATTGACGATGGTCTGCCTTGGTACCATGACATCTGGAATTTGGTTGAGAAAGGAGAATATCCGGAAGGAGCAAACAAGAAAGATCGAATAGCATTACAAAGATTAGCATCACAATACATCCTCTGCGGTGGAAGGTTATACAAAAGGTCATATTGCGGCATGCATAAGTTGTGCATTCATGGTGATGACACGAAAAGGGTGATGGAGGAAATTCACGAAGGAATATGTGGTCCTCACATGAGCGGATTAATGATGGCAAAGAAGATTCTGAGGCAGGGGTATTTTTGGTCGACCTTGGAAACAGATTGTGTGCAGTATGTGCGGAGATGTCATAAATGTCAGGTCCATGCTAACCTCATGCATGTGCCGCCATCTGAACTTCATACAATGTCAACGCCTTGGCCTTTCTCAGTATGGGGGATAGATGTGATTGGGAAAATCACGCCACCAGCATCGAACGGACACAAGTTTATATTGGTGGCAATTGATTATTTCACGAAGTGGGTAGAGTCGGCCTCTTACGCTACATTGACCACAGTACAAGTGGCTCATTTCATTAAGCAAAACATCATTTACCGATATGGGGTTCCTAATGCCTTCGTGTCAGACAATGGTGTGCATTTCAAAGGAAGAGCAGCAGAGGTGCTTGAGGAATTCAATGTTCAGGTTCACAAGTCAACAGTATACAGACCACAAACCAACGGGGCAGTAGAAGCAGCAAACAAGTCAATCAAGAACATCTTGGAGAAAACCATCGAGTCATCCAGGGATTGGCATGAGAAGCTACCATTAGCATTATGGGGGTACCGCACTTCGATCCGAACTCCAACAGGGGCAACACCCTATTCACTGGTTTATGGAATGGAAGCAGTACTTCCTATTGAACTCGAAGTACCATCCCTGAGGGTGATGATAGAAAGTGAGATTAACGAAGCTGATTGGTTGAGCGACAGGTTCGCAGAACTAATGTTGTTTGATGAAAGGAGGTTGCGGGCATTGTATCACATTCAGGGATATCAGAGAAGAATTGCCCGCGCATTCAACAAGAAGGTGAAGTCCAGGGATCTGATTGAAGGGGATATGGTGGTGAAGGAAATTCGGGCACCGATATTCGATCCGCGGGGAAAATTCAGGCCAAAATGGGCAGGACCATACATCATCAAGACTATCCTCGACGGTGGAGCAGCAGTGATCCTTGATTTGGATGGTAACGAGTTCAGCAATCTTGTCAACCTGGACCAACTCAAGCGATATTACCCCTGAGAGATGCTCGTTGGGCGGAAAATCGCAAGGGCGAACCGACCCAAGCAAAAATTAGAGCAAGCCTGCTAGGCTGAAAACCCACACTGGGCAGTCTAGGCAAAATTTAAGGCAAAAATTCAAAAGAAGCTCGCAGGACCGAAAGCCTGAAAAGGCGGTACCAGGCAAAACTTAGAGCACAAAAAGGAGAGTGTTAATACCTGAGTGAACCTTTCCCTGAACTACGCCATGACCTGATTCCTTGAAAAAGGATACGTAGGCAACTCCATCCTGGGGTTCGGTCTAAATCTAATGAGTTGGCCCGCAGTTTTGCAATATTCGAAGGAGATACCATATGGAACTAGATGAACCAAGAGGGGGAAACCCTTCATTGTTCAATTTTATTCAAATCACTTCTTCGATTACATAAGCTGAGCATAAAAAAAAAAGAAAGGGAACACCATTTATTTTGGGAAACAGCCTAGTGAGTCGGAAAGAAAGTTGCGCTAATTTCTTCAGCGTATGGCCCTCATCTGCATCCTCATCCAATCTCTGTAGTGTCCATTCAAATGAATAGTAGGGTAGGGATCAGGAGCCCAAACAACCCTGTGCCTCCAAGAAGTACGATAGCGCTCAAGAACGGAATGTTTGAGTGCGGGAAGGCTGAAAGTAGCAGGAACTGTATACTCCACTTCTTGGCGAATGCAGTATTGACGGAGAATGCGCTGTGGGAAATAATATGCATAACCTTGCAGTCCCGCCAAAATCACCCACGTGTCTCCCATGTGATTGGCCGTCATGTCTGGCAAAGGCAACCAATGGCACCTCCAAGTGATGTGATCCTCTTCCAATGACCTGAAGAAGTCGACCCATTCATCTTCATCAGGTTCGTCATGCACAAATGGCCTGCTCACCCAAGACCGAGGCTCGTAAACCCAATCGCCTGCTGGCTCCCTCAAAAGCCCAACCTTGTCACACAGCCATATCTACAAAACCAAAACGCCCAAGTCAAAGTCAAAACCAAAGTCAAACAACCAAAAATCCCCCAAAATTCCCCAACAAAAAAAAAAAAAAAAAAAAAAAAACACCGAACTTGAAGCAAAAGCGGACTCCCGGCAAACATGTTCGTCCTAGCAGCCTTAATCGCATCCAAGCCCATGATTGTCTCAGCCAAAACCAAAGGAACCACGTCCCTCCGCTGTTCAATCTGAGCAGCAACGCCGACAATGGCAGAACTGGGATAGCCGTCAAGGGGAACCAACAGATATAATGCCAAGAGGCACATGCAAAGTGCAAACATGCGCCTGTTCTGAATGGTAAAATCTAAAAGGTCGCCCGTTGGGCCGTAGTCCGCAAAAAGACGGAGGATGTTGAGAGTCTCGTTGCGAATCAAAAAGCGCGCAGCACCGTTCCCAAGACCAAGCTTCCGGCTAAGAATGTCAGCGTAATTTTGGCGAATGGGCGGTATGATAGGATCGGCGAAAGCATTACCGCCAAGATATGCTTGAAATTCTTCAACGGTCGGGGAAAGTTCTTGCATGCCAAAGCGGAACACGTGGAGTTCCGAATCCCAACAGCGAACGGCGGCGCGTAAGATGTCTTGGCGAATAGGAAAAGTATGAAGGTGACGGAGTGCATTGAGGCCAAGACCTCGAAAGTTGAACCAATCGATGTTTTCAAAGCTAGCAACCCAAGTATTGATAATGGAAGGATCAAGGGCAGCCATATTTGGGGCAATGAAGAATTATTGAAAAGTATATATGGAGTGAGAAATAAGAATTGATGTAGAAATGGTGTGTGGGGAAGGCTTGGACATGAATGGTATTTATAGGGGACTTTGGGGGAATCTTACAAATTTGCCATGCAACATTGGAAATCAAAGATTACATTTTCAAGATGGTCAAAATACATGTTTTCAAAGTATTTTGTTGGAAAGTTTGAAAGTGCATTGGAAATGCATGGCATTTGTGGGGAAAATGTGAAAAGACCTTGGGAAGGTGATGTTCAAAGCTTGAAAGATATTATAGCAGAGCAACAAGACATTTGGGGCAGAGGAAACCATGCAAAAGAGTCCAAAAATGCATTGGGAAGCAACACCACAAACCTGCCCAGCACAGACATTGAGCGCTCAAGGCCATAGAGTTGAGCGCTCAACCCCCCCCCCCCCCCCCCCCCCCCCCCAGACCACCTTGAGCGCTCAAGGTAGTGAGCTTGAGCGCTCAATCCCCATTGAGCGCTCAAGGCCTGCAGAAACAGCAGCAGACAGCAGCAGCTGCATTTTGGCCCGTTTGATGCCCGAAACCTCTTCCAAGCTTCTTAAACCTCAACCAACACCCAAACCAAGTCTCAATAGTCATTTGTGACTTCACGGGGCGTCTCGTTCCCCGAGTTATCAAGCCGATACATGAGCGGATACGAGATACGCAAATATGGAAGGTCAAAGCCTAAAAGGGCCATTCAACGTTCAAATCCGTTTCCAAACCTTGCTAGCCACGTCCAATCATCAAGACACGTATCAGAAGGTATTTGTGACTTGTCGGAATCATTCCCGGGGCAATTCTTCAAAGATTCAAGGTTTTTGAGGTTCCGATGGCTTATTTAAGCAATGAAATGGCGGCCGTCACCATATCGAAAATGGTTCTAGAACTTTTCTTGATGAGTGGTCACGATCCCAGGGGCATTTATGTCATTTGTGACTTGGCCAAGGTGGTAACATGGCAGTTCATTACATATGAAGAGGCTCATGAAGCATTTTACTTTCAAATTTGCCTTATGAACATCAAATTCCGTTCTAAGGTCACTTTGTATAGATTGTTATTGATTGCTTATATGCAAGAAGTGTGTCAAGTTGTGCCGCATGTAAATACATCTTCCGGTTGTACATAAATTCAAATAATCATGTGTCGTCCAAATTCCCGAACAGGTTAACTTTTCTTAAAGGTTAAATTTTAAACTTTATGCTCGGATGTTTGAATTCAAGAGTTTGGTGGATAAATTGTGTACATTCTACAACAGGTTTGTTCGTTTGCACATCAAAACAGGAAGTAATACAACGAACAATGAAAGTGCAAATCATGTGCATAAACTGAACCAAATCCATGAAAGTCAAAACATCGAATCTGTGCAGGGCACACAACGCCCAAAAAAGAAATCCGCAACTGGGGCACGCAGGCCCAATCCATCTATCTACTGGGGCACGCAGGCCCAATCAAAAGAAAAGATAAAAGCAAAAGCAAAACTCTAAACTACTCTATGTCTACTATGTACTACTCCGCCTCATCCATCGTCTCGTCCGAGCTCTCAGTCTCGTCTCCCTGTCGCTGCTCCTGTCGCTCCTGCCGGGAAGAGGGATAGTTAGCATCGTCAACGCTATCATCGCTCGAGCTCGTGGTCTCAACTATCCCCCCAGGTGCTACCTCCACCCTCTGACGGGTCGATCTCCGTGGCCTCACCTCCGCAGGCTTTGAACGCCCAAGCCGTACAGTCGTGTCTCCAGGACCACCAGCTTCGTCATGTGTCCTCTTTCTGATCACGGGCGGCTGCATCATCAAGCAAACAAGGAAAAGAATCAGCACATGGTATAGTCAAGAAATTGAAAGCACAAGGAAGGTAAATTGCATACCGGTGCGACTCTCAGTCGAGAAGGACCAGGAGCAGCAGGAGGTGCTGGCTCGCCCTCCCGGCGGATAGTGACTTCCTCTCCGGCTATGAGGCGGCGAATCAGGACGCGCAGTCCTCGGTTCTGCTCATGCAAAGTTTGTACCGCCTCATGAGAAACCTGCAAGCACATCAAAATCTGAGTCATCAGTACATTTAGGCATTCATAATTGAAGTTTGCAAAATTGAAAGAATAAAGCGTTTCTTACCGGTGCCGAAAGCCGCGGGAAGTCTACCGGTGGCCTCGGGATGTCTATATCCCCTACCTCACCACCGGCAGAGGTGACGCGCACCCACCACCTAGCCCCCGCTATCTCCCGGGTCGAGGTACCAGTACCCTCACCCTCACCTCCTGCTACCCCTCCAGCTGAGGCACGCGCCTTCGCGGCCTTCTCCCTCTCCATCTTCTCCATCCACTCCGCCGCTCTCAAAGGACCGGCCAGGTACCTGCTCCGGTAGTCAATATAGCTCAAAGCAGGGCGCAAATACTGGCGCAGGTCCAGGTCGGGTGTCGTGTAGCGCTCAATCTCCGCCAGCGTATACCGGGACGTCATCAGCACCCGGGGAGGAAGGCGTCCTGGCACCCATGGTTTATCGGCCCGTATCGACTGGCGCAGCACCCTGTCACCAAGGTACCAGAACCAGCCGTACTGGCACTCGAGTAGGACCCTCCCTCTCGTGAGCTCCCTGCTCCGAGCCAGGTAAGGCTCATCGACGGCGTCCCATACTTCCCAGCGAACCTGCAAGAGTCATTAAGAGCATCAGATATTGAATTCGTGAGGGAATCAAAAGCAAATTGAGTACATGAGAAAGAGTTCGATATCTACCAGAGAAGCAGGAAGTCTGTCCAGTGAAGCACGGAGAACGTGGATGTTCCCCCGTGCTGTACCGCCATAGCGGAAGCCTTCACCCCAGCACAATGCCCGGGGGATGACGTTCGGATCCTGGTGCCGCGTCTCGGGGGGGTGCAACCCCAACACCTCGTAAGCCCAGAGCTGCAATGAAAACAACAAGTCAGTCAATCAGTGCGAATTTTGGTAATCAAGTGCGAGTATCGAAATGCATGCAATTAAATTTGAAACTAAGAGTTTTGAGTTTTACCTCCCAGACACTCCACAGTCCTGAAATGCCTGTCCCTTTCCGCCTCGAGACGGCATTCATGAACGCGTAGCAGCTTCCCAGCGCCGCTCCACCCCAGTCATATTTCGCCGCCCTGGCAAAGTCTTTCAACCCTCCGAGATAAGAGAGGTGCACCCTGTTACGCCTGTTTGGGTACAGTGATGCCCCAAACAGGTATAACAAGTAGCACCTCGCCTTCCGTGCTGCATCCTCCTCGTCAGTCAGCTCGCCCAATCCCTTTGTCTTGAATTGGCCATATGTGGCCGTCTCCCCCTCCTTGTTGGGCACGAAACCCAAGAACCACCTCAGTGCAGTCTCATCCCTGCCAATCCCCGAGTCAAACGGGATCGGGTCTCCTCCTACCTGCAGTCCCGTGATCGCCGAGAAGTCCAGCGGCGTCATCGTCGCCTCTCCGAAGGTAAGGTGAAAAGAACTCGTAGAGTCCCTCCACCTCTCGGCCAGTGCTGTCACCACAGCATGGTCGTGTTGTGTGCCCGTGAGAGTCGGGATGAACCTCCCAAACCCGGCCAGATCCACCAGAGCCCTCACGGAGGCATGCAACTGCTGGTATATCTCCCAACTTGAACCCATGCCTCCATGAGCCTTCAAGCGCAAGTCTCTCTGCACACAATCAACAGACAGACAAACAATCAGATGTTAGTCCAATCTCTTATTCAAATCCAGTCATCAATCAAGCAGTAATTCAATCATTCAATACCAGTCAGGTTTGTTAACTACTGAAAGTGCGCGAAAACAATGAAGCAAGAAAGTAAAGAAAGCATACCGTCAGGCAGTCCGTCGAAAGGTGGACCTCGGGGTCCAGTAGCACTTCCTCACCAAAGTACAACTCCCGTTCAGGAGTGTAAACGTCTGAAGCAGAAGGCACAAAGAGGTGCACTGGTGGAGCATAAGTCGCCGCATCGAAAGCTGGCCTCCCTCTCCTCAGCCACTGTCTAGCAGCCTGGACCACTGTCACTCTCCGTCCAGCTGCCCTCTCCTCCTCCTCAGCCTGTGTCCTCGCCTCCTCCGCCGCCTCCTCTGTCTCAAACTCC
The DNA here is from genome assembly GCA_963854785.1 of Vaccinium vitis-idaea. NCBI lineage: Eukaryota > Viridiplantae > Streptophyta > Magnoliopsida > Ericales > Ericaceae > Vaccinium > Vaccinium vitis-idaea. The sequence continues at coordinate 27,233,689 of OY978218.1, forward strand.
TCGCAGAAGGCCCTCGCCGCCTCGTCCTCAGCGGCGGCCTCCCGTAGCATCGCCGCCTCTCTCTCTCTACTCTCAACTACAGCCTCCCTCGCTGCATCTAGGATCCCTGGGGCATCTGATGCAGCTGCCATCACTACCTCCGGCGGCGCGTGCTCAAGGTAATCCCCCCGAGAAATCCCAACCGGACCCTGAACCGTCGGCCTACTACTCTGTCCCCGAGTCAGTGATTCTCCACTAATCACCGCTGCCTTCCCCTTATCCCCCTCGCTAGGCTGCCGATCGGGTCTCGGCTCAATCCTCCAGCGAGTTACCCTAACCTCGGTCTCCTCACTGTCACTACTGCCGTCGCTGTCCACTTCTTGGACCTCCGCCATCTCTTTGTCTCTCCCATCTCCCCTCTCCTCTCTCCTCTCCTCTACTCTCTCTGGCACCGATGAGTCCTCACCACCACCTCTCTCACCATCCCCACCACCATCACCACCCTCACCATCACCACCATCATCACCGATCTCCTCTGGCCGATCGCCACCACCACTGCCGCCTTCTCTCTCCCTCTCTCCTTCATCATTTCCTCCTCTCTCAACCGTCTCCGCGGCCGTAGATGACGGTGTGGCCTCTGGTGGCCCCTCAACCACCGGATCAGAGCCTTGAGCGCTCAAACCTGCCGGAGGTGGCACCACCGCACTACCACCACCCTCTACTGCCGTCGGCGAGCCCATCGGAGGCCGCGTATCATTAGGATCTTCCATGAAAACCGATCTAAACCGTGAACCGAGCCCTAATCGAACTGGAATCGAACCGAAATCGATCAACTATCGTACGGGAAAACCCTAGGAATTGGGGGTTTTCGATTTTGCAGAAATTTGAGTGAGGTTTGTTAGGATTTGGTTCGGAATCGCGAGAGAAGTATGAGGGGTTTGATTTCAGAAAGTTTTTGAACGTTGTGAAGGTTGATCGGAGTAAAAACGGAATTAAAACCAGACGTTATGTTTCTGAACCGTCGTCCCCGTTCAAGGGTTCAAGCGCTTAAGTTGAACCTTTTGAGCGCTGGGGCATCGACTGTTGCAGTTGAGCGCTCAAGGATTCAGGGTTGAGCGCTCAAGGTAGGGTTCAGCGCTCAAGAGGGGGGACCCTGAGCGCTCAAACCCAATCCTGGCATGATTCTTGATTTCTTTTACAAACTTTTCAGGGGCATTTTAGCCATTCCTTGTGATTCTGTTGGCATACTTTGGACTCATTAGTCCCAATCAATCGAATGTTTGTGGATCTGAGGATCTAAAATCTTGGTTTTTGGTCGAGATAGACCCTGTTAATCAATCAAAGTGTGTTGTATATATATGTTTCGCGTTAGCGTATGCGCGAAGTGTTTTGACTGCGGTCTGAGAGCTTTATGCTCATTTAAATCATTTTCTGAGGGCCACGTGCTCGTTTAAATCATTGTTTACCAATCATGTTTCACGTTAGCGCATGCGCGAAGTGTTTTGACTGCGGTCTGAGAGCTTTATGCTCATTTAAATCATTTTCTGAGGGCCACGTGCTCATTTAAATCATTGTTTACCAATCATGTTTCGCGTTAGCGCATGCGCGAATTGTTTTGACTGCGGTCTGAGAGCTTTATGCTCATTTAAATCATTTTCTGAGGGCCACGTGCTCATTTAAATCATTGTTTACCAATCATGTTTCGCGTTAGCGTATGCGCGAAGTGTTTTGACTGCGGTCTGAGAGCTTTATGCTCATTTTCTGAGAGCCACGTGCTCGTTTAAATCATTTTCTGAGGGCCACGTGCTCGTTTAATTTGTTTGCAGCTTGAGATGTATTACGGATAGTGAGTTGGGCTGTCTATATCTTGGACGTTACTCATACCAAATCAATGGCGTTGAGTCTCATCCAAGAGGGGCAACTGTAGACATCCCAATCTTGAACCCGAGATGCGTTCGAGCATCCCCGATGATGAAGCAGACTGATTACCTGGAACTTGTAAGAATGACTTGAATTTGATCAAAACCAACCAAACACCACCCAAACAATCAAAATGTGCCAAACCAACCCAAGCACTGTTGAACCAAACCAAGCCAGCAAATTGCCATCCATAGCCTTGAGCGCTCAAGCCCATGGCTTTGAGCGCTCAAACCCCTGAGAAGCACCTTGAGCGCTCAAGCCCACGGCTTTGAGCGCTCAACTCTGGTCCAGTCAGCAACTTGCAGAGTATCTCATCATGAGATTTCCTGCATGGGAGCGTCTGGGATTGATCTTATACGATCTCTATACGTACATTATACTCCATTAAGTCCTAAAATACACCTAAAACTACCCCTAAACTACAAACCCACTTCCTCTCTCTCCTCTCTTCTCTCTCACTCACTCTATAAAAACCATCCAACACCCCTGGTTTTGAGGGACGATTTCTCACACTCCTTCTCTTCTAATTCCACCAGAAAATCAATCTTTCTCTCTCTCTACAAAATCACTCTTCCACCATCAAAACCACTCACAAAACCACTCACCAAACCCAGAAATTCGATCCTTGATCATCCATCAATCACCTACATTGTTCAATTCGTCCAGATTATAAGCCAAAAACATCCACAATCGTCATCCCAAAGCCCAAAATCAAGTTCAAGTTACAATCATTTCCGAAAGGTAGTTAAACAAGTGATAAACTCACTGTTTTGATCCTTCTGAGGAAGGCTAGTGAGTTCAAGCAAGTTCAATATACTTGCATTGAACCCACAAAGGCCTAAAAGTTGTTCAAAACATTGTCCAAATCTGCAGTTACAACAGGGTTTGAGCGCTCAAGCCTCTGGCCTTGAGCGCTCAAGCCTAATTCAGAACAAGCTTCTGTTTTGCTAATTTCTGAGCTTTCTTTTAGTTTTGATCATTATTTAAGAGTTAATTGCGTTCATGTAGCTCTCAAAACAGTTTATTTCTACACCAAAACTACATGCATGAATGTAAATTAACCGTTTTATGGTGATCAAAGATCAAAATCTACAAATTTCTTATATTTAACTGCAAAACAGTGGCTGTCTGACCTTTTGAAACTTTATTTTATGCCTTTGGTGATCCTGAGGAGGTATTAAAATCTGTTTAAAGGTCAAAAATTAGAAAGCCATGTTATGGCTTGAGCGCTCAAGGTCAGATCTTTGAGCGCTCAAACTGTTCTTGGTTTATTTACAATTTTCCAGTAGTTCTGATGATGGATTATGGTTTAATTCTTTGTTGGTATGTATAAGTTATCAGTACAGCGTTTGTGACCTGAATCCCTCTCTCTCTTTCAAAATTGGTTTGAGCGCTCAATCCAAGAGCCTTGAGCGCTCAAACTGGTTCGAGAACAAGTATGTTTTTAACATCTTTTGATGATTTCTGAAGCAAGGTGATACTTGTGTGATGTTTCTGTAATGGTTCAAAGTCTTAAAGCACCATCAAACATGAAAAACCAGCAAGGAAGATGTGTGGGAGAAATGATGGTTGAGCGCTCAAGTCATCCCCCTTGAGCGCTCAATCCTCATTCTGGGATCCAGATTGCAAGCAGTGTGATAAATCTCATGTTCATAATTCCTTGGAATTGATTGTATAGTTTCTGTTGTAGTTTATTTTTGTGGATATTGGTAGTAATTACTGTTATTATTATCATTATTCATGTAGACCAAATGCACAAGCATTCACCGTAAATTCGTATCCCTTGTATATTTTGTTGTTATGTGATTCCCGTCCCCGATTCCCCACTTACGTGAATAGATTAAATTTCAAACATTTTTAAAATCCCACAAAATATCGAGTAGAGACCGGTTCACGGACCGGGCGAGAGGGGTGCCGTAAAACCCTTCCCCTCTCGTAACCAAGCCCCCGAATCTGAGAAATCTTTGGTTCCGCCAGGACTAGTAAAATCTTTTTCAATGGGCAACGAGTCATATTTTTATCGGTTTCTCGGGTTCGGACCTCAAATCCGGGTGGCGACTCAAACAATCACAATCTTTTTCGCACAATCCAGGTGGGCCGTCCACACTTGGTCCAAGCGTTGAAGCACTAGTATCACTATCTTATTCATAGTGATTTCATTCTATATTCTGATCACGAGGCATTGAAGCACCTCAACGCTCAAGATAAGTTGTCCAGTCGGCATGCTAAATGGGCAGCATATATTCAACAGTTTTCTTTCTCCATCAAGCACAAGTCGGGTGCTTTGAATCGAGTAGCTGATGCCCTCAGTCGGCGTTCCAATTTTCTTGTTTTGATGCGCACCAAGGTAACAGGTTTTGATGCTTTTCGTGAGTTATTAGCAGCGGATCCATATTTTGCTACTATCATTGAGGATATCGCAGGGGGAGCCCAATCAGAATTTCACATGCACAATGGGTTCTTATTCAAAGGAAATTTGTTGTGTGTTCCGGAGTCCAGCCTGCGGTTGAAGATCACTAAGGAGTTGCATGATGAGGGGCATGTGGGTCGGGATAAGACTTATGCATTGGTGTCTGCTTCCTATTTTTGGCCGACCTTGCGGCGTGAGGTTTATAAGTTCATGGCGGGATGTCATATTTGTCAAATTTCCAAGGGTATAGCCACTAACGCCGGGTTATTCATGCCATTGCCAATTCCTTCCCAGCCATGGGCCAATGTCAGCATGGATTTTGTATTGGGGCTGCCATGTACACAACGTGGCCATGATTCTGTCTTCGTGGTGGTTGATCGATTTTCCAAGATGGCACACTTTATCGCTTGCAAGAAAACTACAGATGTTGTTAAGGTGGCGCAGTTATATTTTTCGGAGGTTTATCGTTTACATGGGCTGCCTATGTCTATCATTTCTGACTGGGATACTAGATTTTTTAGTCATTTTTGGCGTTGTTTGTGGAGGCTGGCCAACACTTAACTGGATTTTAGTACCGCTTATCATCCCCATACCGATGGTCAAACTGAGGTACCGTTCTTTGGGCAATTTACTACGCAGTTTGGTGGAGGATCATCTCAAAAGTTGGGATCAAAAACTGTGTCAAGCAAAGTTTGCTTTCAACCATTCCGTTAATCGGAGCACGGGATTCTCTCCTTTTCAAGTTGTCTATGGCTTTAACCCGCGCACACCAGTCGACTTAGCTCCTGTTCCAAGTTTGAAGCGTTCTAGTGGCAAGGCTGAAGATTTCATGCAGACTTTACAGCAGGTCCATGCGGAGACTAAGTTGCGTTTTGAGGATAGTACAGCCAAGTACAAGGCAGCGGCAGACAAGAAGCGCCGCCTGGTAGAGTTTGAAGTTGGTGATTTCGTTTATGCGGTCCTCACTAAAGACCGTTATACATCTCATGAGTATAACAAACTTGCTGCTCGTAAAATTGGCCCCGTTGAGATTATTGAGAAGATCAATCCGAATGCCTACCGTTTGAAGCTTCCAAGCTATGTCCGCACTGCCGATGTATTTAATGTCAAGCATCTCATTCCATTCCGGGTGATAGCTCGTCAGATGATGATGCAAATTCGAGGGCGAATTTCTTTTAAGGAAAGATTTGACTTGCCAATTACCTGGGCAAGGAAAATCCAAATTAAGCTGCGCTTTTGGGAAACATTCTAGAATTTTCTCTAGTTTTTTATTTTGCTATTATTTTTAAATTTTCCATTTTTGGTAATTTTGCGTTTTTATTGATTTGGCTTCCTTTTCGGAGCAATTCAATTAGGGTTTCCGGTTTCCTATATAATAAGTTGTAAGCCTTAAGGGCAAGACAGTTTTTGAGTATTATTGAATGATAAAAGAGTCTAGAGAGCGTTTTCTCTAAACTTTCTTGTTTGTGTTCAATTGTTGCACGTCTTTTCTGTAGTTCATAAGGCGCCCTGCATCAATTAGGCTGCGAGCGCTCTCTCTCTCTCTCTCTCTCTCTCTCTCTCTCTCTCTCTCTCTCTCTCTCTCTGCCTTGGGTTGCGGGGTAATTTTGGTACAAATTAGAGTATTTACCTTGATGGGAATATTTAGAACCTGGGTTGGACGCGGAGGAAATTTACTCCAATGTGTTGTATCGGCCTGTAAATCTCTTGTGTAACCCACTTACATTCCCATTGCGGCCCACACACACTACAACTCCAGTGTGTGTGGAGCCCACAAACTTATGTTGAGTATTTGTGCATTTGATTGTGTAAGTAGTTTGTGGTTGTAACCAACTTTGGGCCAACACACTATAGCTCCGCTGTGTGTGGGGCCCACGCACTTATATGAGTGTGTGTGCATTTGATTGTGTAAGTAGTTAGGGATGGCAATGGATTGGTTTGGTCTGGATTTTGTGATTACCATATCCAAATCCAAAGTATTTATTTATACTCAAATCCAAACCGACATCCGACGGGTATGAATTTTAGTGCACCATAACCAAACCATATAGATTTGGATTTTATCCAAACCACACCAAACCCGCATTAATATTCATTCCATTAATGACCATATAAAGGAAAAAGATTACTATATATTAAAAATAAAAAAGTATCATACCATATGATTTTACCATTAAACATCTAAATTCCAACATACTTTTCTTAAGAGGTTCCTACAGAGACTGTTGAGATTTTTAACGGATTTGAGAGGAATAAGAAGGGAGATGAAATGAAAAGTTACTAAAAGTTATGAATTGAAAAATAAAAATTACATGTATATAAAAATATAATATGTACTATTATATATCTTATGAGTAATATTATATGGATCGGTTTGGGTTTGGGTTTGGGTTTGGCCGAATACTTGCTAAGACCAAACCCAAATCCAAACCCACCGGATATCGTGTTTTGAAAACTAAACCCGCCCCATGGGTAGGAAAAATTATAAAAAAACTGCCTCGATAAGGTCGGTTTGGTTAGGGTATCCATTGGTTTTGGGTGAAATTGTCATCCTTATAAGTAGTTTGTGATTTTAGAATTTTTGCTTTGACCGTTCGGGTGATTAATAATTAACTAGAATTTTGTCCCAAGCGTAGGACTATCGACCGGTGCAGCACAATAAATCCGGAAGTACCGGAGTCGAACCACAGAGACGGTCTACGGTGCTTAACTCAAACAATGTCGGCTCTTTGTTTGTAATTGGCTCTCAGGTAGCCACCCCTTGCTCAAATGATTTAATTAATTAACTAAATTAAACTGATTTAACTACTGAACTCTGAATTTAAAAAGGAGAGCACAAACGTGGGCACTACGGTGTCCGCAGCTAGTCTAATTCACATTCACTCGGGCCACAATTATTCAATTAATAGATTTAAAAATATGAAAAATAGTTTCCAACAAATGCACACCACTTGTCACCAATTGCTGCGCGCATTTAGAATTGGCGATGCCCGGGTCTGTTTGCTAGAAAAACTTCCGTATTCAAAAATTGCGCATTAATTAAGATGATTCGGCACCGAGGTGGAACATAAATTAGCCTAGCCACGGGACACCTTCGTCCCGCGGCCGCACTCAATACGACTACTCACTCATCATTAAAAAGACTGCAAGAATAACACGTTTCCTAGATCTAAACATGGAAACAAGAACAATCAGTAGTTATGGTTCAACGAGAATTGAAACTAATCAATTGACAATTAAAAACATTAGCAATACCGGAATCTGCAGGAAAAACGGAACTGAATCGATCAAAAGTTCTGTTGCCAAAGGAAAAATACTAGCCCTAGCCGTCAAACTCCAAGAGATTTGCCAGCAAAAACGAAAATCTAAGTTAACCTAATGAAAAATCCGAAAAACATAGTTATAGGGTTAGTTCCCCAACCAACAAAACGACGTAGTTTAAAATCCTCAGCCGTAAGCTCTCGGTATCGATACCCATAAGAGGGGTATCGATACCGAACCCTTATCTTCCCTTCTTCCGCATAAGCCGTAGGTATCGATACCTATTTGAGGGGTATCGATACTAAACATTCTGGAACGGTTTGTGCACTTTGAAACCAATTGGTATCGATACGGCTTATGGGGGTATCGATACCGACTCTTTAAGCCAACCTCTTTCAGCATCCAAGCCCCAAACTTCAACTCCCACGTCCAGCTCCACTTCAAGCCATGCAACAAGCGCGCCAAAATCCCCCTTTTACCTGGGAAACTCATGCAAACACCAAACACACTACCATGCACGCATTAAAGAGAAAAATGATCATTAAACCGCACGTCTAACGCGCTAAACCACCCTACTTAAGCGCTCAAAAGCAAGCTTCCCGCGCGCCTATCAATTTTCCATGCCCGAAATGCATAGTTGGATGTTCCAAGCATATCATTTCATACGAATTTACCATGAGCTATTCATAGAACTCATACACTGAAATGCCTCAGGCACCTTAAAAATAACAGTTATCCTAGAAGTTGATTCAAATGTCGAGATGAATAAATTTATTTTGCCGTTTTCCCTTACTCGTACCCGAATCCAAGGAAGATAGATCATGAGTTCTTGGACTGAATCCGTGAATAGCTGATACATGTCTCAGATACCCACATATTGGGATTCTAACGCCAATCGATTTAGATTCCCACTAGTATTGCTTATAGGTAAGGACGTAGATATCCTTTACATGCATACCGAAGAGCTTTGTTTTTTTTGGTACTTGAGCAGAATACGGATGGGATTGAGAAGATTTTCTTAAGCTGTATTGTATATTCTGTCTGGTTGCAGTTTCTTTCTTGGTCTAAATGGTTTGTCACCCATTCTGATTTCAGTCTGTGAAGTCGGGCATCCTTATTATGATTTTTGTCTTACATGTTATGTAGTTGGCTTTGTGGTGAGGACCTCAATCGTAATCACACCGGTAACAGTTGTGGTCGCTATAAAGAAGATCGTAAAAAGAAGACCAATCTTGCAAAGCGTGACCTCGAACGTTACAAGCATTATCATAGTCACTACAAAGCTCACACAGATTCCTTTAACCACGAATCAAAGCTAAAGGAGACACTAAAAAATGAGGTTGTAAACTTGGAAAAGAAGGATTTGTCAATTAGAGATTTCAGTTGGGTCAGAAATGGTCTTTACAGGCTCTTGAGATCAAGAAGGGTGCTTTCTTATTCGTATCCATTCGCATTTATGATGTTTGGTGATGACTTGTTCAAGGATGAGATGAAAAGCAACATTTATTCGAGGATCAGCAGCAGCAATTTGAGGCACATGTTGAGAAGCTATCCAGTTTTATGTATGAACGATTTGATCAGATTGCCGAAGATAAGGTTATGGAGATAAGGAGGCAAGTCATTAATCTCTCAATGATCACTGATAACCTTTGCAGGAAAATGTGAGTGTCGCTGTTGCGAAGCCCCAAACAGTTTTTAAGATTCTTGATATGCTTGAGCCTTCTAACTTCTGCATAACTCCTGCAGGTATGAATGCATTGAGAATGATTTATTGGGTTCTCTCCAATTTAGTATTCACAACATAGCTCCATACCATTCAAAAGGGATCGAGAAGGCTACCAAACTTTCCGTCTGCAACCCTAATGTCAATGACACACAGAAACATCTTTCTTCAAATAATCACACAAATGGTACACACTTTAAGTCTTTTTTTTTTAGCAAGTATGAATTTCCTTTGAACTTAATTTTCCACTTCTGGGATATAATTGCAATACATTATAGATGAAGAGAATTCTGAAAATTGGGAAAGTGTATTCAATACTATCAGGAGGTGTTATGCCTCGAATATTCTTATTGGTAGTTCATTGTCATTATCTCGAGGACTACTCAGTTGTTTTCAATGCCGATGCATCTTTAATTAATTCACTAAAGAACTACTTTTTGGTTTGCTTGGGTAAACCTCCTAACCAATTTTCTTCGTCTATGAGTGTCTTCCCTTTACACTCTATTTGGAACTTGTGAAAATGAACAAAGAGGAGAACATATTTGAGAAGGTAAGAGTGAGTAAAATTTCTCTGTGCTCAATGCTTTGTTTTGCTATTTTATCTTCTCTTGCTTCTCAAACCAAACAACGTAACGCAATGGATTTTTTTTTTTCATTTCTCCTTTTCTTTCCTTCCTTTGTACATGTTCCGGACGAACCCGTAATTTTCCGTGTATGCTGTTGATTTGATGTTTAGTGTTTCTCATCTTCATAACATCTTCATTTTGGTTTGTAGCCGTTTGGTGGGCTTTTTTCGTTTATTGATGGAACAAATGGACTATGACATGTTTTGTGTGGTGCAACTTTATAGGGTCCTTCCCATTTGAGCCAAGTTTGCCCACCTTCATTCTTGCTGTTTTTACCTTTCTTAGGACGGGGTACCCAGTTCAGAATCTAGAATCTCGTTGGCCTGATTTGAGTGGCATGGTACATGGCAGCTTTGGCGGACTCTTCTAGTAATGAGCGCTCATCCTAAGAACATGGAAATTCGAGCACTCATTACTTCTTCGGCATTCATGTTCTTTTGGAAATACTCGCCAGGCTAGATTTGCTGATATATCGTACAAGGCTGGCCTTCACATATTGGTGCCAGCCAATGACCCTCTGATACCTAAGTCGGGTCGTTGTTGTAGGTAGATGGTGTGGAAAGTACTCAACCAATTACTTAACAGTTAGCAAGAATTCATATGGTGTGCATTGGTAAGAATTCTGAATTTCAATGAATGTTGAAAGCAAGAAGTTTGATCGCTCGTATCTTGTTTAGACACAAAGACATATCTATGGATTTACATATTTTTAAATATCTCGTATCTAGTTTTTTTTTGCTGTTTCCCCTAACGCACTCTGTTTGTAGATGCAACGGAATCCGATCTACCTCACTCTGGGAGTTCAGATAAAAGGGATTGCTTGTCACGTAGAAAGCGTAAGTTGGCAGTGGCGTGATGGACCTCAACTCCCAACGGTCCCTCATTTAGGTTGATGATGATTGAAGGATATAAGTGTACAGAACTCAAGTCTGATGCCTGGTCTCTGAAATAACCATTTGCCGAGGAAAACTGAATTGGTTAGTCGAAAAATCTCCGCTTAATTTCTCCTTGGATTGATAGTCCATCTTTTCGAGATTTGAATTGTTCCTGTTATTAGTATTTAGAAATATTATTTTGTGTTGGAAAAAATACAGTGGCAATCCGAAATTCCAAAGAACAAAGTCTTCTGATATAACAGATTACAACGTAATTGAATTACATAAACAGAAATAAACCTGACTGAAACTAAATATGAAATACAGAATCGAAATTGAGATACAAACAGTGGATTGGAAAGGCCGAGTCGTGTGTAACACACTCTCCTTAACAAAGATTCGCCGCCTACCGTGGGTGTTGTAGGTTGAACCGACGTCTTCGTCCCAGGATACAACGGCTAGAACCACGACCACCGGAACACCACCGCTGGAAGCCTTGGCGAACTGAAATAGCGTCTGCCTCTCTCTCTCACAAAGACGATTTCTGGAGTATTTTGTTTGCTCAAAACTGATGTCTAAAACACACAACAGAGCTTCCATTTTATAGATGAAAATGGAGCTGAAAATGAATACGGGATTAAAGAGGAGGAGTCTCCCCATTCAATAGGCAGATTGAATATCCAATTCAATTCTATAATCTGAAACTCCTGCATTGAATTCGAATTTTGAATGGGGAATGAATTCTGCCATAATCTCCATATTCATGAGGGAGTTACCCAACATTAATCCGCGATCGAAATGAATCCGTGGGGGGGGTCTCGGTTGCCTTGGGAGACCCTCCGAGTGCCCCGGTTTCATTCACAAAATTTCCAACATTTTGTAGATAACTATTTGGGCTTATCTATTTGAATAAATTTGCGAATATTTATTGATTGAAAGACATTATCTATGCAAAATCTTTGGGAGGGTGGAACGTCGAATAATTGACTGGGTTTGACTTCTTTGACTTGAAGTGTGTCATTCAAAAATGTCTCCCGGGCATTTCTTTTCATCATCGTGGATTTAAAACGTGCACGGGGACTTAAAATTGGGGTGTTTACACCCTCATGCTATTTAATCCCTCCAAAACTAATACGTCATCCAAACGGGCCCTAAGTTTCCCAGAATCGTTCAAATGTCTTTTCCTGGCTATTTCTTCTACTTTAATTTTTGGTAAATTCATTGGATTAGAGCGTTTAAAAGTGTAAAAATCTGTGCCCTAACATAGATCCAAATAAGACATCAGGTGCACCGGTACTAATATTTTAGTCCAAAAGAATGAAAACCTGGAATTTGATGGAAATGGCTCTATGATCTTGCGTCCAGATGAAGAAGTTACAAAAACTATCCCAGTACCGTCTAACCATATATATGGCTCACGTTGACGATGCAGGTGAAAGAATTATTTGAAGCATGTACATATAAGCTCGATCGACCACGTTGTAGCAATTGTAGGTACATGCTTCGAGTAATGATTTCACCTGAATCGTCAAGATTAGGGCTGTAAATGAGCCAAATCGAGTAAAGTTTTAGAATGTTCAGGTTCGTTCATTAAGTTTTTAAACGAACTCAAGCCGAGCTCAAACTCAATGAAAATTTGACGAACCAAGCTCGAGCCGGCTTTGCCTAGGTTTGAGTCGAACTCGAACTTGTTTGCGAGCTTTAACAAGTCAAAAATATTAGATCTTTATACTCTCATACAAGTCTAGAATTTCAAACAAATTTTGTATTTAGTACATAATAAGTCCATACATATAAAATCATAAAAACATATTACTAAAATTTAAGTTTATAATCCTTTTATAAGTTTATACACGTACAAAATATAAAATTTTCATTATGTATATGTGAAAGTTTATACATATTCAAGGTTATGTATGAAATTCTTATCAAATATACATGTATATTCTAAGTTCGCGAGCCTAATCAAGCTGAATATTTTCAAATTCAGGTTCGGCTCACTTATTGAACGAGCCTAAAATTGAGGTTTAGGTTCAGTTCATTTAGTACCCGAATCGAACTCGAACAAATCTTTACTGAGTCAAGCCTCGAATAGTTCATGAATGACTCAGTTCATTTACAGCCCTAGTCAACATGAAGAGCAGAAGAGCTAAATTGAAGATGCGTGCATTTTTACTGTATTAAAAGAAAAAAACGATGCATGCATTTTTATAGGTAATTAAATAATCTTTTTTTTTTTTTGGCATCAAGTAAGCTTTTATCCCACCCAACTATTCCGGGTTATTTTTTCATCCTTTTAGTGTGTGAATTACCTTTCTTACCCTTTTATGGCGTGAATTTTTCTTTGGCTCTACTTGCCATATTTTTAAAGTGGGGCCTTCCAAAAGCTATAAGTGTTGGAGGCATAAAGCAAGAAGTGGTAGGGAACATGAAAAGTTTCTCCGAAATGGTCTAGGAAAGAGAAATCATATGCATTCTATCCACTGGAAAGACATCACAATCTTTTAACACAAAAATGAAATTCTCTCTATTTTCCCTATAAAAAAAATGGAAATTGAGTAGTAAAATTTAACCTACTTTGTCATTTAATTCCCACATCTGACTTTAGATCTTGAATTAAAGGGATTTCAAAGTGAATTACTATGAGAATTCAATGCCATATGTCTAAGATTACTTAATTACCCTTTGGTACCACGTGTCTAGTCCAGTCTTTAATTTTAATTGATTTTGACGTTATAGCACCATGTATAGACTCTTCTTTCACCGTCGCTTGCATTTACTTTGTAATTTGTGTCCTCTCTTTCTCACTCTCCATACAATGTATATCACATGTAAAAACAATGAACGTCTCGTCATCGATTTGATGTGTGAAAAACAATGAACGTCTCGTCATCGATTTGATGTGTGAAGATGATAAATTATGAGTTTCGTAATCAAAGATTGACATCTCATATATAATACCAATTCATGTGACACTTTGCCACAGGGGTTGAGGACTGGATACTTCAGCTTCAGGTCAACGGCGGTTATGGTGGTTTTAATGGTGTCAATTCTTGTCCTGCCGCTAGTATTGCCGCCACTTCCTCCGCCTCCGTCGATGCTTCAAATTATTCCGATCATAATCATGGCCCTCTTGATAATCTCGGCCCTTTCCTCCCCTTCTTTAGTACCCAATGTTGCAGCTCGTACTAACCTTTAGCAATTGGGCCCCTCTATTGGGCCTTGTATATAGTGGACGTTAGAATTAGAGGATTTATTACCCAGAGAGCATAAATTAAGAAACCCTTTAAGGCTTTAACCCATATCAAACAGGCGTTAGCAAAAATACAATATCAGATTAGCATGCACGGAGTCCATAAGATTCAATGCATGCAAATTATGAGTGTTTTCAAATGGGACATGAATCGTTAATTTTTTATTTCATAAATCGTATTGGGATACATAAGTATGGCATGTCGGAAGACAATGAAAGAATAATGAGAATGATAGTGATATACATGAGTTAGTTTTTAAATTTTACTAATGCACATTATAGAAGTTAACATAACGAGCAAGATTAATCTACCCAGACTGATCAGTTGTTTTTTGTTAGTTCTGCGTTAAATTTTTTTCGATTATTTTTTATTCCTGCGAGATGAGTCTAAGACGTCACACCTACCAAAATGAATAAGATTAGACTAATTTGTAATTAGTGAATTTTCCAAAAATTTCAATCATATATTTTGACTTCTTACATCTCCCTCGACAAAATGTTTTAACTGGAAGGACTTTATAAAAACTAAATAAAATTAATTAATTAATTAAAATACAAATACTCCCTTCGCTCGAATTTTTTAGTCCATTTTTTTAGTTCGTGTCACTTTCCAAATGTTTATATCTTATAATTTACTATAATGTTTTACGTAATTTTAAAAACATTGTCTTATAAAACTACTCGAAATACTATTAAACAATATCTATATTGGATATATAATTACTTATCGATTTAAAGATATCACCAATGTTTTATCCGGTTGTAACAGACCGAGTAACAAACAAATTCGGATGGAGAGAGCAGCAAAAAGGTACCTAATTTAAGCCTCTTGTGGAGTACTTTTTGGGAGAGAATGGGGGGTCGGTTTTGTTTTGGTTTTGATTTGGTGGTGGCAAGTACTGGTGGTTGCCTACCGAAATCAGAAGGAAACTGACTGCTTAATTACTGGTAAACCGCACCAAAATAAAGTTTGAAAGCGACAGAGTAGTCCTCATGCATGCACTGTGTTGATGCGGAAAAAATTTTAAAATTATTTGCCGGTGTTGGGTCCTGCCAAGCCATACATCAACACGCTTATATAGCAAACATTTTTTTTTTTTTTTTGTAGGGATCAGTACTAATTAAATGAATGAATCATTTAAAGATACTCCCTCCGTCCGGATTTGTTGGTCCACAAACATACTTTTTCAAGTCCTAAAATGTTTGTCCATTTTCAAAAGTTAAAGGATAAAGTATGCAAAATTTACTTTTTTGCCCCTTTTCTAAAACTTAAAATAACAACTCAAAAACTAATTTTTTTAAATAATGTGTTTACATTTTTGAATTTTTTTTGCACTGTATTAAAGTTCTCAATGAAATCTATCAAACAAGATCCATATTGATTAAATTTTTCTTTTTGTAACTACATTATTTTTTAGTTTGAAAATTGCATGTAATTTTGTAGTCAAATTAGAATGGAGGGAGTATTAAATTGAGGGATTGGGGATAAAATAGAAAATTAACAAATTCAAAAGGTAACGGAAAAAAAGTTGGAATCCCCAAAACGGACCAACAAATCCGGACGGAGAAAGTATATATGTGATGGATGAAGGTGTTGAGATACACGTGACGGTGTTTGTTAATGAGTCGGTGATAATGACATACTTTTAAAGATGTAGTTAAACATTTAATAGGACAACTGCCATGATGGGGTGGGTGAGTGATTATTCCATGGTCTTCGGGCACCATTCCATGGTCTTCGGGCACCGCCACAAGGTGCCCCAACTCCCTTATCTGCCAAATATCTTGTAGGGTCCAGTACGAGATAGGAAGAATTAGTAATTATTATATTATTGCGAAACACCTAAAAGGCTAAAACCCTTATAGAATCACACATTCACGTGAAGCTTAGAACCAAGTGTATAAACTTTATAATCCCAAGAACATGGTCCGGTCTTCGTTTACTAATCTTTTTGGTGCAAAACTTCAGTCTATAGGAATATTTGTTCTGCCTTTAATTGGGCTCTCTGAAGTGAACCATGGAATTAATTTCTTAATATTTGTGTTAGGGATACCTCATAGTATGTGTTACAATTCCAATTATTTTCTTCGTATATAAAATGTTCTTACCCAACCAAATGGCGGTCTCTTTTCTTTCTTTATGTAATTAAATAAAGAAAATAAACCATTAATTTCGTACTTGCAAAATTCCCAGGAAAATAATATATATACACATTTGTAAAGAAAGCCAAAGAGAAAAAAATAAATAAATCATTCGTCGTACATCAAATATCTAATTGCGGATACGGCTGGCATTGAAGAATTGTGAGGATCAAAATTTTCTAATCATTGTAGCTTTTTAATTTCTTCAAACCATTCCCACCTCATAAGAGTTTTTTTTTTTTTTTTAATTTACTGGTTACCAATTTTTAGTTGATTTATAGTTCCGTTTGACAAAAAGAAGCTAAAGTGCATACATCAATCGAGTAAAGCCCTTATCTTATATAAATTAAGTATAACTTATTGACCCAAAAATTAATTAAAAGTGTACAATATGTAAGCAAAGTAACATTTAACACTCACTCGTCTGTTACTTCCTCCATCCCAAATTATTTATCTTACACAAAATATCGTGCAATTTTCGACTTTCATATCAAAAAATAAATTGGTTTTGTGCTTAAGTTTCTCAAATTTTTCCAATTTGGTGTAAAAAAATATAAAAAATTGTGCACAGTCATTTATTGATCCGGAAATCAAATGACTCTTTTTATATAGAACAACTAATTTGGGTCGACCTTTAAAAAAAAAAATGGTAATTCGTTACGCATCTCAACATACATGCATAGAACTTTTCCAAGTTTTCCTAATTTACGAATTACATGTATTTAATTATGTTACAAAATTATACAATACTCCCTCTGTCCCAAAAAGGACGTCCAAAAATACGATTCACACCTTTGAAAAAAAATTCTTTATTTGGTAATTTATAATACGTTTTATGATTTTAAAATTTTTATTTAATAAAAGTAGTGAGATTTATCAAACAAGATCCATATTGTATACGTAAATCATTCTAAATATAAATAATATTATGAGAGGTGTGAATAGTATTTTTAGACATCAATTTGGGACGGGGAGTATAAACAACCAGAGAGGGTGAGTCAAGTTAGGGAATGGACAAGCATTTTTAGGGCCGTTTCATTTAATGAAGCCAAAATTAGGATCATTGCAGTCTCACTAGATGATCAAAGTATTTTGTAACTCTAAATGTGTTTAAAACCCATTCACCAAATCGGACATTAATAAAGACTTGTTCATATTGGATACTGATTTCTAATTGATCTAATTACTTAACTAACATGATATCATTGCTTCTTTTTTTATATAACCGAACGTCCGGAATAGCTTACGCGCAACTCGATAATTCCAGGGCCTTAGAGGTGAATTCATTGCTATCTACATAAATGATCAGTTGAGATCATCAAATAAAATTATGAAGCAAGGGAGCATTTGGTAACATTTTTGTTTTCTGTTTTTGGTTTGTAAAAAACTAAAAGTAGAATTATGTTTATTGTTTATAAACACAAACGCAAAAAAATATGTTTTGGTAATAAAAATTTTAAACAACCCTGTTTTAAAAACAAGGCAAATTACCTTTTTGTGTTTTGAAAATTTTCGGACATTGTGAAAACGTTTTTAATAAACACAAAACATGAATAAATTACCGAACACATTTTTGTTTTTAGTTTTGAAAAAAATTGAAAAAAAAATTAAAAACAAGAAACAATAACTTTACGGAGGCGTTTGGAAACGTTTTTGTTTCCTGTTTTTTTTTTTTTTGTCTTTGTTTCCATTTTTTTTAAAACTAAAAACAAAAATGTGTTTGGTAATTTATTAATGTTTTGTGTTTATTAAAAACGTTTTCACAATGTCTGAAAATTTTCAAAACACAAAAAAAAAGTAATTTGCCTTGTTTTTAAAAACAGGGTTGTTTAAAAACAAAAAACAAAAAATAGAAATTTTATTGCCAAACATGTTTTTTTTGTTTTTTGTTTTTATAAACAATAAATATGATTCTACTTTCAGTTCTTTTAAAAACAAAAAAAGAAAACAAAAACATTACCAAACATCTCCTCCAAACGCCCCTGAAGTGTTTCACTTTGATTTTTGAGTCACATTATGGGAAAACAAGATTATAAGACTGCACTATAAAAGTGATAGCAAACTTTGACGACTTTGTTAGAGCAAATCCAATGCTAAATGGAAAATGGCTATAGCCATTGCTATAATTTGGCACCAAAAAGTGGTTTTTGGTGCTAAAATGCAACCCAGTCTCCGATGCAAGGTTGTAAACTTTTTGGTGCTAAAATGCAACCCAGTCTCCGATGCAAGGTTGTAAAATAGAACCAAACAGTTGCAAATTTAACTAACTTTCCCACCATCTCCATTTTAATTACGTTTTTAACCCCAATTCAACTATGTACGTTATTTTCAACCCCGTTGTGATGTAATTTTTAACCCCCATTCGGAAATAGTTTTGAATTACGTTTTTTTTTTTTTTTTTTTTTCCATCCTCCACTGTTTCAACCACCATTCTACCCCAGATATTTTTTCATCTAACATTCTCACCTAACATTCTCATCTACATTCTACCCAGATTTTTCTATAAATACTCAATTAAAGTAGTATATTTGCCACACCATTCTCATCTGTCATACTGATTTTCCTTTCCAAACTAATATCATGAGCAACTTAAGCAAAAGAATACTGCGGGGAGATTTCGACAGAGATTCCTCTGATGAAGATGAAGTTGCAATGCTGCAGATGGTAATGGCGAGCAGCTATCAACAAATGCAAATGCGTCATAACAAACAACAAGGGGGTTATGTTGGTTCTGTCAGCGGGCGGGCTTTCATCCGTCGTGATAGGGCTGCTGCAAATGAAAGAATCCATTCGGATTACTTTTCTGAAGATCCCCTTTTCAGTGAAAAAAATTTTCGCCAACGTTTTCGGATGGCTAAACCCCTGATTGAGAGGATCTTGACTCAACTCCAGCAACACGACGATTAATTCGTCCAAAAGCCCGACGCTGTTGGTGCTGCTGGCCTATCTGGTATCCAAAAGATGACTGCAGCTCTGAGGATGCTTGCGTACGGGATGCCAGCTGATAGTGTTGATGAGTATGTCAAAATCGAAAAAAGTACTGCTATAGAATCGCTCATGAGATTCTATAGAGGAGTTGTGGAGATCTTCGAACCAGAGTACCTGAGGGCTCCAAATGAAGCCGATATTGCAAGGCTCCTACGTGTGGCCGAGGATCGTGGATTCCCTAGGATGCTTGGCAGCTTGGACTGTATGCACTGGCAATGGGAGAAATGTCCAACTGCTTACCACGGTATGTACACTGGACACGTTGAAAAGCCCACCATCATACTTGAAGCAGTTGCCTCACATGATTTGTGGATTTGGCATGCCTGGTTCATTTAACGATATCAACGTGCTTGATCAGTCTCCTCTCTTTGATGAACTTCGTGCCGGTTGTGCCCCTCCCGCCCAATTTGTCATAAATGGACGACAATACGACATGGGGTACTACCTTGCTGATAGGCGCGCAATGTCATAGATATAAGCGCCTAAGTAGGGCGAATTAGCGCATTAGAGGCGCGATTTATTCCATTTTCCACTTGATGCGGTGTTGTCTCTTGTTTTTGGTGTTTGTGTTTGTTTTGTAGGAAACAGGCCAGAGGAGCACGGGGAAGTGGCAATAGGACATCGGGCATGTTGGGAACCGGTGGGACCCAAGCAAGGACGACCAAACAGCTGGAATTTCAGTTTAGCAGGCTCGGTATCGATACAGGACTTCTCCTGTATCGATACCCAAGTGCTCATACGCGAACAAATTGTCTGGGTATCGATACAGGCTTTTAGCTGTATCGATACCGAGAGGCTTATGGTCAGCGTTTGACTTTGCCACGTGTTTTGACTTCGGGGGGGAGATAAATACTCCGATTTTAGGTCGAATTAGGGTTGGAACTTTGTTAGTTTTCCGTCTAGTTTTCGCAGCCGTTTTTCCTTCGGAGATTCAACTTTCCGGAGACTTTGGGATTGAAGTTTACAGTTTTGTTCGCTGATTCTCGTGTTGCTTTCGGTAACTTTCTACTTTCCTTACATTAATCTCAGTTTGCGGGAGTTTGTCCGCGTTCTGAGACTCGAATCTTGTTTTAATTCATATTCAAGTAAAATAGCATGTTTAATTTCAGAATATTCTTGGTTGTTCTGTTCAATATGAGTGAGTAGTTTCATAAGTATGGTTGCGGGGTGATTAACACGCCGTGGCCAGGGACGGATTTGTTCTTACTCCTATTTTTACACGAATAATGGAAAAAGCAATTTTAGGTTATTTAAGCGGTTCCGTCGGACGAATCTGAGCTTCGTTGGAGCCCATGTAACGCGAGGAACGGGGGACCAAAACTTGTTCTTCGCTGTACATGGGCAACGGCGACCGCGAGGATTCGCATCTTTCGGGGTAACCTTTTCTCTCTAAAATCAACCGTTTTCTTGGAAACAACGAATGGAGCATGAAACGTCCGGACCTGGTCACCGTGTTATGAACCTTACGACCGTACTTCCTTTTTAATTAATTTAATCAAAGTCAGTTTTCTCTTAATTTAGTTAATTCACCAATCAAACCAAAAAGGGTGGCTACCTAAGAGCCGTGTTTAAACTAGCATCCCGAGTTTTTAGTTAAGCACATTCCACCTTCTCTGTGGATTCGATTCCGGTCTTACCGGGTATTGTGCTACACCGGTCTCCGCCCTACGCTTGGGGCAACCCAGTAATTTAGGTATAGGATTTCGGTCAAACATTTTTGGCGCCGTTGCCGGGGAAGGCAAGAGGTGTTAAGAATTCGGGTAGTTAGTGTTATTTGAATTTCAGCTTTAATTTTATTTTAAAAAATAGAAAAAAAAAATTTTAGGTAAATCTTTAGTTGTTATTTTTAAAATTGAGTCAAGATAGGTAAAGGAAGGAAGGGTTCACCAAAGGAGGACCCGCTCTTCTTCCGAGACCCGTCTAAGCGTCTAGTTAGGATAGATAGAGAGTCGTTGGTAGAAGTTCCACTTGAGTCTTAGTTTGAGTCAGTAGGATTCCAGTTTGAGTCTAGTCAGTCTGAGTCCGAGTCTTCCGTAGGTCCACCTGAATCCATTCCCATAGACGACATTTTCATAGAATTTCCCAATCCATTGTTCGTCTTAGAGAGTGAACCACCGATGGCGGAACAGAGAACTATGCGGGATTACATGCATCCCGAGAGGACTACTCCTCGTGGCCCAATAGTTCTGCCAACTGAGACTGTGGAGGCACACAACGCTTTCACTGTGAAACCGGGAACCCACAATGCCCTTCCTCTCTTTTACGAGAGGGAGAATGAGGACCCATATGAGCATGTCCGCCACTTCGAGGGGTTGGTGCGCACCCTAGCCACCACTACCCAATGGGAAAAAGCTTGCCTTAAGCTTTTCCCTGCTTCTCTGAAAGATGGGGCGGACAAGTGGCTCAGAATGCAGAAGGAGCAATCTCTCACGACATGGACCGCTGTTAGGGAGCTGTTCTATAGGAAATATTTCTCGGAGAGCAAGTCACAGCACCTGACTCGCCAAATCCAGTCATTTAGGCAAAAAGAGGGCGAGTCATTCCTGAGGTGCTGGGAGAGGTTTAAAGACTTGTTGTTGTCTCTACCCCACCATGGGTATGAGAAACACCAGTTGGTGACATTCTTCCAGTTGGGCCTAAACATTGCGACGGCCCAGCAGATTGAGTACCTCTGTAAGGAGGGAGATTTCTTAGATAAGGGCCCAGATGAGGCATGGGATTTCCTGGAGGAGTTGGCCGATAAGTACCGAAGTTGGGAACCTTCCGACCTCGCTGACAGGGCCATAGCTGCACAGGGACCCAGTGGGTCCGGTATTTTCCCCATGAGTGTGAGAGACCATACCGTCCAGACTCAGTTGGATAGATTGACCAAGCAGATGGAGGACTTGCGGATGAAGCAAGTCCAACAGGTGAATGATGTGAGAGTTGAGGAGGTGTGTGCGCTTTGTGAGTGTCCGGGGCATTCAGTGACTGCTTGCCCCGCTTTTCTGATGGTTAAGGAGGCATACCAAAGTAACCAGGCTGAGGTGAATGCGGTGAACCAACGTTGGGATCCGTATTCAAACACATATAATCCAGGCTGGGCTCATAACCCAGCCCTGGGATGGAGAGATCCTAAAGCACCAGTGCCACCCCAGGCACCACCTCAGCAACAGGTGCAACCATACCGGCCTCAGCAAGGCCAAATGTCCCAATATCGTTATCCCTCACAGAATCAGCAGGGGTACGGTCCTTCATATTCTGGACCACCCCCAGGCATAAATCATCCACCGAGGGATAAACAGACTGATGACATGTTAAAGGCTCTCATGCAGTCTCAACTGAGCTTTACTGAGCAGACTAAGCAAGCAATTGGAGACATTAGGTCTCAATTAACCCAATTGACGGCAGTAGTTGGGCAAAACCAACAGGAGAGGGGAAAATTTCCCTCTCAACCTCACGCCAATGCTGTCGGTTCTAATTATCTGGGAGATGGTTCAGGCTCGAGTAATTTGAACCCCAGTCCGGAGGAAGCAAAGGCGATCACCACTCTCAGAAGTGGGAAGGTGATCGATAAGACTATTCCTCTTAAGCAAAAATCGGTTCCACTTCTGGTTCCGGTCACTGCACCAGTAGTAGTCCCGGACGTGGGGAAGGGTACTAAGGAAGAGAGAGAGATAGAGTCACCTGAGGTGGTGGTGCCTGCTCCTGCGGCCCCCACGACTCCTTTGCCACCCGTCGCACCATATCTACATTGAACATAATGCACTGTTAAGCATGTGAATAAGTGTCCCCACATTGATAATAGCGTATCCTGAATAACATTCCCATGTTCCTTGTATTCCTTTCTGCAATCGCATAAAATAGTAGGCTTTTGTTTTGCAAGTAAGAGACTAGTTATTTTTCATGCATTTGTGAGAGTGAATAACGTGCATAGGGGAAGAAACAAGGCATTTTTGCATGATTAAACCACATACGAGTCCCTTTGACCCATCTTAAACCAGTCCGAGTCAGTTCCCGTGTCTAACTTAGGAAACCGGTGTTTTGGTTGGATTGAAGTTTGGGGGAAGTCAAGCTCCGTGCATCATAAGTGTCGTACTGCTGTGGGTAAATTTGGGAAGCAATGTGATTTTGAGGGATTAATGTTTGAAGAAGTCTGATTAGGTGTCATGTTTTGGAAACCAAAACCCATAAACCCCAGCCTATTTCAAAAAAAAAAAAAAAAAAAATTAAGCCTGTCGGTATCGATACAGCAAAAGTGATGTATTGATACCGGTTGTCCCAATCCGGAACAGAACCTACGGGTATCGATACAGGTAAAACCCTGTATCGATACCGAGTGCCTTATAACACGAATTTTTAAGGGTTTGACCGGTGATTCTCTCTCACTTTTCACCTTCTTCCCCAACTTCTTCTCTCTCTCTCTAACCCTAACCCACGAAAACCACCATTGTTAACCCCTCCAAACCTCCAAAAACTCCACCAAATCTTACCCAAATTCCACCAAACTTCACCAAAACCTTCCTTTTCTCCATCTCTACCACATATACCTCTCAAATCCCGTCCAAAACCCTTATCACTCCAGATCTAAAACCCTAATTTCCAAAACCAAACTTCAAAATATGGCACCTAGGAAGACTAGTACTGCTGCTAAGGGTAAAGGGGTGGCTTCCTCGAGTGCCCCTCCAGAGCAAGCAACCGGAGGAAGGAGGACCAAAGATCAGATTACCCGGGATGAACGGGAAAAATGGGAGGCTTCCATTGAGCAGAGGGGCGTTAAGAACGAGCGCCACATTATCCGGGATGGGTTTCTGCCAAACGATGTCACCATACAAGCCATAGTATGACAAGGTATGTCCTTTTGGTTCGAGCCAAACCTCGGGTATAATTTAGAACTCGTGAGGGAATTTTATAAAAATATTCATGTACCAGCATCCGGGACTGCATTTAGTTCCGGGACTCAGATAACCTCACGAGTGGCTAGGAATCCCATTATAATCACACCCGATGTTATAGCTGCAAGTTTGCGATATGTGAGGCCGACCGATACGAACTACCCTTGCCCCGCTGAGGATTTTGTCCCACATAGAGTTGTGGGTATTTTGTATGAGAAACGTAAAGATGCTAGTATCCCTCACCGGCCGGGCAAGTTTAGGCCGGCATATCGGTTTGTGAACCAGGTGGTTTGTTACAATCTGGACCCGAGGGCAACTGAAAATAAGCCCTCTGAGAATACTGGGAATATGTTGACAGCCTTCATAGAGCCGGAGACTGTGTGTGACTGGGCATTATTCATTTACTCTAAGATTATCGACTTCCGCGATGCCCCAACACAGACCCGCATGCCATTTCCTTGCCTGATTACGGTCATTGCTAGAGACTCTGGGTTGCAAGGGGCCAAATGGTTCAACAACGATCCACTAGTCCCTGGGCCAATTGACAGCACCATTCTTACTAAGAGCATAGCCCAGTCTCGAGGTGCTAGAGGAGGAGCCTTCTTGACTATCGAACCACCCCCCAGCGCATCCAATACCACTTGGCTGCAGAAGATCTTTTGCCAAGGGGTCGCTACCATTCGAAGTCATCAGAAGCTTAAGAGAGAGGTGCGACAGAATGCAAGAATTCTGCAGCGGATGAATCACAGGGAAGAGTGGATGGTAGGGCAACTTGAGGGGTCGACTTCGGATCCATATGTTCCTCTTGAGTTGCCCGAGTTGGAGGTTAGTGATGATTTCGCTGATGATGATGCTGCGGAGGAGAGTGAGGATGAGTCGGATTGATTATGGCACTTGTGTTGCATGGGGCTGACTGGAGGGTAGGTAGTATGATGAGGTCCGAACCCGAGAAACCGACCACCTGGATCGTGCGAAAAAGATTGTGATTGTTAGAGTCGCCACCCGGATTTGAGGTCCGAACCCGAGAAACCGATCAAAAATATGACTCATTTGCCCATTCGAAAAAGATTTCACTGATCATGGCAGAACCAAAGATTTCTCGGATTCGGGGGTTTGGTTACGAGAGGGGAAGGGTTTTACGGCACCCCTCTCGCCCGGTCCGTGAACCGGTCTCTACTCGACATTTTGTGGGATTTTAGAAACATTTGAAATTCAATTTATTCACATAAACAGGGGGATCGGGGATTGGGGACGGGAATCACATAAACAGTAAGAAAGTACAAAATGTAAATCTAAAGTGGATGCTTGTGTACATGATTTATATGAGAAATGATGATGATAGTAAAGTGAAATGATACAAATATTTACAAGGAATAATAAATTACATAAACTATATAACAATTTCAGGAATTTTTTATGAACATAAGACCTAATTAAACTGCTTCACAAACTGGATCCCAGAATAGGGATTGAGCGCTCAAACCAGTGAAGTTGAGCGCTCAACCTCCTCAACCAGTTTGAGCGCTCAAGGCTCCTGAATTGAGCGCTCAAACCAATCCTTGGCCTCTGTGAAATTACACTTTTAACAACTTCATTTTGAGATCAAACATTCATCAAAGGTTTTCCAGGAGAAACAGATAAGAGTAATCTGTTCGATCTCTTAAAGAAAGATGAAAAAAAGAATGTAATTTCAATGAATTAACAAAGAAATGTTTGAAAATGGAGGAATAAGGGAGGAATCCAGGTCCTGAACACAACAACAATAACTCACGCACATAATTAATATACTAAATCACAGTCTATCATCAGAACAACAAACAATCAGGAAACTGCCCAAGAACAGCTTAAGCGCTCAAGTCAATGACATTGAGCGCTCAAACCATAATCTGGCTCTTTGATTTTTGACCTTTAAACAAGCTTTTGATACTTCAATAATGACTATGGATACATGAATTGGAGATTTATGAGGTTGAACAGTCTCTGTTTTGCACTTAAACATAAGATTTTCAAAAGTTTTTGATGTTTAATCCTCATAAAATGTTAATCTACACTCATGCATGTGATTTTGAGGTAAAATAAACTGTTTTATAGATTACATGAGCATAATTAACCATTAAATAATGATCCAAACCAAAGGAAAGCACAAAACTCAACAAAACAGAAACTGCTCAGAATTGGGCTTGAGCGCTCAAGGCCTAAGGCTTGAGCGCTCAACCCCTGTGAAAGCTACAGATTTTAAAAGGATTTTGAACAACTTTTAGGCCTTTGTGGGTTCAATGCAAGTATACTGGACTTGCTTGAACTCACTAGCCTTCCTCAGAGGGATCAAAACAGTGAGCATTTCACATGTTTAACTACCTTTTTGGGGTGATTGTGACTTAGACTTGATTTTTGGGCTTGAGGATGGAGGATTGTGGATGTTTTGGCTTGTTTTCTGGGTGAATTAGACAATGTGTATGGTTGTTTGATGATCAAGGACTGAATTTCTGGGTTTGATGAGTGGTTTTGTAAGTGGTTTTCATGGTGAAAGGGTGGTTTTGTAGAGAGAGAGAGGAGATCGATTTTCTGGGTGGATTCAGGAGGGGAGGAGTGTGAGAGTTCTCTCTTCAAAACCAGGGGTGTTAGATAGTTTTATAGAATGAGTGGGAGGAAAGAGAGGAGAGAGAGGAAGTGGGTTTGTAGTTTAGGGGTAGTTTTAGGTGTATTTTAGGACTTAGTGGAGTATAATGTACGTATAAGGATCGTACAAAATCATCCCCAGACGCTCCCATGCAAGAAATCTCATGATGAGATACTCTGCAAGTTGCTGACTGGATCAGAGTTGAGCGCTCAAAGCCATGGGCTTGAGCGCTCAAGGTGCTTCTCAGGGGTTTGAGCGCTCAAGGCCTCAAGCTTGAGCGCTCAAGGTTCTTGGTGGCAGATTGATGGTTTGGCCTTGGTTCAACAATGCTTGGGTTGGTTTGGGATATTTTGGTTGTTTGGGTGGTGTTTGGTTGATTTTGATCAAATTCAAGTCATTCTCACAAGTTCCAGGAAATTATGATTGATCCATTTCATCATCGGAAATGCACGAGCGTATCTCGGGTTCAAAATTGGGGTGTCTACAATGTGGAACTTGTGTTCCTTTTCATTTGGGGTCTGTAATATAACTTGCATGGATGTTATCTTATCTTTATGTTGTGGACTTGGTTTGGGTGGCGCCGATGGGCGCATTGACAGGTTTTAGACATGACAGGTGCGGCCAGTCAGGGTAGTTAACCTTGAGCTTCTATAACCCCCGTACCCCCGTTGGTGTTTCTAGTTTCCTTTCATTGTTTTTTATCTCGTTCGTTCCTAGGGACTAGCAACGCTCAAGTTGGGGGGTGTGATAGGGCGCAATGCCATAGATATAAGCGCCTAAGTAGGGCGAATTAGCGCATTAGAGACGCGATTTATTCCATTTTCCACTTGATGCGGTGTTGTCTCTTGTTTTTGGTGTTTGTGTTTGTTTTGTAGGAAACAAGCCGGAGGAGCACGGGGAAGTGGCAATAGGACATCGGGCATGTTGGGAACCGGTGGGACCCAAGCAAGGACGACCAAACAGCTGGAATTTCAGTTTATCAGGCTCGGTATCGATACAGGACTTCTCCTGTATCGATACCCAAGTGCTCATACGTGAACAGATTGTCTGGGTATCGATACAAGCTTTTAGCTGTATCGATACCGAGAGGCTTATGGTCAGCGTTTGACTTTGCCACGTGTTTTGACTTCGGGGGGGAGATAAATACTCCGATTTTAGGTCGAATTAGGGTTGGAACTTTGTTAGTTTTCCGTCTAGTTTTTGCAGCCGTTTTTCCTTCAGAGATTCAACTTTCCGGAGACTTTGGGATTGAAGTTTACAGTTTTGTTCGCTGATTCTCGTGTTGCTTTCGGTAACTTTCTACTTTCTTTACATTAATCTCAGTTTGCGGGAGTTTGTCCGCGTTCTGAGACTCGAATCTTGTTTTAATTCATATTCAAGTAAAATAGCATGTTTAATTTCAGAATATTCTTGGTTGTTCTGTTCAATATGAGTGAGTAGTTTCATAAGTATGGTCGCGGGGTGATTAACACGCCGTGGCCAGGGACGGATTTGTTCTTACTCCGATTTTTACACGAATAATGGAAAAAGCAATTTTAGGTTATTTAAGCGCTTCCGTCGGACGAATCTGAGCTTCGTTGGAGCCCATGTAACGCGAGGAACGGGGGACCAAAACTTGTTCTTCGCTGTACATGGGCAACGGCGACCGCGAGGATTCGCATCTTTCGGGGTAACCTTTTCTCTCTAAAATCAACCGTTTTCTTGGAAACAACGAATGGAGCATGAAACGTCCGGACCTGGTCACCGTGTTATGAACCTTACGACCGTACTTCCTTTTTAATTAATTTAATCAAAGTCAGTTTTCTCTTAATTTAGTTAATTCACCAATCAAACCAAAAAGGGTGGCTACCTAAGAGCCGTGTTTAAACTGGCATCCCGAGTTTTTAGTTAAGCACTTTCCACCTTCTCTGTGGATTCGATTCCGGTCTTACCGGGTATTGTGCTACACCGGTCTCCGCCCTACGCTTGGGGCAACCCAGTAATTTAGGTATAGGATTTCGGTCAAGCACTTGCTGACGGTATCTATCCAAAATGGGCAACTATCGTCCAAACCATTAGAGAGCCCAGTGACAAAAAGAAGGCTCACTTTGCAAGAATGCAAGAGGTACGTCGCAAAGATGTTGAAAGGGCATTTGGCGTACTACAAGCACGTTTTGCAATTGTGAAAGGCCCGGCTCGTTTTTGGGACCAGGTAGATCTATACTACATCATGAAAGCCTGTGTTATCTTGCATAATATGATAATTGAGTACCAACGTGGTGAAGAAGATGTTGAAACTGCTGAACTACTTCGTGAGAGGCCACTTCAAGTCTCACGAGAGCGAACATCCACATTCACGGACTTCCTGACTCGTAACAAGAATATACGATCTACTGAGACATATTACGCGCTTCGCAATGATCTTATGGAACACCTCTGGGCCCGCAAAGGAGAGGAAGCATGAGCTTAGATTAATTGTACTTTTAATGTACTAGTACGTTTCCCGTGTTGTGGAAATTAGCTAAATAATTTGAGTTTGAGGGTTGTATTGTAATACGTTTCCCGTGTTGTGGAAATTAGCTAAATAATTTGAGTTTGAGTGTTGTATTGTAATACGTTTCCCGTGTTGTGGAAATTAGCTAAATAATTTGAGTTTGAGTGTTGTATTGTAATACGTTTCCCGTGTTGTGGAAATTAGCTAAATGCATTTCATTAACCAATTTCAAAGCATTACATTAAAAGATTAAAAAAAATACAATAATCAATAATCGGGTAGATCACTATAATAAGTTGTGGAAGTTGAGTTGGCCCATTTTGCCGATATTGCAACCTTGTGATGCTCATAATAAGCCTTCATTTGGGGGTCTTGAATGAGAGACAAGTCCATCTGCGTAATCCTTTCCTCCATCTCTCTATCCTTCCTCTCTGTCTCCCTCTCCTTCCTCGCCGTCTCCTTCTCCTCACATATTATCTGCCTTTCTAGAGATGCAACTCTCCTTTCTTCCAATTGAATCCTCCTAGATTGGTGTAGACACCTCAATTTTGAACCCGAGATGCGCTCGAGCATCCCCGATGATGAAACGGACCAATCATGATTACCTGGAACTTGTGAGAATGACTTGAATTTGATCAAAATCAACCAAACACCACCCCAAGCAATCAAAACAGCCCAAACCAACCCAAGCACTGTTGAACCAAGCCCAAACCATCAATTTGCCATCAAGAGCCTTGAGCGCTCAAGCTTGAAGCTTTGAGCGCTCAACCCTGGGAAAACACCTTGAGCGCTCAAGCCCACGGCTTTGAGTGCTCAACTCTGGTCCAGTCAGTAACTTGCAGAGTATCTCATCATGAGATTTTCTGCATGGGAGCGTCTGAGATGATCTTATACGATCTCTATATGTATAATACACTCCACTAACTCCAAAAATACACAAAAAATACTTCTCCCCCACTTTCAAAATAAAAAATCCACTTCCTCTCTCTCCTCTCTTCCCTCCCACTCACTCTATAAAACCCATTCACTACCCCTGGTTTTGGGGGTTAACCACTCTCATACTCCAGCCCTCAAATCTCCAGAAAATCGTCCACCCCCCCTCTCACTCTACAAAACCACACATTCATTACCAAAACCAGTGGCAAAAACCACCTTTCAAGTCCAAAATTGAGTCCTTGATCATCAACCAATCACCTACATTGTCCAATCGTCCAGAGTATAAACCAAAAACATCCACAATCGTCATCCCTAAGCCCAGAATCAAGTTCAAATTACAAGCATTTCCAAAAGGTAGTGAAACATGTGATGTATTCACTGTTTTAGCCCATCTGAGGAAGACCAGTGAGCTCAAGCAAGTTCTTTATACTTGCATTGAACTCACAAAGGTCTAAAAGTTGTTTAAAAACATTTTTCAAATCTGCAGTTACAGCAGGGGTTGAGCGCTCAAGCCTCCGGCTTTGAGCGCTCAAGCCCAGTTTTGAATAAGTTTCTGATTTCCTGACTGTGGTGTTCTTTTCTGGTTTTGATCATCATTTAAAAGTCACCTATGTTCATGTGGTCCTCAAAACAGTTTATTTCCATTTCAAAATCATATGCATGAACATTGGTTAACTATTTTATGATGACCGAAAGTCAAAATCTTTGCAACTCTCATCTTTGAGTACAAAATGGTGACTGAAATCATATTCATTTGTTTCTGTTTAAAGTCCTCAAGGTCCTGAGAATCATTAAAATTCCATTTTCAAGTCAGAAACTAGGAAGCCAAATTATGGCTTGAGCGCTCAAGGTAATGCACTGGAGCGCTCAAGCTGTTCTTGGGGCAGTTTGCTAATTGCTGGTTATTTCAATGATGAATCTTGGTTTAGCATGTTCCTGATGTGTGTGAGTTATTATCCTGTGTTCAGAATCTGGACCTCTCTCTCACTTCTCTATTTTCAAACATTTTTTTGTTAATTTGTGGTGATTATACTCTTTTCATCATTCTTTAAGAGATCAATCTGTATGTTCTTATTTGTTTCTCATAGGAAAGTGTTTGATAAATGTTTGATCTCATAAAGAAGCTGCAAAAAGGTGTAATTTCGCAGAAGCCAGGAACTAGTTTGAGCGCTCAATCCATGAGCCTTGAGCGCTCAAACTGGTTTGAAGAGGTTGAGCGCTCAAGCCCTTGTCTTTGAGCGCTCAATCCCTATTTTGGGATCCAGTTTGTGAAACAGTATTAGTTATGTCTCATGTTAATAATTTCTGAAATTACTGTACAGTCTCTTTAATCTCTCATTTCCTGTGGATAATTGTGGTAATTTCATTTGTTATCATCGTCATCATTCATGTAAGTCATCAAGCACAAGCATCCACTTTAGATTCACGTTTTACATTTTTACTGCTTATGTGATTCCCATTCCCGATTCCCTATTTTTGTGAACAAACTGAATTTCAAATATTTCTAAAATCCCACAAAACATTGAGTAGAGACCGGTTCATGGACCGGGCGAGAGGGGTGCCGTAAAACCCTTCCCCTCTCGTAACCAAATCCCCGAATCCGAGAAATCTTTGGTTTCACAAGGACTAGTAAAATCTTTTTCAATGGGCAACGAGTCATATTTTTATCGGTTTCTCGGGTTCGGACCTTAAATCTGGGTGGCGACTCAAACAATCACAATCTTTTCGAACGCGAACCGCACCGAATTCCAGTGGGCCATCCACAATTGGTTATCTGATACAGTTTTGTTGAGTGTCTCTAACAAATTAATATGTCTCGCATTCTCAACTTCTTGAACCTTGCTCTTTGCTTTCTTTTCCTTTGCTAGCTTCTTTCCACCAGGCCTTTTCCTTGGCGAGGACACACTACCAGTACCTCCACTTGAAGGAGTGGTTTCTGCATCTAGAGACTCATAATAAGTGCTTGGAATTTGACTTGCTTCAGGGGAAAAAGGGAATGACATCCCCTCTGGAATTTGAGGTGGTTCAAGAGTTTTTGCTTCCCTCCCACTAGGAGTGATATCCTGCCACTTAATAGCATGTTCTAAGATGCCCCAACAACCATCCATACCACTGAAATATTTTCCTGTATCTTCATAGTACGTTTGCTTTGCCATATCATACTGGATATTGGATATCAAGATTTAATTATTAAATAAAAATTTATTAGTACAAGTTCAAAAGAAAAAAGACGAATTTATTACCTCATTTTGATGGGTCATTCCACTTTGATTTAGAGCTTCAATACTTCTTAAACATCCACGGAATTTGTTGCAACACTTCTGGATGTTTTGCCAACAAGCTTTGATACTTGCTTCAGTTCGCTGAACGTCATTTGTTTTTTCTTGATACTGTTGTAGCACCCGCTGCCAGAACTGACTTCGTGGCTGGGAGTTACCGATAATCGGGTCTTCAGTAATGCACAAATAAGCTCGACAAATCGCTTCGTCTTGCTCGGGAGTGAAAGATTTTTCTCTTGACGAAGCCATAATCAGTGGAATAATTTTTTTGTTAATGGAAAGTCACGAAAAAAAGATGGGAGAATTTGGATGAATGAAATTTTTTTTCTTAATCTGTGGGTGGGAGAAATTGGATGAATGAAAATTTTTGCGAGGCTTATATTTATACAAAAAAAAAAAATTCTGCCCGTTGCACAATCGGCCCGTTGGAAATCAGCCCGTTGCACACATGTGCCCCACTTGCCACTTCTCTGTCTCATCTCTCTCTCTCTCTTCCCCACTTCTCTCACCTCTCTCTGGATCGATTACAGAAAAGGGGAAGAAACCCCTCGGTCCTCTCTCTCTCTCTCTCTCTCTCTCTCTCTCTCTCTCTCTCTCTCTCGGTCCGATTGATGACCTCCGATTATACCCAACCCCTGTGCTCCGATCGATCAAACCCTCCTTCTTTCTCTCTCTCTCTCTCTCTCTCTCTCTCTCTCTCTGTGCTCCGATTAAACCCAACCCCTGTGCTCCGATTAAACCCAAATCTCTCTTTGTGTAGATCAAAACCCTTCCTTCCGGTGTTGAATGATCAAACCGAGGTCGCCTCAGGCTCCTCTGATGGCGACAACAGTAGTTTACGGCAACAACAGCAGCAGATTCCGGCGGCAACAGTACTTTCCGGCGACAACAGCACATTCCGGCGATTTTCCGGCCATAATCAAGTACAATCCGGTTAGTTTTGTGAAGATGACAGTTATTTTTGATGATGTGGCAAGGATGGCTATAGCCATCCTTGGTTCTATATTTGCAACCAATTATCCAACTGATGCATTTTCCATCTGAATATAGCTATGCACTGGATTGATAATTTGCAAATTTTGGTTGTATAATGGCAATGCAACTGGATATCCATCCCCCATTGGATTTGCTCTTACATTTGGCCCCCAAAAAAGGCAAACGAAAATGAAAGGAAATAAAAGAGAGACTTTTCATATTGATTTGTTATTAAAATCGTACGACTGCTACTTTCCATCAAATTCAAGGCAATTTACCTGGTCAGTTCGGGTCAGGCATCAAAGATTACCTAAATACCCTTGGTACGATGTATCTAGCCCCATTCTTCCCACATCGTTTGTGATTTTGTTTTGACGTTTCGTCTCCTCGGCTCTCACTTTTGTCTGCATATATACCGCCATCTCTCTCTCTCTCTCTCTCTGCGCTAGCTGTGCACCGACGATATCGAATGATACGTTGTGGGCATCGGATGTAGAGGCCATGAATTCTTCCAAATCGTTTTTGGTGGCAGAGCACTTGAAGCGGCTGTAACGGTTGTGAAGCGGCCGACACAGGTCTAAATTTTGTGTAGCGCCAGTATATCAGGGTGTAGGCTGAAAACCGCTAAGTAGCGGCCGATGTTTTAAATCTATGCTCAGGTTACAATGAAACTGAGACGTAGAGGAAGATCATGATTGCGTACGAGTTCAATCAACGGCTGTTATCAGTTGACACTACAAAGAAGTTCAAATCTCTGCCGCCGGATCAGTTGATGTCCAAGTACTTCAGCCTGAGGTCAGTGGTGGTTATGGTGGTGTTAACGGCGTTGCTGCTGGTGCTGCCGCTGGTTTTGCCGCCGCTTCCTCCGCCTCCGTTGATCCTTCTCCTCGTTCCGATCTTGATCATAGCACTGTTGATACTCTTGGCCTTTTCTACTACTTCAAAACTACCCAATGTTGCTACCAACTCTACCTAGCTACAAGATTAACTAGAAGATTGCTAACTTTGCCGATAGACCTTCGGCCCAACGGCATCAGAAGTGTTCTTAAGTGCCAGGAGAAACGAGGCCAGAAGTTCAAATACTGACTTTCGCCGATAAAAAAAAAAAAAAGAAGGCGAGAAGTTCAAATCCTTTTCCAAGGGCAGTTACATCTCTCTCTCTCTCTCTCTCTCTCTCTCTCTCTCTCTCTCTCTCTGTGGATCCATTTTTTTGAATTTTCATTTGGGTTATTTAGTCTAAAATACTGGAGCGTTATTTCTCATCTAAAATTTACCTGCAGCTGTATAATTACAACGGAAACATTAATTTCTTTCTTTCGTTTGTTTGTTTATTTATTTAGTTTTTTTTCTGTGTGTATGTTTTCAGCACAAGTATATGAAAATATTAGACTTTTTTGGCTTGGATTTGGTCAATTTATTTGTTATTCTTTTGGTAAGGGTGTTGTGATACACTCTTAACACGTTTTTGTAATTTCCGCGCTGATTATTTTGTAATTTGGAACTGCTTATTCCAGACCCCAACGAAAATTAATTTGAAGAGCTTTGGTATTTTAGGCCCTTATGTATTCAGTTGTATAAATATAATTAAATTATTAATCTCCTTAGCTCCACTAAAAAAATATATAAATAAATAAATAAATAAAATCCAAGAATCAAATAAGTGCTCCCAGGTATTATCACAACATCTGCAGGAGCCATATATAATACTCCCTCCATTCCAAAACAAGTGTCCTATTCTCTCTCTTTTACCATTTTTCAAATTAAAAAATTAAGTGCTTGTGTATCCTGTTTCGAATTTTTTTGCACCGAATTAAAGTACTCAATGAATATTTTAATTCGGTGTGAAAAAGTTTGAAAAACGATACACGGAAGTACTTAATTTTTTTATTTGAAAAATGACACGACTTTTCATATTGGACACTTATTTTAGAACGGAGGGAGTAGTTGTAGACACGCTAAACGTAAATATGAACTCCAAATAAAGATCTGGCTTCCGGAGCATTGGCAATTGTTCAAGAAAAACCACGGTATCGAAATATTTAACGGTATTAGTGATACGGTCAAATATCAATCGATATCTTCCTTACTAGAGGCCAAAAAAATACAATTGGGTTGAGGAGGAGAACATGCATGGTCTTAAGCTAATGGAATATGTTTATGTTTTATTGTCTTCCCTTGTAGTCTACAGTCAAGACATTCATGGATGTAGATTGATACACACTCGTGTGACCTTGTTATTCAAAACACCCAAAAATGCAAAAATAAAAATAAAAATAAAAAAATCATCTAATATAGGAGTAATACGAGATTTTGCTTTGGAAAGTGAAATGTATCGAGCTTAATTAGCTCAAAACAAAGGGCTGTTTGGAATTCTAGTTAATGTTAGAAGCATGGAAAAGGTTACAATACACACCCCTTATTTGGGTGTGTATGATACACACCGCTATGAAAGTTACGAATTTTTTGTAAAAGTTACGATTTTTTTTATAAAAGTTACGAGACACACCAAAATGTTACGAATCATAGAAAATGTTACGAATCATACTGCTGAAAAGTTACGAAAAATTAAAAAATGTTACGATTGCTGATGAGGTGGCAAAATTTGGACCATACAATAGGTGCATATGGTACACCCAAATAAGGAGTGTGTATTGTAGCCATTTGATCACCTTCTATTTTTAATTCATTTTACTACGATAATGTACCGACTAAGTTAAAAAAAATTTACTTAAACTTTTACAGAAAGGCTTAATACACAACCCCTATTTGGATATGTATCATACGCACCCCTATAAAAGTTACGAATCGATTAACTCTTATAAATAAAAGTTACGAGATGCAATAAAATGTTATGAATCATAAAAAATTACACGAATCATATTGCTGAAAAGTTACGAAACACTAAAAAATATTACGATTGTCAATGACGTGGCACAATATGGACCATACAATAAGTGTGTATTGTAGCCATTCCCTACTTTTATAGGGACAAAGGGGAGGTGTTTTGCAGCTTGGCGCTGCACAGCGCTGTGCACACGTTTGCGGCAACGTTCTGGTGGCGCTCCGATGATCGAAAACGTTCACTGTGTAGAGCTCGTCAAGTAGAATAAGTGTGCCAAAAATCAGCTCGTTCAGATATCATTAAATACCTCATCGAAACATTATTATCTTAAAAAGAATGGATCCAAAATAGATTCGAAACACTTGATCAAACCACTACTGTCTACAACCCATTATTGCAAAGTTAAATGTGTTCCGATGAAACACTAAATGATATCTGATTTAGCTGATTTTTGTCATACTTATTCTACTCAACGAGCTCTACACAGTGAATGTTTCGATCATCGGAGCGCCACTGGAACGCTGCCC
Organism: Vaccinium vitis-idaea; assembly: GCA_963854785.1. Classification (NCBI taxonomy): domain Eukaryota; kingdom Viridiplantae; phylum Streptophyta; class Magnoliopsida; order Ericales; family Ericaceae; genus Vaccinium; species Vaccinium vitis-idaea. The sequence goes on from OY978218.1 coordinate 27,270,392, forward strand.
AAACGCGTGCACAGCACGCTGTGCAGCACCTCCCCCTTGTACCTTTTATACCCCTATTTGTTGGGCTTCTACTAGTTATGCTTCAAGGTTTTGTTGTTTCCATTTTAGGTTCATTTTAGTGAGAGAAATTTAAAATGTAAAAAATTATGACAAATATTTTCTTTGGATAGAAATAAATCAAAACACGTATTTTTGTGAACTGTGTTGCCTATCTCCCAAGTTCGATTCCTCTTTTTTCATCTTTTCAATTTCTTTCGAGGAGACGAGTCCAAAAACTAAAATAAGAATACTTAAAATTAAGTTACTTTTGGACTAGTCATGTTCTACAACTTGAAAACAAGTCATTTTTCTTAAATTTCGATATTTTTCTGGTATTAGTTACATTTCATAATTTGTTATTTAGCTTTTTGTAATAATTTTAGGATTAATCATTCGTCACAACGAGAGGACTCACAAATTTATAAAAAAATGTTGACCAAAGTTGGAAAAAGTTCATATAAGACGAAATTTTATATAAAAAATATACAAGTTGTTAGGTATTTTTTCGTCTTTAATATATTTTTGTCGTAATTGTTTTACTTTTTATACCTCTCGTCAAGATGAATGATTAATCTAAAAAAATAACATAAATTTGAAGGGAAAAAAAAAAAGAAAAGACCAAAAGAAATATTGAAAGAGAAAAAAAGCTTCATTAAATTAGGAGAAATTATAGGGATTTTTTACATTGTATTTTTTCGTTGACAAAATAATTAGGGAGAATATATGGGCCCCTAAGGGCATCCACAGTGGACTCTCAAAATAGTTCCTGAGATTTACCTATTCACGTGCTTAATTATTGTCTCCAATGGGCTCCCCATACAAGCTTATAAGGGTGGCTCCTAATTTTGGCTCATATCACATTAGTTAAATCTAGGTAGCCTTATAACTAACTTTAAGTAGGACCCAAAGTCTTTAAATCTTTTTTTAATATAAAATTTTCAAAGATAAAGGAATTTATTGGTTTATTGGTTCAATGGTTCTACTGGAAAAGAATATATATAGATATAGATATTTTTTATTGTTTGGAGAAGAAAGACATGAATTTAATACAAACAAGTTCTATATATTAATCCTAATATACAACGGCCGTATACAAATACCCATACCAGTAAAAAATAGGGAAAAAAAAAAGAAAAAAGAGATGCTGGGATATGCAAAAAAATTAGGGATTTTGGAATATTGCTGCCGTTTGAATTATGGGTTCCACACTTTTTGAATTTTTTTCCCCACAAGATAGAGAATGTTCTTGCCAACCCATTGAATGCTCTTGTTAGCCCATTGAGTACACTTTTTAAAAAAAATATCCACAAAATAGAGAATGTACTTTAAATTTAGCAAGCTCTAGAGTGAAAAGTGGACCTCAATTATGCTTATGTGGACACCTTCTGATACAACTTAGGAACAATTTTTAGAGAGTTTACTGCGAATGCCCTAAGATCCTATCTCCGGCCGAAGCCGCCGAACGAACGAAAAATAAGGATATGACCGTTCGAGGATCAATTTACGATCGTGGATATGATGTATGCGAGGGGCTGCGCACAACCGTCACCAACCATTGGAAAATATCAAGTGGTTACCCCAGCATGATCCACACTGATATAGCATCTCCACCTGAAATACTAACCAACATTTGGTACACTCCCTACGTTTTATCATGATTTTAGTATTTGCTACGCATTTTGAATACAAGTACAAGAATTTCCAGAATCGGGGGATCCGTAGTGCCGGAGTACTTTACAGAGATGTAGTGCGTAATCCGAGTCATTCAAAGATATTCGTAATAGTCCATATTTCACAAGTATCTTACAAGTAACGTACACACCTGCACAATTGATAAATCTAGAACGTTGATTATACTCCCTCCGTCCCAATTTGTTTGTTCATTACGGTTATGTGTCTTTTTAAAACTCTTATAGTTTTCAATCTATAATTTATTTTATATGCAATATGGATCTCATTTGATTAATCTCAATTAGTTCTATAAGACAAAAATTTCAAAAACTTTAAGAACACTACAAATAAAAAGTTATAAACGCTTAAAAATAGCACAGATATTCGCAATAAGCAAACAAAATGGGACATAGGAAGTATAGATGAATGGCTTGGATTGCACCCTTCTAGTGTAGGATTCCACCTGTAGAACGTACGTCTGTCATTGGCCTTAGTTAGGTCCATTGGAAATATAAATATAAAATTAAGGGTAATGGTTATGACTTTTGAGGGGCAACATAATTCTTTTTAGAAGATTCAATGCATCCATCGCTAAAAGCATAGATGTTTAGATAAAGCTAAGGAATTATTCTTACCAAAATCTAACCATTGTCCTCCCTACTTCCCCATAGAATAATCGCTTCTCATCAACTTGACTAGACATAATTATTTTTTTAAAAGACCCCTAATAATCTTTATCTAACTTTTCTTCTAAGTTAATACTTACATGGCATAACTTCTCCGGTCATTTTACGATACTAAACCAGATAGTTTTTCTTATTATAGGTGGACTCGGTTTTATTTTGATGATCGAAACTATTTCGTATATAGTGCAGATACTAGAGAGAAGATCTTCCGTAGAAACAAATTTGATAATCAAATCAATAGAAGATACTAAAATGAATAGCAACTATGGTCAAGGGAATAACCTTCTATTCTCGTATAAACGAAATTTATTTTACTCTTTGATGACAATTGATATCGCATGAAAGTAATTTTTGGTACGGTGACATTGGTCGTTTAGGAATCGAGATGGTATTGGATGAGATCACCATGAGAGAAGTTGTACATTAATTATCAATCCCTTCAAACATTGGCGGCAAACGGAACATCAAAATGAATCTGAGACACATTTATTTATTTTGTGTGATAATTTGTGCTTGTATAATTGTTGCAATATCAATGACGTATCATGATCGATGCGGCAAAGGGATTTCTTGAACTTTAAAGTGATTTACAACCTTGTTAATCATATATCTAGGAGATTGTAAGACAAATGAGAAGTGTTAAAACACACATTCCTAATTCGATGTGAACTGTATGGACGACTTAACACTACAATAAAAAATGTCTACTGTGAGGATTGAGTTTCCTCGCCAAAGAACCAAATTTCCTCGCTAAAGGAATTGGCGAGGAAAAATTTTATCGCCAGGTTTCCTCGCCAAAAGGTCTTTGCAAAAGGTATTCTAGCGAGGAAAAATAAATTTCCTTGCCTAATCTGCCAATTGGCGAGGAAATTTTTTGTCGCCTATTCGGAACAATTGGCGAGGAAAGTTTTCCTCGCCTATTCGGACCAATTGGCGAGGAAATTTTGTTTCCCTCGCCTATTCGGAACAATTGGTGAGGAAATTTTTCCTCGCCTATTCTAACCAATTGGCGAGGAAATATTGTTGTCCTCGCCTATTTAGAACAATTGGCGAGGAAATTTTTCCTCGCCTATTCTGACCATTTGGTGAGGAAAAATTTCCTCGCCAAAACTCCTGAAACAAAAAAAAGAAGAAATCCAATTCTAGCTTCTCCGCCTCCGCTGGGAATCGAACCCGCGATCTCCTCTCAAGCATCGCGCGCCCCATCCACCACACCAACTTCCATTTCAATGCAAAGTTCAACAACTTTTAATATATAACATTTTGTAGTTCTTTTTACCTCACTATTTTTTTTAAAATCTTTTTGTCTAAATTTAGTCTCTTTGTAGTGTTTCTTTAAACTTCTTTCTTAAATCTTTTAATGTTTTTTATTTTTACTGAAGTTCTTATTTTTTTATAATTTGATATTTTCCTATACCATTTTATAAGTCTTTACTTGTTAGAATTACTTACCTTTGCATTTATATATTTGTTTATTTTTAAATTGGATTTTGTTAATATGTGCCCCCAAGGCACATGATAAGAACACATTAATTGCTCCACCTTACTCCACTTCCACAAGGAATTAAAGTAGAGTAATCAATTGTGTTTTGGAAAGATAAATCTTTTTTTGATTAGACGAAAATGCCACCAACTACCCATACCCATGGAACAAAAACCTAAGATGCAATACTTGACCAAATAAAAACGAAAATTATTTGAGAATTAGTTGGCCAGTGTTCTCCCATAAATTTTTGGAACATAATTTTAGAAAATTAATTATCAAACATAAACCCAAAAATGAAGAAATGTTGTTGGGTGAGACCTAACCACCTTCTTCATTCCAATCGATAACATAAATTCTTCTTAACATCATGTTTTTAAACATTATTAGTTGCTAAAGAGTAATTTGGAATTTATTGACAAATAATTGATCTACTCTTTGGCTTTCTTGAATTTTTTAAACTTCTTATCAGGAGAATTTACTTCACTAATTTGTTTTGAAGAGAAAATGTAAAAGTAAAAGAGGACTAAATATAAAAAGATTAAAAACAAGACAACATTAGCCCAAATAATAAGTCGAAAGTATAAATTTTCTGGCTTGGGGTTTTTTTTTTTTATATAAATTTTAGTTGAAGGGAAAAATCAATTGCTTTGTGTTTGTAGACCATTTTGGTGAGTGATGCCCGTAGGATTTTTTTCTCTTTAGCGGGTTTAAACCGAGTTGAAACACTTATTAGAAAACTAAAGGGCAGTTGAAAAGATAGCATTGAAAGAAAAGTTAAAGGGTAATTTTTTTTAATGACCGTTAAAGGGTAATTTAGTCTCATTAGAAACACGTTTTCCTCCTAGACAGTATGATACCCACCTTTGTTTCAAAATGGATGATCGTTTTAGGAGACCAAATCATTTTTCTACTAGAGTAATAATAATAATAGATTTATATGCAAATGACATGATCAATATGATATGAATACATTTAGTCTCACTAATTAGTATGTGCATACGACAAATAAGTTCTTTTATTATAATTTTATGGTATCATAAATAGGATAAATATCTTACCATTGGGATAATACAACACATTTATATCAAAATCTAAATAGTCCTAGAAAAGGTGTGAAATATTTCGTCACCTAACATTAACATTTGGTGACGAAACAAAATTTCCTCGCCTATTTTGAACAATTGGCGAGGAAACTAGCATTTCCACGCCAAATCTTAGCTTTTTTGCGAGGAAAGATAATTTCGTCGCCAAATGGGTACCCTTTAGCGAGGAAATATGCATTTCCTCGCCAAATCTTAGCTTTTTGACGAGGAAATATAATTTTGTCGCCAATGTTAGCTTTTTTGGCGAGGAAAGATAATTTCGTCGCCAATGTTTGATGTTTAGCGAGGAAATTCAAATTTCGTCGCCAAATGGTAGGAAAGATAATTTCGTCAACATATTGTACTCTTTGCCACGAAATCGATTTCCTCGCCATAAAGACCCATTTGGCAAGGAAATTCAAATTTCCTCGCCAGCTTTCGTCGCCATAGTTACTTTTTGTTGTAGTGTAAATCATCTTAAATTCCTTACATTTTGCATAGGAACTTATAATATTTGCATAGAATTTCATAATATTTGCATAAAAGATTCATATGTATTTATTTAATTAACAAAAGAATAGAATGTGGAAAGAATTAAATAATAAAATTTTGTTTTAATTTCTTTATTGGCTAATCAAAATAAACAAGTGATTCAGTATATGTGAGATATCTAAAAAATAGTAAATGAACCAATATTTTGGCACGAATGGAGTGTTTGCCTTAAAAGAAATACTCCCTCCGGCCCATTTTAATAGTTGAGAATTCTATTTTCTGATGTCCCTTAATAATGTGTTTTGAAAGTTGATGGGTAAAAGTTTGTACAATTATTGTTTTGTCCTTTTGAAAAGCTAATGGGTAATAGTGGAGAATAATTTGGGAAGGTGGAGTTAAAAGTTATGTTGCATCCGCGATTTTGACCAAGGGGAAAAGGGGTTATGGTCAAGTGATTCAAATGATATTTAAAGCGACGTGATTTTATAAAGCACGAGTTTTACAGCTATGACTGAGATGAACTTTTTAGAAAACATATTTGGTAGAAAATAAATAACTCAGAGTCGCCACATGGCAAGGAGATTAGTTGTGCCAAGTCACCCCATGAATAATCCGAAGACGATTCGAGGGTTTTGAAATAAAATGTTATCTCGGGTCGAAGAGCTCGGTTTTGATTAATACTATAAATGATTCTATTTTTTGTTTGGTCTGCGATTTTAAGAAGAAAGGGTTTTGTAATCCACAGTTACGTGTAGGGAAGCTGGAGCACCCTACCCCGCCCTTGCGATACTTGGACAAACTTTGCAAAAATATATAAGTGATTTAAGACTCGTGAAGGACAAAACTAATATAATGACATACATACAATGAGAAGGACCAAACTAATATTATGTCTAAAAGTGCAAATAATGACATACATACGATGAGAAGGCAAAACTAATATTATGTCTAAAATTACATTTATTGCAGAGACATTTAACTAAAATGGGGATATGTACAGAAGAAGGATTTGGATAGAGCCCGGTCTCAGGGCTGCCTACGTATCTCCAACCTCAGGAGAATCGAGTCATCACATAGTTCGTGAAGATAAAAGAAATTTTGGGGATTGGGACCGATCCTGACCTTGGGGCTGCCTACGTATCTCTGGCCTCAGGAGAATCAGGTCTCATGTAGTTCGGATGAGAAGCTGAAGTTTTAGAGAAGTTAAACTCGTCGAGGAATATAGCTAGCAAGGCACAAAAGCATTTCTACCATACACAGAGGATAAAGTATGGACTCTAGCAGGAATATATCTGGGATTGAGAAAACAAGAAACTCTGGGACAACTCCAGGAAGGTTCTGAGGTTGAAAATATATTTAAGAGGTCAACACAACTCAATGGGGAAAAATAGGAAAATAGTCATCCGGGGCTACCGATGGCTGACGGGTGATCCCGAAATATTTTTGGGTGGCCTCAATGCCGAAAATGTGTTTAAAAGAGTAGTAATAGGTTGGTAGGAAAAAGTTAAAAATTCTCGACCGAAGCAAAAAAAATGACAGCCGGCGGGCCCCGAGATATATATCTGGTGTAGTTTTAGAAAGTAAAAATAAGTGCAAAAGACTTAGAAGATCATTCAGTAAAATATTGAATTTTGTCGCCCAGAGCTAAAAAAATGGTCTCCGGTGGTATCTGGGATATCCCCGGTAGGTTTTATATGCTGAAAATAGGAGTCTGAGACTCAAAGGGTATTTTGGTAAAAAGCTAGAAAATTTGGTGTTGGGATTGCGGACGACTGTCAGCAGGCTTCAGGAAGCTTCCGGACCGACTCTGTAGGCTGAATAAACTTTGGATATGACACAGGGGTATTTTGGTAATTTTGATGTTGAACTGACCTCGGGACCGGAGACTCGAAATGGACCCTAAGACACTTCCTAACTGACTCCGAGGGGGAATATGGCCTAAGCGAGCCAAGTAAGGATATTTTGAAAATTTTAACATAGGGCTGATTTCGGGACCGGAAATAAATCAGGATGAGCACTACTACTCTTGGGTGTGCATGATATAATTTGAAAATGAACATGAAACACTACTTTAGCAATACCATAAATATAACAGAATTTACTGCTCGGATCCTGCGCGGGAACTCGGGCATCATAAAATGGTGCCCGAAGGCTATTTTCAAAAGGATTTGAAGATTTCGTGATAGTATGATAATATGACTGTGAGAGAAAAGATTTTTAAAATGTTGTGACTAAACCCTCATCGGGCTGCCTACGTATCCCCTATGCATAAGGGGAGTCAGATCACTCCGTAGTTTGGACCTTAGTCCGATTTATGAATACATATTTGAATTCATTTGAATTAATCCTGATGTTTTTATTTTGGGATTTTGTGACTCTACCCAGACGGCTCGTAAGCCAAGGTAACCAATAGGGAGGCAGAGGTATAAGGAGACCTCTATCAAGTCTTACTTCAGTGCAAGCGCTATTTTGTCAATCTTTCCGATATTCCTTGCCTCAAACCTCAACGAAGCTATTGTGGTACACATAAGTAGAGACACGTTTATATTATGGTGAATTCTCTTGACTCACAGATTGAATAAAATAGAGAAATGTAGTATACAGCGTTCGAAACTAGATGTGGGCCCATCCCTCGGATAGTAGCCGAGTCACCACAATTTAAAAATATGTTTTCTACATGCTAAATCAAATAAGCAGGCAGATATTGGTATTGGCTGTAAATTTACTTACATACTCCCGACTCAAACCTCGGATTGAGAATTGGATTGAGCTTCCGCTGTATATTTGAGAAATCGACTATAGCCTTCGGTAGAAAGTGGATGATTTATCTTGATACTCAAACAGAGTAACGACAGATTTATGATCCGGTATTTCTTTTGAGAGAAATCGGGAAGTGCTTGCTTACCCGTAGTTGTTGTGCACTGGTATTTCTTCTAAGAGAAATCCAGTAGAGCTACCGCCTAGTGTTGAAACTCAGACTCTTAATCTATATAATGGCAAGAACTATGACACTATACGGGAATAAATCCTTGTATCTTTGGTTCCTTCTTCTTCGTAGAGATCAAACACGTGCTCTTCATTGGAACCTTAATGCTGCAAGACAGAAAACCATTAGAGCACCATTGCCTCTCATCGGCAAAGGCCCTCCGATGTTTACATAAAACATATAAAGGAAAATTTCAAAATAACACCTGAACTTTGCACCCAATGTCCTAGAAACACCTGAACTTAACTTTATGTCAATTAGACACCTGTGGTTACAAAATCCCCTTTTTAAGGCACTTGCCGTTATATTTCGTCCAAAACGTGCTGACGCATCATTTTTATCCCGTTAAGTGTCCCAATTGCACATGATAGGAAGTTGAAAGATGCACATAATCAAAATCCCTCCCTTTACTCTTCTTCTTTTTTTTTTTTCCAATCCCTCCCTTTAAAAGCAACCATGATCTCTCTCTCTCTCTCTCTCTCTCTCTCTCTCTCTCTCTCTCTCTCTCTCTCTCTCTCTCTCTCTCTCTCTCTCTCTCTCTCTCTCTCTCTCTCTCTCTCTCTCTCTCTCTGTTCCCCAATCTTATCCTTCTCCTCCTCAGCCATGGGTGAATCATCATCACCACCCCAAAACCAAGTGCCCATTCATATCCTCCTCGCCTTGGAAGGAATGCGAAAATATAAGAAAAGAAAGCGTAACCGAAGCTCCAGCAAGCTCGTCGGCAAATTTTGCCAGAGAAGATGATTGGGAATGTGAACGGTGATAGGCGCGTGGAAACCTTGGTTTTGGGCACCTAAGTAGGGTGGTTTAGCGCGTTAAACGCGCGGGTTAATGTTTATTTTCCGTTTAATGCGTGCGCAGTGGTGTTTTTGTTATTTCTATGAGTTTTCCAGGTATATTGGGTTTGGCTCGTGTGAGTGTGCATGGCTTGAAGTGGAAAGCGCGGGAAACAAGGCTTGGAAGTTGGGTTTTGAAGAATGCAGTCGAAGGATCTCGGTATCGATACCCCTATAGGAGGTATCGATACTAATTGCTTAAGAGGGAGCAAATTCTGTCCAGAATGTCTAGTATCGATACCTCTAGAACTGGTATCGATACCTTTTGCTTACGGGGTCAACGGTCAAAGATAGGGAATCGGTATCGATACCTTTTATTCCAGTATCGATACCGATAGGTTACGGCCAAGTGTAAACGATGCCGTTTGGTGGCGTCGTGGGTTGGGGGCTATATAAACGTTTTTCTACTCATTAATTAGGGTTCGAATCTCTTTGTAATTTTCTGCACTTTTGAGTTTGGCGGCTACGGTTCTCGGAGCATTCAACATTCAGCGTTTTCGGATTAAAGATTATTCTGTCAGAGTTGCAGCGTTTGGATTGATTTTAGCGTATTGATAATCAAGTTTGTTTTCCTTTGAAATCACGGTATCGATTTTTATTGTCTTTACATTTTATTCATCAAAAGCATGTTTAATTTGAGTTTCAATTCGATTTCTGCGATCTTCTTGAGCATGTGTGAGTAGTCGTATTGAGTGCGGCCGCGGGACGAAGGTGTCCCGTGGCTAGGCTAATTTATATTTCACCTCGGTGCCGAATTATTTTAATTGATGCGCAGTTTCTGAATACGGAATTTTTCTAGCAAACAAAACCCGGGCATCGCCCGTTCTAAATTGCGCAGGAACTGGTGACAAGTGGTGTGCACTTGTTAGGAACTTTTTCCATATTTTTAAACCTATTAATTAAATAATTGTGGCCCGAGTGAATGTGGATTAGACTAGTTGCGGGCACCGTAGTGCCCACGGCTGTGCTCTCCTGTTTAAATTCAGAGTTCAGTAAATAAATTAGTTCAATTTAGATAATTAATTAAACCAATTGAGCAAGGGGTGGCTACCTAAGAGCCAGTTACAAACATAAAATCTAGCATTGTTTGGGTCAACACCGTAGACCGTCTCTGTGGTTCGACTCCGGTACTCCCGGATTTATTGTGCTGCACCGGTCGATAGTCCTACGCTTGGGACGAAATCTTAGTTAATTTTTAATCACCCGAACGGTCAAGCATTTTTGGCGCCGTTGCCGGGGACGGTGACGTGTGTTCAAACGGTGTTAGTTTAGGTTTGTTAAATTTTAGTTGAGTCATCATAGGTAGAGGTAAGCAAGTCGTACGTAAGCCTGATCCTCTCTATTACCGTGATCGTACTAATCGTTTGGTTAAGATAGAGAGCAGGTCGAGTCAGTCTGAACCTTCAAATTCTTCGTCAAAGTCAGTAGAGAGTCGGTCGGAGTCCATTCCCATTAGTGGACTCTACATAGATTTACCTTTCGAGTCAGTCAATTTCGATAATCCGCTTTATCAGTCAGAGTCAGAGTCAGTTTCCGAACCAGAATCTTTTGAGATGGGAGATCAGGAGGTAATTCAACAACCATCGTTGAGGCAGCACTTGAATCCCGAGAGGACCACTCCTCCCGGGCCGATTGTGTTTCCTCGAGAGACACAGGAGGCACGCAATGCCTTCACTGTAAAGCCTGGTGTCCTGAATAGCCTCCCTAACTTCTATGGGAGAGAGTCCGATGATCCGTACGAACACGTGCGGACGTTTGAGGGGTTAGTGCGCAACCTGGCGTCTACTACCCAATATGACAATGCCTGCCTCAAGCTGTTTGAGGCAACTTTAAAAGATGGCGCACTTAGATGGTTCAGAATGCAAAAGCCTCAGTCCTTCACCACATGGGCGCATGTGCGTGACGCGTTTTACAGGAAATATTTTTCTGAGGCTAAAACTAATAGTTTAAGGCGTCAAATTCAAGGTTTAAGGCAAGAGAGGGGAGAGTCTTTTGTGAAGGCATGGGAGCGTTTCAAAGATTTGCTCTTAAGAATGCCACACCCTGGTTTTGAGAAGATACAGTTGGTTGAATTTTTTCATCTGGGTCTCAACGCTGAGACAATCCAGCATATAGAGTATTCGTGTAAAGGGGACGACTTCTTGTCCAAAACTGCGGATGAGGGTTGGGATTTTCTGGATGACCTAGCAGATAGGCAGAGGGCGTTAGAACCCTCTGATTTTGATCGGTCCGGACCTTTTGGGTCCACTGTTATCCCCGTTACCATTCGTGACCAGCGACTCCAGGCCCAGGTTGAAAAAATGGCACAAAAACTAGAGGAATTAGAAGTTAGGCAGACTCGTCCAGTGCATGAGGTGAGTGTAGAGGAAGTCTGTGTGTGGTGCGAGTGTAAGGGGCACATTGCCACTGCATGCCCCGGATTTTTAGCTGCTAAGGGAGCGGGTCAGAATAATCAGGAAGAGGTAAATGCTGTGAGGAATTGGGACACTTACTCTAATTCGTATAACCCGGGATGGAGAGATCATTCCAAAGACTGGTGGTCAGACCCTAGACCCGCAGGTGGAGGTCAAGCGCAACCCCTTGCGCCGCCTCCGCCGCAACAGTTTCATCAGTCCCAAGCACCCAGGCCCCCGCAGGGCCAAGTCATTCCTTACAACTACCAGCCACAGCAAGGCAGGGGGGGAGGTCCATCCACTCGTGGGCCGCCCCCAGGTTATGCACCACCCCGTTTTGAGGATTCCATGAATTCCTTAATGCAGTCTCAGCTGACATTTCAGACTGATACCAGGCAGCAAATTGGGGCCCTTACGGCCCAAATGACGCAACTCACTGCGGTGATCAGTCAAATGCAACAAGAGAAGGGTAGGTTTCCAGCCCAAGGTAGTCAAGCAGGTGCCCATTATGTGGGAAATCCTCCAGGTCCCAATGTTCAAGGGAAAAATCAGGAAGAGGCTAAGGCAGTTACCATTCTGAGGAGTGGGAAAACCATTGATAAGACCATTCAGCCAACACTAAGACAGGCTCCACCCCAGGAGCCAGTTATTGAGCCTGAGGTCATTTTTGATACTGCTGAGGTGCCTCGAGAGGAAGTAGAAGAGAGAGAGGAGTCACCTGAAGTGGTGGTGCCTGCAACTGCGGCCCTCACGACTCCACCACCGCCAGCTGTGCCAGTAGCTCCATTTCCCCAAAGACTGGCGGTGAGACCCAAGCAAACCATGAACACTAAGATGATGGAGTTGTTTAAGAGAGTTCAATTCCCCATCACCCTGATGGAGGCAATTGAATCCTTTCCCCAGTGTGCTAAGGTTTTGAAGGACCTCTGCACACCTAAGCGCAAGAGTCAGAACAACGTGGTTCTGACGGAGCAAGTGAGCTCCATTCTTCAGACTGAGATCCCTGCCAAGTGCAAGGATCCAGGGTGTCCCACTATTCCCATAGCCATAGCAGGTCAGAACTTTGACAAGGCATTGTTGGATTTGGGAGCGAGTGTTAATTTGCTCCCTTATTCAGCATACTTGAGATTGGGCTTAGGCGACCTTAGTGAGACTCCAGTCACGCTACAGTTGGCTGACCAGAGTATTAGAGTGCCCAAGGGAGTGGTAGAGGATGTGTTGATCCGGGTAGGGGAGTTTCAATTCCCCGCTGATTTCATTGTTTTAGACATTAGTCCCGGTCGTGAGGCTTTAGAGAAGACTCCCATCATCTTAGGGCGTCCTTTCCTAGCCACCTCCAATGCTGTTATGAACTGCAAAACTGGCAAGGTCCAGTTATCTGTCGGTGAGGAGAGAATGGAGGTGGATGTGTTCAGTGTCAGTACGTTAGAGGATGAGGAGGAGTCTGAGGAGTTGTGTCTGATTGACACGTTAGTCCAGGAGCATATTGATACGGTCTTGTATAAGGACCCCTTGGAGGTTGCTCTTACCTCCGAGGAAACATCATTTTTGGACTCAGCAGAGGTGGTGAGCTTTTTAGAGTTGCTAGATGTCGACGAGTCATTCGAGGAGATGTGTGGGGTCACTCATGACCCTATGTTTGAGCCATTGGGCGACCCTCCGCCCAAGGTTCTTCCGTCATCTGTCCAGCCGCCTAAACCAGAGTTGAAACCTCTACCGGACACGCTTAAGTATGCCTTTTTGAAAGGCAATGATACCTATCCGGTTGTGATCTCCTCATCCCTCGAGGAAGATCAAGAGAGGAAACTGCTTAGTTTGTTGAGAGAGCACATGGGCGCAATTGGCTGGACCATAGCGGATTTGCATGGTATAAGCCCAACGGTGTGTACACACCGCATTATTCTTGAGGAGAGTGTAAAGCCTTCCAGGCAACCTCAGCGGCGTCTTAACCCCAACATGAAAGACGTGGTTAGGGCTGAGGTGCTTAAGTTGTTGGATGCGGGGATCATATACCCAGTTGCTCATAGTGAGTGGGTGAGCCCAGTGCAAGTGGTGCCTAAGAAGGCAGGAGTGACCGTCGTGACCAATGATGAGGGAGTGTTAGTACCAACCCGAGTTCCCACAGGATGGAGAGTTTGCATAGACTACCGGAAGCTCAATGCGAGCACCCGGAAAGACCACTTCCCCCTTCCTTTTATTGATCAGATTTTAGAGAGGGTAGCGGGTCGGGCTTTTTATTGCTTTTTAGATGGGTACTCGGGGTACAACCAGATTGAGGTCGCTTTAGAGGACCAGGAAAAGACCACTTTCACCTGTCCATATGGAACCTATGCTTACCGTCGCATGCCCTTTGGGTTGTGCAATGCGCCTGGTACCTTTTCCAGGTGCATGATGGGGATCTTTAGCGATATGGTGGAAAGGATAGTAGAGGTGTTCATGGATGATTTTTCGGTCTTCGGAGATTCATTCGATGGATGCCTCGAAAATTTGGGAAAAGTTCTGCAGAGGTGTGAGGAGAAACACTTGGTGCTTAATTGGGAGAAGTGCCACTTCATGGTTACCCAAGGGATCGTGTTGGGACACATTGTGTCCTCTAAGGGTATTGAGGTGGACAAGGCCAAAATAGATTTAATCCGAAATCTCCCGACACCTAAGTCTGTTAAGGATGTGCGTTCATTTTTAGGACACGCTGGTTTCTACCGGCGGTTCATTAAAGACTTCAGTGCTATCTCCCGCCCGTTGTGTCAGTTGTTGGCAAAGGACACACCGTTTGTGTGGTCCGATGCTTGTGAGGGGGCATTTCAGATATTAAAGCGGAGTCTCACAACTCCGCCGATTGTGCAGTCCCCAGATTGGAGTCTTCCCTTTGAGTTGATGTGTGATGCTTCTGACTATGCAGTCGGAGCTGTTTTAGGGCAGAGGAGAGGGAAAGACCCATGTGTGATATATTATGCCAGTAAGACTTTGAATGAGGCGCAGATGAACTACACCACCACCGAGAAGGAGTTGTTAGCGGTGGTGTTTGCGCTAGATAAGTTTCGGTCCTACCTAGTAGGTTCGCAGATCACGGTTTTTACCGATCATGCGGCCCTAAAGTACTTAATGACTAAGCAGGACGCGAAAGCTCGCCTCATTCGGTGGATTCTGTTGCTGCAAGAATTCCACCTGATTATCAAGGATAAAAAGGGGGTAGAGAATGTAGTGGCTGACCATCTGTCTCGTCTGGAATTCGAGGATCCCACCTCGAATCTTCCCATTAGAGATTCTTTTCCGGATGAGCAGTTGTTCGCCGTTAATGAGTGCCCGTGGTACGCTGATATTGCCAATTATTTGGTAACTGGGCAGATTCCTCCCCATTGGTCTACCCAGGAGAAGCAGCGGTTTTTGAGGAGTGTCCGACAGTATATATTCGATGACCCATATTTGTTTAAGTACTGTGCGGATCAGATTGTGCGTAGATGTGTCCCCGAGTCTGATCAGAAGGGGATTATAGAGTTCTGTCATAGCGAGGCGTGCGGTGGTCACTTCTCTGCGAAGAAGACCACCGCCAAGATTTTACAGTGTGGTTTTTGGTGGCCGGATATGTTTAAGCTTGTTCATGCGTTCTGTAGGTCATGTGACCGTTGCCAAAGGCTTGGCAAATTGTCTTCACGTCAGGAGATGCCCCTCCGGCCCATTCTTGTGCTAGAGGTTTTCGATTGTTGGGGCATTGACTTTATGGGTCCATTACCTATGTCGCATGGTTACGAGTATATTTTGGTAGCGGTGGACTATGTGTCCAAGTGGGTGGAGGCGATACCCACTAAGTCTATGGAGTCGCGAGTCGTGCTAGAGTTCCTTAAGTCTAATATTTTGTCGAGGTTTGGCGTGCCACGCGCCATTATCTCTGATCAGGGCACGCACTTCACGAGTCGGTCGTTTGAAAAGCTAATGGGGGAGTATAAAGTCACTCACAAGGTGTCCACTTCGTACCACCCCCAAACTAATGGGCAGGCCGAATTAGCTAATAGAGAGATTAAGCGAATATTGGAGAAAACTGTAGGTGTGACTAGGAAGGATTGGTCCACCAGGTTGAATAATGCATTGTGGGCCTATCGCACTGCTTATAAGACCGTGTTGGGTGCTTCACCCTATCGGCTTGTTTTCGGTAAGGCCTGCCATCTACCCGTTGAATTAGAGAAGAAGGCCTATTGGGCCCTCCAGGAAATTAATTCGAGTCTAGATGTGGTGGGTGCGCATAGGAAATTGCAGTTATGTGAGCTCGAGGAGCTTAGGAATGACGCGTATGAGAATGCGAGTATTTATAAGGCTAAGGTTAAGGCGTATCACGATAGGAATATTCAGCGCAAAACCTTTAGAGTTGGTCAGAAAGTATTGCTCTATAATTCGCGTCTCCATCTTTTTCCCGGGAAGTTGAGGTCCCGTTGGGAAGGTCCCTATGTTGTGGTGCAAGTGCATCCGAATGGTTCAATTGATGTCCGTGATTCTAAGGATGATCATGTGTTTAAAGTTAATGGGCAGCGTCTGAAACCGTTTTTGGAATTTTTAGAAGTGGGAGAACCTGATGAGGAGTTGGTCGATCCTGTGTATTCGGACGACCCAGTTACTTAGGCTTTTGCAGCCAGGTTTTGACGGGTAGCTTACGCGTACCATGCTCTTAATTTAGTGTGGACCCGGCCCCTAGCGATAGGGGTACCCATCATTGACTTGGGTTTCTCATAGCTTTGCACGCCGCTGTTTAAATAAGGATCGTGTACCCAGCTCCGGTTAGTAAGGGCAATTTTTATATTCGTGTTTGTTTTTCAATTTTCCTTTCAAAAAAAAAAAAAAAAAAAAAAAAAGTTTTTTTTTAATGGTCCGGTATAGCCACCTAATTGCTATCCTTAAATATGCATATCTAGGTTTTTAACAATCTTATTGCCGTGTCTCGGATAGTCATAAAAGACGATTGGCTCTGATTTCTTTAAGGAAAAACCTTGAGAAATTTACCCTGTTGAGTCATGACTTACCCGGGATTGTTATGATGACCTTCTCTATGCATATTTAAGTGAGCAAATTAGGGAGAAAAGTAGTACCCGTATCTTTTACGTGACGGAAGTGGTGGTGTTTATTATTTCCTTTGTTTCAGTTGTTCTGGCCCGGCTTTCCTATGCGGGCACTACTGACGTCATTTGTTGCCGAGTAGGTAGTTGGCTCTTGTTCTCTTGCAGGAATACATTATGGGCGCGATTCTGATGGCGGACAGTGGCAATGATGGCAAATTCCCCATACATCGGCCGGGGTCGCGATGGTTGGCTGCCATCCATCGGTCCATCTCTTTCCCTTTGTTATTCTCTCTTTATGTTTTGTCTTCATGCTCTGAGGACAGAGCAAATTTCAAGTTGGGGGAAGGGGTGTACTTTGTACACGTTATTTTTGGGTTTTGAGCGTTGTTAGTAGTTTAGGGGTCAATTTTAATAAATTTTGGTTAATTTTTGAGTCTGGGGATACGATTATTATGCTTGTTTGTATGAGTTAGGTGAGCATGCTGAATTTTGTCTCAATTGTTTGCCTGTTAACTTGGTCACATGCATATATCTGACTTCCATGTCGAGTAGTCTCCACACCATAAGCAAATTTGAGTAGGTGTTCCCACATTGTGCACAGTATGTCCTTAAGGCATCCCATGTTTCATTGTTCTTCAATTTCCGCATTCGCATAAAACAGTAGGCGCTTGTACCACAGATAATGATTTGAATGTTCATATGCATGTGGGAGAGTTGATGACGTGTTTAGGGGATGAAACAAGGCCATTTTTGCATGATTAGACCACTACATATGTCCAATTGATCCTTCGTTAAACCCATAGGTGTCAGTCCTGTGTCAAACTTAGGAAACCGGAGTTTGGGTGGTGTGTCGTTTTGGTGGTCCAACTCTATGTTCCATTTTAGGAGACCTAAATCAGGAGTATTGTTGTTACGGAGGAATTTGAAGGTTGCTTGTGGATGCCATGGTTTTGAAAACTCTTAGCCCTTAAGCCCAAACCCCCGTAATAAAAGAAAAAACCCCAATCTTTTTTCCACCAACAAATTGCCCTTAAAGAGAGAGAGAAATGAATTTCTATTTGGTTTGAAAAAAAAAAAAAAAAAAAAAAAAATATTGGCGTTAGCAGTTCGGTATCGATACCCTTATAAGGGGTATCGATACCGGGTCGTTACGGATCAAAAAAAATATCAAGGGCCGATCGGCCTTCTTCCCTCATCTTCTTCTTCTTTCTTTCTCTCTCTCTCTCTCTACTCCTCCATAACCACCTCAAACCCTACCCACAAAACTTCCTAAAACCTACCTAAATCACCACCATTCTCTACCAAAATTTAACCATACCCTCCTTTCTTCACCCTCTACCCAAATATCTTGTTCAAATTTCCTTAAACCTTACCAAATTTCCAGATCTAAAAATCCCAAACTCAACTTTTCAAACCTTTTAACCCCCCAAATCATGGCACCAAGGAAAGACACCGGGAAAGCTAAGGCTGGGACTTCTTCCAGCGCTGCGGGGGAAGTCTCAGAAGGTCCACCTTATCCGGGTCGGGCGACGAGGCGGAACCGGGAACAAATGGAGAGGGACGAACAGTTACAATGGAGGGAGTCAATCGTGGGCAGGGGAGTGAAAAATGAGAGGCACATTGAGTTGGTTGGTGAGTGGCCGGAAAATCATCTGGCTATCGATGCGATTAGGCAGCAAGGTATGTCTTTTTGGTTTGAGCCGAACCCTGGCTATAATAATGCTTTGGTAGAAGAGTTTTATAAATGCATGGTTGTGCCTGAGGCTGGAACTTTTATGCATCCGGGGGCTCGGATTACTTCTATGATAGGAAAAACCCCCGTGTTTATTAATGTTGATAAAATTGCTGCTGCTTTGAATTATGTGAGACCCGAGGGGGAGACGAATTTTCCTAGACCTGTTGAAAACCCCATTAATCAGGATTGGGTGAACCGAGAGCTTTACACAAATAGGAGGGATGCGAGAATTCCACATTGGCCGGGCAAGTTTAAGCCGGCGTACAGGTTTCTCAATCAGGTGGTTTGTTATAATATTTATCCGAGGGGGACTGAGAACAAACCGCAGGAGAAGGTGGGGAACATTATGTGGGCACTTACCGATGAGGAGACTGTGTGTGACTGGGCTTTGTTTATATTTGGTGAGATGGTGGACTTTAGGGCTGTGTCGAAGAATGTTCGAATGCCTTTTCCGTGCCTAGTGACTTCGATCCTCCGGAGGGATGGTGTTCCAGGGACTCGATTTTATACGAATGATAGGTTGGATCCGGGGGCGTTGGATTCCACCATTCTTACTCGGAGTATTGCTCAGGCTAGGGGTGGTATTGCCCAGGCTAGGGGTACCAGAGAGTCATTGACCACTGCACCGTCATCGGAAGCATCTGTGAAAGAGTGGTTTAAGAAACTTTTCTGTTAGAATGTGGCTATCATTAAGAGCCAGAAGAAGTTGAAATTGGAGCTGAGGCAGCAGGCTAGGAGACAGGCGGAAGTGGATGATCAGCTGGGTTATGTGAGGCGTCAGATTGCAGGAGAGACTTCCGCGCCTTATGTCCCTCGCCGCTGGCCAGAGCTGGAGGTGAGTGATGACTTCGAGGATATGCCAGCGGAGGAGGAGCGTTCAGATGCTGAGTTCGGCGGAGGAGATGTTTGAGCATGAGTTGGACAATGGTTGGAATGGGGGCGTTGTGTTTATAATAGTTATTTTTATGTGTTTTAGTGTTAAAAACTTTTCGTATGGTTGTTTATGTGGTGGTGTGACCGTGTGTATGGTCGGTGGTTGTGTCGAACTTAATTTGTGTTGTCTTGTTCTGCAGGATGTTAAACTCTAGTGTTATTATGTGATTTACGTGTTTGTGTTTATTTGTGTTGGTGATGGCCAGTCTGGGTAGTTTGACCATGAGCTTCTAAAGGCCGTCACCCGTTTGCATGTTGCCCTCTTTTTCTTGTTAACCGCGGTCATTACAAGCCTATCAAAGCCCTTAGTTGACCCGATGCACGTCATTTAACTCTCTTGCTTGCATGTGTTATATTTAAATTATGAGTGTGTGGTATCTTGTTTCGTGAGTTTTCTTTGCATATCTTGGCGTTGTTTAGACTGGCACGTGGTGATTTTGTTCATGCCACGTTGATCGCCAGGCGCCTCACATGGGATGTAGAGTGTTCGGTGAGTATGAGTGATTCTGTGTCACGTGGGGGGTGCTCTATTTTAAACTCTGTTGGGGTAAGGAATTATTCGAATTTTGGTTGGAGCATGCATGTGCCCGAGTTGTGGGTAACAGCGGGATGATACTCGAATTGCTCATTCAAGTTTGTACAGGTTGCATAACCCTCGTGTCCCTTATTGAGTCGTTGTGTTGTTCTTTTATCCTTTTCGTTTCGTTCGTTACTAGGGACTAGCAACGCTCAAGTTGGGGGATGTGATAGGCGCGTGGAAACCTTGGTTTTGGGCACCTAAGTAGGGTGGTTTAGCGCGTTAAACGCGCGGGTTAATGTTTATTTTCCGTTTAATGCGTGCGCAGTGGTGTTTTTGTTATTTCTATGAGTTTTCCAGGTATATTGGGTTTGGCTCGTGTGAGTGTGCATGGCTTGAAGTGGAAAGCGCGGGAAACAAGGCTTGGAAGTTGGGTTTTGAAGAATGCAGTCGAAGGATCTCGGTATCGATACCCCTATAGGAGGTATCGATACTAATTGCTTAAGAGGGAGCAAATTCTGTCCAGAATGTCTAGTATCGATACCTCTAGAACTGGTATCGATACCTTTTGCTTACGGGGTCAACGGTCAAAGATAGGGAATCGGTATCGATACCTTTTATTCCAGTATCGATACCGATAGGTTACGGCCAAGTGTAAACGATGCCGTTTGGTGGCGTCGTGGGTTGGGGGCTATATAAACGTTTTTCTACTCATTAATTAGGGTTCGAATCTCTTTGTAATTTTCTGCACTTTTGAGTTTGGCGGCTACGGTTCTCGGAGCATTCAACATTCAGCGTTTTCGGATTAAAGATTATTCTGTCAGAGTTGCAGCGTTTGGATTGATTTTAGCGTATTGATAATCAAGTTTGTTTTCCTTTGAAATCACGGTATCGATTTTTATTGTCTTTACATTTTATTCATCAAAAGCATGTTTAATTTGAGTTTCAATTCGATTTCTGCGATCTTCTTGAGCATGTGTGAGTAGTCGTATTGAGTGCGGCCGCGGGACGAAGGTGTCCCGTGGCTAGGCTAATTTATATTTCACCTCGGTGCCGAATTATTTTAATTGATGCGCAGTTTCTGAATACGGAACTTTTCTAGCAAACAAAACCCGGGCATCGCCCGTTCTAAATTGCGCAGGAACTGGTGACAAGTGGTGTGCACTTGTTAGGAACTTTTTCCATATTTTTAAACCTATTAATTAAATAATTGTGGCCCGAGTGAATGTGGATTAGACTAGTTGCGGGCACCGTAGTGCCCACGGCTGTGCTCTCCTGTTTAAATTCAGAGTTCAGTAAATAAATTAGTTCAATTTAGATAATTAATTAAACCAATTGAGCAAGGGGTGGCTACCTAAGAGCCAGTTACAAACATAAAATCTAGCATTGTTTGGGTCAACACCGTAGACCGTCTCTGTGGTTCGACTCCGGTACTCCCGGATTTATTGTGCTGCACCGGTCGATAGTCCTACGCTTGGGACGAAATCTTAGTTAATTTTTAATCACCCGAACGGTCAAGCAAACGGGCACCGGAAGGTAAAAGCCCTTGGCGCTAGGAGCAAGAATCCGGTGATATTTTAGCTTGAAAGCGCTCCGGTTGCCGTAGATCTCGGTCTAAATTTTGAAAATCCACTTCCTTTGATGGAGGAATCCGGCCGGTTAGAGACCTTGTGGTCACAAAGAGAGAGAGAGAGAGAGAGAGAGAGAGAGAGAGAGAGAGAGAGAGTGGGGGAGATGCAATGGAGTAAACCGTTGAGGAGGCGGCCGAGGAGGAGTGGGAGGGGAGTTAGGTGGCGACGGAGAAGGCCGTTTGAGGAGAGGTGGGTGAAAGTGGCAGGGAGGCGTGGAGAGAGAGAGAGAGAGAGAGAAGAGAGGATTTTGATTCTATGCTTTACAAAGGCCGAATGTCATGTGCCATTAGGTACTTAGCGCCAGAAAAATGTCACGTCAGCACACTTTTTGACAAACACAAAGAGAACATAATGGCAGGTGCCTTAAAAATGGGATTTTGTAACCACAGGTGTCTAATTGACATTAAGTTCAAGTGTTTCTCGGACATTGGGTGCAAAGTTCAGGTGTTATTTTGAAATTTTCCCTAGATATAACAATAAGTTACAACGTACCTTTCTTCATGGGTTTGATGCTTTATTTATAGGTGTAGATTACTTTTTGATCAAGACTCCTCGTTGCCCTAGTTTCCTTATTTTGTTCGGAAACCTTTCCCTTATGGGATTCATCCCATAAGATAATACAATTGGAGTCCATAACCTACCTAAGATTCTGCATTTGTATTGCATTCCTACTCTAATATGAAATGCCTATGTCAATCCCTTAGAACACGAGATTAACCTATTATAGCGAAAAGGCTATTCCATATCCTTCTAGAACATCCCACCGCCTTATCTCTCAAGGTGGTTTGGCCGAGCTACCATAAGCACGAAGGTGTCGAGCTATATCGTACTCGGCATTTAGCCCTGCACACACTTTCATGGTGCCGCAAGAATCTAGTAATGCTAATCTGGCCGTATACGTGGCCTATCCTGCTCATCCCTAATCTAAGGCACCCTTACGTGGTCTCCCTGAGCTGGTCCTCCCTCTCGTGGTGTTTATTTTTAAGCACGTGGTTTGCACGGGCTTTGGTACTTTTCTATGTAATTGAATTTTACCATCTCCAAGCACGACAGACTAGGACTCGGGAGAGGAAGTCGGGTTTTCTAGACTGAGTGTCACCCCGAACTTTCCCTGAACTAAAACTTACAGAAACTAGAAAGATCAAAGCACCACGAAGTGTCGGATGCTCTGGGAGAATGTAGAAAAGTGTGTGTAACAAATGAGGGAGGGTTTATTTGTAGGCAAACAGAGGGGGGAGGGGCTGCCATGTGGCAGCTTGTGGTGATAGGCGCCCCTCCTTAGGGAGCCTATGGAGGTTTCCCCTGGTGGCGCCCTACTGCTCCGGGCTCAACTGTCTTGCGCAGGGTGTTTTGATCCAGGTCCATCCAGGGAGTTCCCCTAGGGTTTTGACATGCTCTGGATGTCGTGGCGACGTTCATTTTTCTAGATTATAGTCTGGAGATCGAGAAATACGATCATCTGGTTTTTTATTGAAATGGAGCACTGTAATCGATTCGGTGACTAAACGACGTTCGATCGGCCTATAATTTTACAGGGAACTTCAGAATGGTTAGAATGAATTTATAAATGGTTTAGATTTCAAAATTTGGGTCCTGATGTCCATGATCATGGAATCGACCGTCTTGGGAAGCGCAGTGTCCCCGAGATAATCAATCGGGCCCTGAATCACCCGAAAACTTGGCGTGAGCTCTAAACACATCATGTGGAGCTCAAATATGAAGTTTTGTATGATTTGAAGTAGTACAAACAAACCTGGGTCTTCTGGCCCTGTTCTCCTATTTTTACCGGGTAAAGGTAAAAGTGGGGTGACAATTCAATGGTCTATCGTCCTCTAATTTCATGTGGCCTGAACTGATCACTTAGAAATGTCAAAATAAATGCATCTAATGGTCTTGATGTTAGACTGGGTTTCTTGAAGTTAAAGCTGGAAGATTGACCCAGAAACGAGCTTCCGGGAGCTGATTTCTGACAAAATGATGGAGGGAGGGTTATGGCCTCCTTGAAATGGCACACCCGTCATCCAGGCTATATGCATGCAAATGTTGTATAATATGTGATGATGAGAGTTGATATTTAACTTGATACGACGTCAGTATGATACGTACTATGCTGGTTTACCTTTACCATGAATCGCATGTTCTACACGGTAAGGCCTGTTTGATTTCCTGATGATTCAATGTCTCTTCCATGTGTGCGTTGACGTCATCGATTTGATTTTATATATAGGGGTAGGGTGAAATCCGGTGTCAACAGTTGATGTGATATGAGTAATGATGATGTTTCTATAATAAGTTGAATTTACGAAGTAACGCACTTAAAAGGGGACGAAGGGAGTAGTAATCAAATTATATTTGCTTGATCATCTGATTATAAATGTCTGATTAAACTTAATTATGGATAATAGTTGCATGGATAATCTAAACATCAAATTAAGCCTATAAAATCAGCCTCAGAATGTATTAATAAAAAAGTAGAACATCCTCGTCAAAAAGTTTTGTCAATCGGACATCAACAACTTAATGATCAGTGTGGACCCCCCTACGCTAAAGGAATTCGATTCGGAGTCGCCACCCGAGTTTTAGCGGATTGTTCCCGAGGAACCGAACTTGAATGACTCGTGCATCATTTAGGATAAGGTTTTGAGAACCAGTCTGTTGCCACCATAATATCTTAGCTTAGGTTCGGTCAGTGTTCGTGGGATTTTATAAAATGTTTATGATCCAACTTTAATCACATAAAGGGGAACATGGAGCAATATATGGGGATTACAAGTAAAGATGGGCGTGATGGAGTAGATGCTTATGCAAACATGTACAAAAGGATCATATGTGATTATTTAATGACATGGAGAGCATAATGGATGCACGATATTCAACTTTTAATGAGAGGACAATACTAAATACACGGCAAACAGCTAATAACAGAAGTAAAAGACATAACATAATATGGGTTGTTAGAATCAAAATGGATCTGCTTGGTGGTCATGATCTGAGCACTAAAGTGAAGATGACTTGAGCGCTCAAGTGGACTTGAGTACTTAGTTCATCTTCTCCCTTGTTGCCTCTGCTTTGCTTCCTTCTTTCAAAAGTGGTTCTGCTTTTCTTGGTTTATCATGTTTTTATGCTTGTAGCCTCTGTCTTTCAAAGCAAATGAAGTTCAAAAACTCATTTTTGACTTATTATATGTGCAGATCAGATCATAAACAGAACCATCTTGAGG
The DNA here is from genome assembly GCA_963854785.1 of Vaccinium vitis-idaea. Lineage (NCBI taxonomy): Eukaryota > Viridiplantae > Streptophyta > Magnoliopsida > Ericales > Ericaceae > Vaccinium > Vaccinium vitis-idaea. The sequence continues at coordinate 27,295,144 of OY978218.1, forward strand.
TTAAACTGAGAGCAAAATAACCAGAAATGATTTTAAGCCTGTTTGGAGCAAGTAACAAGAAAATATAAGAGAGAGTGGACTTAAGTGCTCAGATGTTCTGAGCACTCAAGTGGGGTTGACTTGAACTCTTAAGCCATCATCTCTTACAGCCTCCATTCTTGGTTTCTTTCTAAAAAACACTTCTATTTACCCTTGTTTATTGTGTTTCCAGACTTATCACTTTTGTTTTTAGGAGAAATGAGCTTTAAAAACTTGGTTTCAACCCATATCAGAGGTTGATTAGACCTTAAGTATGCCCCATTTTGATACCAATAACCAACAGAAAGGATAAAAAAGATATTACGTTGATTAAATCAGCAAAATAAGAATATGTAGAAAAAGAGGACTTAAGCGCTCAGGTCTTAAGCGCTCAGGTGGACTTGAGAGCTCATGTGAGCTTCAGGCCATGAACTTTCAAAAATAGTTTTCTATGATTATTTGACCGAAACAAGTCAAGAACTGGTATGAGGAAGTAGCTTAGGCTTGTTTGGTTCCCTCCGGAAGCAAAAATAGAACGTTAACAAGGTATTTCTACCTTTTTATGGCTTGAAACAAGACTCTTGAGATGATTTTTGGATAGATATGGCTGGATGTTGAGTTTTTGGGTTGATATGACACTGGGATAGGACTAGACAGACTAGAACTCGACTTGATTGTGAGTTTTGATCATGTTTAATGCACTCTTAGGCAAAAATTGAAGCTTCAAAGGGGTTTTTGGTGATAGGTGTTGAGTATTTGAGGTTGGATTAGTGATGAGAGAGTGGGTAATGGTGGAGAGAGCTCCAGTTATGGATGACTGAATGTAGAGTTTCAAATTGAAGGAGCTTTAGTTAAAGGGTGATTTAGGTTGATTAGGCTAATTAGACACGTGCTTCGAGGGCTGGGGCGCTGGATTAACAGAAGAATCTCATCATTGCACTCTGTAGATTCTCTGCAGAAAGTTGTTACTTGCAGGTGAGTTGAGCGCTCAAGTGGTCCAGAAGGGCTTTTTAGGGCTTTTGAGCTGGTTTTGAAGGTACGAAGCCTTGTTCAAGCTTAAGTACTATTTTTTACTTGTTCCTCATCATTGGGAATGCCTAAGATTATTCTTGGGTCAAAATTTGGAATGTCTACAATCGGAAAACATTATTCTTGTTAAAATGAAAGCCAACTTTAAATTTGAATATTTTCCTTCATAATAAATTAAATTCAACCGTTGGGTATATCCATTGTCTGCCCGATCGACTTGAATTTTGGCACAAATGTTCAAGCTATATAACGTGCATCAACGGTTTAGATCCCATTTTTGAATCCGAAGGAAACCCATATTAAGGGCACATCTAGACATGTAGTTCTTACGTCAAAACTCTGTTAATATGGATGGAAAATGTAACTGTGCACATAAATCCATAGAGCACAAGATAGTTACGTGCGACAAATTGTACGTCACAAGGTGTTTATGCACATTGGCCAAATCATAGCGGGTGTCAGTGAAGTTAACGGAGAATACACAATTTCAAAAATTTATATCCGTACGAACTTTTGATTTCTTATCATAAATTTACGAGAAAAACTTGGATGCGAGCTGGGTACCACGTAGCAATACTCATCGCGCATCTCAGTGGTCCAAAAGTGTTTGACATCTGAGTCGTTCAAAAGAGAGAGAAAGAGGAGAGAAGGAGGGAGAAATCTAGGCCGTTCAAAACACTTTTGCAAGGCCGAGATGTGTGCTCAGGCACCACATTGTCATACCCTATTTGCACCGGAGTTTTATCCTAAATTTACACATTACCTTTTTGCAAAATCTACTTTTCATATCATAATCCAAATACAGTACAGATTCTGATAATAATTTAAAACTTTATATCACAATTCCATATCTGTTTTAAGATTAGATTCGGAAAACATTATACACATGATACCATTTCTCAGTTGAAAGTTAAACCTCGTGTAATGGCAATTAGAGTTTTTTTCCAAAGGGACATTTACCATCAGGTCACCCTTGAACCCCATAATTAGCATCAGGTCAAGCCCAACTCTGAAAAATTCCCATCAACTCCCCAACCCGTATAAAAATGCCTAAATCATAGGGTAACCTATGAAAGTGCCTAAAATCCTCGGATACCATATGAAAGTGCCTAAACCACTAAACCCTATAATAGAAAAGTGCACCCTTAACCTAAACTATAGGGTACCCTACGACTAGGGTACCCTTATGACTAGGGTACCCTACGATTAGGGTACCCTATGAAAGTGCCTAAAATCTTAGGGTACCCTACGACTAGGGTACCCTATGAAAGTGCTTAAACTCCTAGTGTACCCTACGACTAGGGGTACCCTACGACTAGGGGTACGTTACGACTAGGGTACCCTATGAAAGTGCCTAAAATCCTAGGGTATCTGATATGCACGCAATATCATAGATATAAGTGCCTAAAGAGGGTAGTTCTAACACGGTTTTATCTTATTTATTCCCTATTTTCCACTTGATGCGTTGTTTTGGTATGCTTTTGTGTTTTTGTTAATTTTTAGGAAAATAAGGCTGTTTTAGCGCCAAGATTGGATTGCAAAGACTTGAAGGCCGTGATAGAGCTTGAGGGCATGGAAGGCTGTTGAGACCAAGTGGTGAAGTTAATTTCTCGAGGGAAGCACTTCGGATCGTTGGGAGCGCCACAAGGATTTTGGTGGAGCGCTCAAAAGTGGCAAAACAGGGCTCAGAAAGTGAACAGAAGCTTGGCGAGCGCTACACCAAAAGAGGTGTAGCGCTACCGAATGATTAGATGGTCAACCGGTCAAAGGGCGGTCAACGGTCAAATTGAGAATTAATGGGTTAGGTAGCGCTACACCAAAAGTGGTGAAGCGCTACCGCGGGCTTAACTTTGCCTTGTAACGGTGGGGGAGGGCTACACCATTTTTGGTGTAGCCTTACCGAGAGCTTATCTTGGCTTTGAAACGGCGGTGTTTTGAGTCGTATGCGGGTCCAATTCCGATTTGTTTTAGGATTTTAATTGTAAATTAAAGGGGATTACAATGAATACCTCGTTATAACTCGAAATTAGGGATCCATTCATTCATAACTTAGGTTTTATTCTTTTTAACTTTGGCTGCTGTTTTCAGGATTATTTTTCAGATTCAAGTTTAATTCAAGTTCTTCAGGATTTCCAGTTTTAATTTCTTGTCCTTCGCATCCGTTCTCTCGCTGCAAATATTTGGTATCGTGTTTTATTTATTTCTTTCAATTGTTTGAAGCATGTTTAGATCTAGGGTTAATATTATGGCTGCGTTTAATGGAATCATGAGCGAGTAGTTTTATAGAGTGCGGCCGCGGGGCGAAGGCGCTCCGTGGCTAGTTTGATTAATGTTCTACCTCGGGATCGAATTAATTCAGTTTTTGAGCAGTTTTGGAAGACGAAAACTCTTCTAACAAACAAAACCCAGGCATCGCCGGAATTCGAATGCGCACGGAATCTGGTGACAGGTGGTGCGCATTTGTTAGGGATCCTTTTTCTTATTCTAAAATCAATAAAATGAATAATTGTGGCCCGAGTACACATTGGTTAGGCTAGTTGCGGACGCTGGGTTCCCATGGCTGTACTCTCCTTTTCAAATCCATATTTAGTTAAGTTAGTTGGGTAATTTAATTAGTCAATTAATCATTAAACAAGGGGTGGCTACCTAAGAGCCAAGACAAACTGTGAACCCGTCATCTTTGAGTCATGCACACGTTCGTCCGTCTCTGTGGATTCGACTCCGGTACTTCCGGATATTATGCTACATCGATCGAGAGTCCTACGCTTGGGACGCGTCTTTATTTTTAGTCACCTGGTCGGTCAAGCAGTATCCTACGACTAGGGTACCCCATGAAAGTGCCTAAAATCCTAGGGTACTCTATGAAAGTGCCTAAACCAGTAAAACCTTATAATAGGAAAGTGCACCCTAAACCCAAACTCTAGGGTACCCCTATGACTAGGGTATCCTACGACTAGGGTACCCTATGAAAGTGCCTAAAATCCTAGGGTACTCTATGAAAGTGCCTAAACCACTGAAACCCTATAATAGGAAAAGTGCACCCTAAACCTAAACTCCAAAAAAGAGTGACTTACCTTAGTGGTAATTAAAAAAAATGACTTACCTTATTGGTAATTAGACATCTCTTTTCTAGACCTAGAGGTAATAATTTCATTTCGAAAACATCCCTCAAACTATACACCTAATGTTTACTTAGTCCTCGAACTATCAATGTTGTTTACTTAGTCCTCAAACTATACACCTATTGTTTACTTAGTCCTCGAACTATCAATTTTGTTTACTTCGTCCTCAAACTATACACCTGTTGTTTACTTAGTCCTCAAACTATCAATTTTGCTAACAGAACATGGATGGAAAACTTAACGGATGCCATTTTCCCACCGCGTCTAGGGTAGAGAAGTCATTCCACTTGATTTTCCTACCATAAAAACAACATCAACCAAAAAAAAAAAAAGAAAAGAAAAGAAAAGAAAGAACTCAATGGCCTACCTTCACCGAAACGCATATGCAAGCAACAACCGAAGATTTCTGTGACATTCTTGAGCATTATAAAGATGGGTGATCTCTAGACCTTATATATGAAAGAGTAAGCCAATTCGAAAAAAATTAAATAGAAATCATGTAGGCCACAACCATCAATCTGCTGTGATATAGTGATGTAGTTCTTCAAGATTTCTATATGGTTTAACTTCACACAGGAGTTTGAGCTTATATTATTGATTAAGAAAAACTGTTCGAGATAAAATTCGTCCATATTCACACAGGACTATTCTTTTTTTTGGTTGTTGCTGTTTTTATGGGAGAAAACCTAGATGCGGTGGGAAAATGGCATCCGTTAAGTAAATAAAATTGATAGTTCGAGGACTAAGTAAACATTAAGTGTATAGTTCGAGAGATGTTTTGGAAAATAACTCTGGCAATTAATGGTACAGTACTACAGTGTGTTACAGCCGAGCATGATACAAGAGGACCGTTAATAAATCTGGTCAAGCTGCCTATACCCTAGCCTAATGAACGCAAACAATGTGATCTGGGGCAGTGTACCTCCTGGGTGGGGGGGTCTATAGCCAAGAGGAAAATTTGGTTGTTAGTCCTGATACAGATGTATCCATAGCCCATAGCAATTCTCGGCGATCTTTCTTTTCAAATAATAATAACCAGGCCACTTGATTAAAAAAAGTTGAAAAAAAAAAAAAAAACAACGAAGCCGCACGTGTGTATGCATATGTGATATATTCAAATAAAAGAATTAGTTTGGTAATTGATTTTCACACCCTAAAAATTGATATTCACACGCCCTTTTTTGTCTTTTAATGAATCTTTTACACATAACAATTTTATTAAATGACAAAAAAAATACTCCCTCCGTTCCTAAATAAGAGTCCCACTTTCTCTCTCTTGCTATATTTCAAATCAAAAGATAAAGAATTTCCGTGTATCATTTTTTGAATTTTTCCACACCGAATTAAAGTACTCGTCAAGTACTTTAATTTGGTGCGAAAAAATTCGAAAAATGATACACGGAAGTATTTCATTTTTTGATTTGAAAAATGGCACGACTTTTCGTAGTGGACTATTAATTTGGAACGGAGGGAGTAGTGGATATCAATTTGGGGGGGGGGGGGTGTGGAAAGCACTCCCCAGTAGGAAATTTTTTTGGTTATCGAATGGGTATTACGTGGCCATGCCGAGCACGATCTTGGACGTCCAAAAGTGTTTTAGACGACTGAGATTGATTCCCTCTCTCTCCTCTCACCCGACCACTCTCTCTCCTCTTTTTCTCTCTCCTCTTCCGGACCGTTGGATTGCGTTTTGGATGGCTGAGATTGCCGAGCGGGTACCACGTGGGCAATATCCACTCGACACTGAAAATTTTCTCCCTCATTAGGGTTTTTGATAAACTTTATTGAGAGGTTTGCGGTAATGACAGATACTCCTCTCACGTATGAGAAATGACGATAAACCCCCTTTGATTTTAATGTTCATTTCACCAACATCTGACAAACAACTATTCGACCAAACACATGATAGAATTACCCGAAAGTGTTTTTATTGACTACTTCTTTTTTTTGAACGGCAAAAAAAAGATTTTATTAATCTTCGAAAACACATTACAAACAACTTTTTATTGACTACTTCAACCTTTCAACTGATAAAATAAATACAATAAAAGCTCTCAATTCTCTTTATTTATTCAAAAGTAATGGCTTTGTCCTTTCTAACCAAAAAATGGTTCTTTCAAGTAGTAAAAAATAAAATAGTTATTAATATATTTTACCATTCTTAATCAAAATATCTCATCCAATGAAAAAGAAGTCAAATTGATTCAAAATACGTGAGATTTGATAGTTTTTTTTACTGTTTTTTGTTTGGGTATAAATTAAGGCATCAATTCCCATTCGCTAAAATGAGTTTTCCCATAAAAGTTGAGTTTAGCTTAGTTGCAAAAACCACTTTTGTTTCCCATTTTTTAAAAGCTTAGTTGCTAAAAGCCAATTTTCTCTCGCATATTAATTTTGCTAAAACTAAATTGCTAAAATCACCTTAGTGCTTCTAACAAATGGGAGTTGAGAGTGTTAAAAGATTTGCTTTTAACATACGGAAACCTCATATATCAGTTTTGGCTCATTCCATCACATTTGCCAATCATCGATTGGGAGTATCGGGGAAATGCACATAAAAATCAAGGTATTCATTTATTTCTCATACATGAGGTGTATCTGTCATTAACGCAAACCTCAGCGACTGTCAGTGAAATTTATTTAATAGTAACTTAGGATGTTTTTTTGCATCAGTTGGAACATTCACCCTTCTGTTTCTTCTAGTTTCTAGTTGCTTGGCTCGGGTTTGGTTAGGACTCTAATTCTTTTGCTCTGTTTTGTACTATGTCTGTTTCACACCAAGATGCATAGGTCCTCTAGCTTGTATGACTTGCTTGATGCAGGGGCATGCCCCTTTGGTTGCTGCTGTGTTCAACTTTAAGCTTTGCTTGCAGGGGAATGCCCCTTTGTTCCTATAAGAAGGTTGGTTTTTTCAGTCAAAAGTAATTTACCCAAAAAAAAAAAAAAACAAACTTACGATATTTTTTTTTTGGTAAATAAAATTTGGACCATTTGTCGATTTGTGCGTTTCATCTTTGTGCAGGGCCCAACTTAGGATGTTTGGGTAGTTTATCCATATATATACCTCCATAAATTTGTTTGTGATTAATCTTATCAACAACGACCAACCGATGATGCAATTAAAATCGGGACAAAGTTTCATATCGATGATCCTCACAAAATCGATAGCTGGTAAAAAGTTAGTTTTTCTTTATTATCCTTTGAGTAAATTTAACGCATGGTCAAAAGTTTTGAATGTGACTACATGAGACAAAAGAAAAACAAGCTCCATATCTGCTCATGTCGGAGGAAACAACTGAGACGATTATTTCTATTATTTTCTGAACTTTTTTTTAACCAATACATTAAAAGTTTAAGATAATGATAAAATCCTTCAAACTAGAAATCATTGCAGGAATCGATATCGGATGCCCAATCCTGTAAAGTTAATGGCCATAGGGCGATTATTGCAGCCAATGGGAATCTCGACGAGAACCGTACCCCTCTCTTTTATCGACAAAAATAAAATTTCATTATCGTAAAAGATAAAAGAATAAAATTGACAACATAAGAAAAGAAAAGCTTTGAGAGAGCGTCGAAAAATACACAAACTCTGCTAATACTGCTGCATGTTGTTCGCTTGTACATTCGGACCTTTTTTTTTTATGACGAAAGAACCACCCGTACGAGGGCTATTAATTGGACCCGCTTTAAGAGCCTAACCGGATGAGCCAAAGCAACCACTGCCCCGACCCACTTAGTAATTCGCAATACCTGCCTTGGAGAGGATGAGCCAAAGCAACCACTGCCCGATCCGCCGAAGCAACCACTGCCCCAACCCACTAGGTAATTCGTGATACCTGTCCCGGAGAGGAATCGAACCTGCCCACTTGGGAGCAAGGCCAGACAGCTTCCGATGGGACAAGCCGACGGGTGGTTACATTCGAACCTTGGACTAATGTAGATGAAAAGAGAGAGAAAGAAACTACCAAGAGCGAAAAAAGTGAACGAAAATTTAGACAGAATAGAAAGCAAGATTGGGCACCCGAGAAGCAGAAAATACAAAAACTATCAGGACTGCCAATATCAAGATCGGCAGAGCGAGAAGCATCGAAGGAGGAGGAGGGAGCGGTGCCGGCAACACCAGCGGCAGCAGCAGCAGCGACAACGTTAGCACCACCATAACCACCACTGATGTGAAGCTGCAGTGCGGTAACATCAACCCACGTCGCGAAAGGAATGAACGTCCGATCGGTAGAACTGTGATCATCAAATCACAGCCGTTGGTTGTTAATCGTCAACTTCAGACACCGAAAATGCACTGTTTGCATACAGTCTTATATACCCATATACAGATTACACGTGTTTGCAAAGGTGGAGAGAGAGAGAGAGAGAGAAAAGGGGGTGGGGGTTGGAATTGGCAAACGAAATGAATGCAGGCGGAAAATGAGAGTGTGGATGTGACTTTGTTGTTAGGAAAATTCTAAAATCAACCTAATAGGCTGATTATAAGGCTAAAAAAATGTACGGGATTGTGTGAAAAATATATAATGATGTGTAAAAGTGTATGAGAAAGTAAAAAAGTACATTGGAATATATGTTTTTTTTGTTTTTTTGTTGTCTTATTGTCAGCCCAGTAGGCTGACAATAGAAAAACCCTTGTTGTTAACGTCAAAACTGATACGTCACCAAAACCAACAAAAGATAGTTTGTGATAAATACATCGTACCTGAGGATATCTTGGTAATATTCATCATCAACTCCCTAATGTTTCGTTTATTTGCTTCACAATAAAAGAAGTGGGACAAAAAATCTTGTGGATATTTGTGGAATTTATGTTCCCATTAGGCCGATTAGATGTGAGATAAATTTTGGGTGAATTAAATATAGAGGAGAGTAAGATAGTAAACGATATTATTTAGGGAGAGTGGCCCACATTGATTTGACTTTTATGGAACCTTCTATGCGTACCAATCAATTTGTACCGCACAAAAGATCCGAGCTGTTTAGCAAGTTTAAAATATTTTTTTGATTGACTTGGTAAAAAGGACTCATTCTGTCTCAATTTGTTTGTTCACTACGGTTATGTGTGTCTTTTTAAAACTCTTATAATTTTCAATCTATAATGTATTTTATGTGCAATATGGATCTTATTTGATTGATCTCAATTAGTTCTATAAGACAAAATTTTCAAAAACTTTAAAAACACTACAAATAAAAAATTATAAACGGTTTAAAAATGGCACGGATATTTGTAGTGAGCAAACAAATTGCGACAGCGGGAGTAAGTTCAATGGATAAATGTAAGTTTTTTTTTTCATCAAATGTACTAATTTTTCATTCAGAATTCATGATATGCTAATTCCTGAATGAAAAATGAGTTTGTTTGATTAAGCATTTAAAGTTATATGATTGAGCTGAATTTTGTGACGGCCATTAATTTGAAAAAATATTTCAAAATTAATGAACAGTTGGGATTATTTGTGTGGAGCCCCAGAAGTGGCCCCATGTACCGATCTGTCGGTGCATAGTTGGTCGGTTTTTATAGGAAAAAAAAAGGTGGAGGAAAAAATATGATATTTGTTTTGGCTGGAATTGTGACACGCATTTGCTTATCATTGTTATTACCGGCCGTCAAAAACTAGTAGCATTAAAAGCATGAAAACCGGCAGTAATACTTTTACCGAAGGGTCTTGTGACGGTAATATAACCGCCATTCGGAAATAAAAAACAAAAAAACTTGTTATCCACTCAAGGTTTTTTCAGGGGAAAATTATAGTGCTGAGATTCAAAACAATCCTTTGAAGGGTACCAAAGCACTTAACCACTCAGCTAATTGAAATTTTACTTTTCATTAGAAAAAAATAGTACTAATATTTATATTATACGTCACTATTATTAACGGTGATTTTTTGCTTTACCACCGTTAATAATTACTTTTGCCGGCTGTTTCACATACGTTACCACCATTAATAGTCATCTTTAGCAGCGGTTTTCGTACCACCATTGATAAATTGCCTTTCGTCAGTGATTTGTCATCAACACCGGCAATAGCATCCGGCATTTTCATTCCCGGCAGTTAAAAACTGTCAGTAAAGGCTATGGTGTAATTGTTTCGTGGTTCTTTTACTTCTTTATAGCAAAATAATCGAATGCGAGCGTGCCAGAGAGAGTTTCAATCTCCTCCCTCAGATTAACTTTGGAAAAACCAAATATAATCAGGCGATTGTGTTGTGTTGGTTCAATTACCTCAATTAAGAGGATTTTTTCTTAACAAGTGAAGAAATACAAACCAATATACTTAGGAAATCAAAGAACAACAAAGAAACAAGATACTTCGATTGATAAATCAAAGGTAAACTTACTTCGAAATTGCTTCCAACTTCAAATACAAGAACAAGAACTTCGAACAGGTGATTGTTACAAGAACAATCGAGATTGATCCTAACTACTTCCTAATCTACTTCGAACTGAGTTCGAAATCCTAAACTACTTTGCCAATGAACAAACCAAGCATCAGTTTTTTTTATAGCTGTTTGTTGAAGATTTGTCCGGGGGTATTTCACTCTTCAATTTCTTCTATTTATAGACGCTGCTTGCAGTTGAACTTCCCGCCCAATGAATTTGAACTTGGCTTGCTTCGAACTCTAACTTCTACTCTTCGAGTTGGTAGTTTCTTCCCTCTTCCACGTCTGAATTTGAATTCTTCCAATTCTTCTTCCAGAAGCTTTTATTTTGAATTTGCATAGTTACTTAAACTAACTCAAATGATTACAAGTTAAGGAAATAACTGCCTTTCAAGAAGTATTCCACGTGTTCTAACCGCCATCTACTCTGTTTCACAAGTTTACACGTCGAGTTTATGTGTTTAGCAGTTAACATCATGGCCTAGAAATCAGTTTCCATTTTATCCTTGACTTGTAACCGCCAATAACCACTTTTTGATTTTGAGAAACAATACGACATCGTATTTACTCAAATGTATTCCTTTAATCCAGTGTATCTTCATCAACAGGTAATTGCCAATGTTTGGCATTTTTTATTACGTGTCAATCAATTATTGGATTTGTTAATTTTATATGTAAACATACCCCCCACATTAACATCGTTGTTCAAGGAATTTGAATAAGTGTTAATGTGCCTTTTGCCGCTTCGACTTCATATAAACTTCAAAAGAGGAAGTTATTCAGAGTGATCTTGAGCAGTTTATACGTTTCCAATGAGGAGTTGATAGATAATGGGCCGTTAATCTGCACGTTCCCTATCTTCAGGAATTTGAATCGTTTCCTACTTAAAATTTTGCCTATAAAAGGGCTTAATTACTGGTAAAATTAATCACCAGTCTTCGTTGTAAATTGATTCTTATCTCAACTAAACCATGGCTGACGTTTCCAACACCCAAAGTGCCTTCGAAAACTTGGTTCTTAATGACCCAATCCCTGTCGATACGAGAAACACTGTCACACCAATTATTGGTGAGATTCGAAGGGACCGCTCTTATGTGGTGGTTCAAGAGGAAGATTCTGAGCCTATTGATCCATGGAATCCTCCAACTTCCTTAACTCTTAAGCCCTTTCTATGGGGTTTACCATCTGAAATAGTGGTGGTAAAGATGGATGATCCTACTGGCTATAGAGGTTGGAGCAACTATCGCTCATTGGCTATGAGTAGGTATCTGTCTCCTTTTATCCGACGTGATCCCAATATAATAATGTTTGACAGCCTTATTGCCACTTGTCTCACTCCTGCTTTCTTTAAAGTCCATGAAGATGAGAGATCAGGCTTTGCTGGCTATGGTGAACTTAAGCAGAGAGCTGGTAACCAATTTATATATTGGTTAAATGAGGTTCGAAGGCCTTATTTTGAAGGAAATTTTGTTGATCCTGCTAATCTTTCTCTTCAAACTCTTCCAGAAAACCCAGATTGTTTTGAAGAGTTAAAGAATATCAAATTCGATCCTACTATTTTCCATGCTGATTATTCTTACTCTCTCTATCCGCAATCTGATTCTATTAAAGCCAAAGAACTGTTGGCTGCTTTTGCTTTTCTAGAGATAAGTATTCTTGAAGAGGACATTCCTTACAAAAACTTCTTATGGGCTTGTGAAACTCTTCAATGTACTAACTCTGAGCAAGCTGGTGCTTTTATACATTCTTTTCTGAATCAGCTCCCCCTCCTTCGAATGTGGATGAAGAACAACACTGCTGCCTTCATGTTCAACCAAGATCTTCACAAGTATGAAGTACTACATGATCAAGTCACTAAACTTCATACTAAGATGGAGCGTCTGAAAGGAGACTCCATTGAAATCCCATCCGGAATTTCTATAAATCTTCGAAGAAAATTCAATTGACCAAGAAATTTTTGAAATTCTTTCTTGTTTGAAGGAGGTTTTGCTTCAATAATAGCTTTAGCTTTATTGTTATCAACTTGAATACCTTTACTGTGGACTAGATACCCTAAAAAGTTACCTGCTGTTACTCCAAAAGCACATTTAGCAGGATTCAACTTTAGTTGATAATGTTTCATCTTTGAAAAAGCTATTTTCAAATGTTCTACATGATCATCAATCGATTTTGATTTGACAATAATGTCATCTATGTAACATTCTAGAAAACCCCCAACTATTTCATGGAAAATAGTGTTCATAGCTCTTTGATAAGTAGCACCAGCATTTTTTTAGTCCAATAGGCATTTTAACCCATTCAAAGGTTCCAAGATTGCCTAAGGCTCTAAATGCAGTTTTATGAACATCTTCTTCAGCTATACAAATTTGATTATACCCTGAATGTCCGTCCATAATAGACATGATTTTATGGCCTGCAGAACTATCCACAAGCATGTCTACTATAGGCATTGGGTATTCGTCTTTAGGGGTTGCAGTGTTTAAATATCTAAAATCAATGCAAACCCTAATTTTCCCATTTTTCTTGATAACAGGAACAATATTTGATAGCCACTCTACATATCTTGCTGTTCTAATAAAACCAGCATTCAAAAGATTTTGAATTTCCTTTTTAACCAAAGATATGGTTTCAGGAGACATTTTTCTTGGAAGTTGTTTGAAAGGTTTGCAATTAGGTTTAATAGGTAATCTATGTTCAACCAAATCTCTATTCAAACCTGTCAATTCTTTATAACTCCAAGCAAAGCATTCTTTGTTCTCTTTAAGCACTGCGATCAACTTGGCCTTCGAGGTAGCATCAAGTTCTTTGTTGATTTGTACAGTGTTTGGAACAATTCCTTCTCCCAATTCCACTACTTCTAAAGGATCTTGGGAATCGACATGACCTATAAAGGCTTCTTCAAATTTGATTGGCTTCAACCCCCAGTCAGATTTCTCAGCCAATAATTCTTCCCAATCATTTGTTTCCTGTAACTTCTGCTCTATTTCTAGAGCTATAAATTTAACTAAGGCCAGTGAGTTGGCCTCTTCGAACTCTGTCTTGGACTCACATCCAAGCAGCCTCATCTGGTGGATTGTCTGATTCATAACCATTTGCTTGTTTAAGCTTAGATTTTAACTCTGCCAATTCTTCGATTTCCAATACATTGGATGGAGGGGTGGCAGGTTGTGCAATTTCACTCAGAGGAATGATTTCAGGTTTGTACATTTCAGCCTCTGCACAATTTGCTGAAGTACTGAAGAGATGTGGGTCTGCTTTAACTTCTTCGACCCCCACTCCTTTCCCATCTTCATACTTCACAATCATCAAGGATTGATGCATAGAAGATGGAATACAGCCATTAACATGGATCCAATCCCTACCAAGTAAAGCATTATACTTACTTGTAAAGGTATCTACCACAAAGAAGGCTGTATCAGTCTCTACTTGGCCAACTTTTAGGCGTATAGGAACAATTCCTTTAGGACTTTTACTTTCACCAGTAAACCCAGCAATGGATGTGCTTGTTGGGATTAATCGAACATTTTCTTTTCCCAACTTCTTCAAAGTCTTTGAAGGCAGAATGTTTACTGCTGCACCATTATCAACCAAAACTCTATTTAACAAAATCCCATCAAACAAAGCGGATATGTATAATGGTTTCAAATGGTGCCTCATATCATTCGAAGGTGATTTGAAAGGATAAGAAATATCAGCACAATTCAAATCAACAATCAAATGATACTCAGAATCAGTTTCTGTCTCTGGAACAAACATTGCTCTTTCCTTAGATGTCACTTCTGGTTCTTCCATAGCATTAGCCATGATCATGAAATCTTTCTCCTCTTCTTCCTTTTGGATCTTTGAAATTAAGGCTCTCCAACCATCATTCCAATCATTATCGTATGTAAGGTCATATTAATCATCACTTGATACATCAATGACCTCCATAGGGGCAACTGTTGGTTGTAATGCCCTTCGAACTGGTGAGCAGTCTGGTCCAAAAGGTCCAAAGTTTGCAAACGAAGGGGCAACCATATTGATTTGCACTTCAGGTAAGGTACCAAACTGAATGGTCCTTTATTCCTCTACTGGCAACTCTGATCCATCTTCTGTTGTGTCCACTTTTCAACAGGAGATGAATTCATTCCTCTACCTTCTTCCTGTTCCACTATCATGGCCTCTAATAAGCCAGATTGATAGCTTGCCAAGGAATTTGGTGAAGCTGGACTGTTTTGAGGTACTTCACCGTCCATTCTTGCAGCTAAACTTTCCAGTGTTTTCCTTTCTGATTGAGTAAACCCTCTTCAAAGAGATTCTTCAGAGTCCTCCCTTCGAAGTCTGTTAAACCTTGGATTGAACTTATCACCCCCATTATGATTTTCTCTAGAGGCATATTCTTCCATTTGGAAACTAGTATATCTCCTTTGCAGTTTCCTCTTCTGGGTTCTTGTCAACATAGGAATCATTTGAGGAGTCTTGTTTGATTCATTGATATGCCTCAAATCCGTGTATGCATGATCATCCCATTCTGATAAACTATCAAAGTTCCATTTTTCAAGTTAGCAACAATGTTCAAATCATGTTTTCATCAAGTGAAGATCAACAGAAGCATGTTTAGGTTGAGGAGGGTTTGAGCGCTCTTTGAGCGCTCAAATCCCTAACAGGGAATCAGATTGGTTTAGTCCTGCGGTGGTTTGTGGTGTCATTTCTGATTACTTTGTTATCATTCTGTATATTCTAACATTGTTACTTGTTGTTTGATGTTCTTGTTTGTTCATACTTGCATATCATCATCATTCATGTAGATTCACGGAGCACAAGCATACACCGTAGCTTATTGTTGTGTTTATCATCATTACGTGGTTCCCATCCCCCATTCTCATTACTTGTTCAAAGTTGAATTGCATACATTCATTACAATCCCACAAAAACCAAGTAGAGACCGGTCTTCGAACCTAAGATAGTATGGTGATGACGGGCCAGTATCTAATCCTTATCCATTAAATGAGTCACGAGTCAATCGAGTTTGGTTCCTCGGGGACAATCTGCTAAAACTCGGGTGGCGACTCCGAATCGAGACCTCCGGAGGGGCATCCACAACATTCATAACTAATGTCAAATGCCAAATGCCAAAGTACTATTACTATCAAGCATATGTACCAATAGTACGGATCATATCTTAGCACAATTAGAGTTTCCATAAAAACTATCCGTTTTAAGTATTAATAAAATACTAATGACTCTACTCAGTTTTCCACATCAACCAATTATACATACAAATGCAAAAAATGCACTAAAACTGATAAAGTATGAAAACAATGAAGTCTACTTTCATAACAATCTACATGCCCATCATTAACAGATATAAAAACCAAAAACCGTGAAACAAGTAAAACTTAAATTCACATTTGGACACCATGGGCATATAAAAAATAGTGTTTGAGCGTACCTTACTCCACCGAAATAAATTATATGATGAGACAACTTATTAAAAACTATATCACCATTGTTTGATCAAATAACCCTTTTCTTTAGAAATCTCCAAACCTGTCTACGATTTTCTAAGAGGATACCAATTTGTAATGCACTTGTAGCAGAAGCTTTTCCTTTGATTTTCACCAAAAAATTGCTTGTTGAGTATGGGCATTTCCGGGTGTCATCCAAACGTAGCCTATCAATAGACACCCTGGTTTTGACCTGGGATACTTATCAAGCATTCCCGATAATGAGGAAGGCCACCCGTGCAAACCTTGAGGCTAAGAACAAGACTTGAACCTACCCAAATCATGTCAAACAACCTTAAACCCTTTTCAAACAACCCTAACCAGCCTGAATGACCAAAATACCCCTCAAACTATCAGAAAAATCCAAAATCAACCACTATGCTCAACACACATTGAGCGCTCAATGCTTGACCGAAATCCTATACCTAAATTACTGGGTTGCCCCAAGCGTAGGGCGGAGACCGGTGTAGCACAATACCCGGTAAGACCGGAATCGAATCCACAGAGAAGGTGGAGAGTGCTTACTAAAAACTCGGGATGCTAGTTTAAACACGGCTCTTAGGTAGCCACCCTTTTTGGTTTGATTGGTGAATTAACTAAATTAAGAGAAAACTGACTTTGATTAAATTAATTAAAAAGGAAGTACGGTCGTAAGGTTCATAACACGGTGACCAGGTCCGGATATTTCATGCTCCATTCGTTGTTCCAAAAACAATTGATTTTAGAGAGAAAAGGTTACCCCGAAAGATGCGAATCCTCGCGGCCGCCGTTGCCCATGTACAGCGAAGAACAAGTTTTGGTCCCCCGTTCCTCGCGTTACGTGGGCTCCAACGAAGCTCGGATTCGTCCAACGGAAGAGCTTTAATAACCTAAAATTGCTTTAAACATTATTAGTGTAAAAATCGGAGTAAGAACAAATCCGTCCCTGGCCACGGCGTGTTAATCACCCCGCGACCATACTTATGGAACTACTCACTCATATTGAACAGAACAAGCAAGAAAATTCTGAAATAAAACATGCTATTATGTTGAATCTGAATTAAAACCAAAATCCGATTCTCAGAACGCGGACAAACTCCCGCAAACTGAGGTTAATGCAAGGAAAATAGAACGTTACCGAACCAAAACGAGAATCAGCGAACAAAATTGTAAACTTCAATCCCAAAGTCTCCGGAAAGTTGAATCTCTAACAACGAAAAACGGCTGCTGAATGAATGAAAATTAAACAAAGTTTCGAACCCTAATTTGACCTAAAATCGGAGTATTTATCCTTCCCCGAAGTCAACACACGTGGCAAGGTCAACCGCTGCTTTTAGGGCCCTCGGTATCGATACAGGAGAAGACCTGTATCGATACCCATACATTCTGTTCGCAAATTGGTACACGGGTATCGATACAGGACAATCCCTGTATCGATACCGACACCCTTAAACTGCCTTCCAAGCTTGTTTGGTCGTCCTCACTTGGGTCCCACCGGTTCCCAACATGCCCGACCGCCATGTGTCCACTTTACGCGCTCTTTCCGACCTGTTCCCTACAAAACAACCAAAAACAAGAAAAATCAAAGACAACACCGCATCAAGTGGAAAATGGAATAAATCGCGCCTCTAACGCGCTAATTCGCCCTACTTAGGCGCTTATATCTATGACATTGCGCGCCTATCACACCCCCCAACTTGAAGGTTGCTAGTCCCGAGCAACGAAAAGAATAAAACAAATAAATAAAAGGATAGATCTTTTAAACCCCCGGGCGGCCCCGGTAGGACGAGTGAAGTCTCGTGAGGGTTTTCAGCAGTGATAACCCACAAAACACAAAGGACTCGGACATTGGGATGCAACTCAACCCAATCAATAGCTTCTCAGAACACTACAGTGACTGTCAGGCAAGTCAAAGACAAGACATTTCATCCATGGACAAAGTTAAACAAGTAAACTTCGCAGCAAACTTAGCACAAAAATTAATCCGCTCACCTACGATCGGATAGGGATTTATCACATAACATGCGTGTAAGTGAGGATCACACATAGAAATTCACTAATCCCGAAAACAGTTCACACAATATCAATAGCCCGGTGCGTCTCTAAAAACTCACCCCTTCCCCTATTGATTAATCTTTTTCTTCTTCTTTTTTTTTCACCATTTTTCTTGTGGTCGTGCAATGCCTGGATCTGTCGGGCTTTCTAGTTGACCCATGTAACGAGCTTTAGGTCGGTCATCCCCAAGCCAGATGGCCTTAGGGTACCAGGTTTAAAGACCCCTCAGACTTAATTGCTCGAGTCAAAAAGGCTTTAGGGCGAGACCCAAACTAACCACATTTAACCAATGCCTTCACAAGGTCTATCCATCTTGCAATGCGAACAATACGGTGGGAGCAAACCCCGATTGCCCGAATACTCAATGAACGCCCGGATAAGCAATACCAATTTAGCACATAATGTAGGAAAGGGGTTCCAATAAGCCCGTGGGCGCAACCAACTAACACCGAAATATCAATAATATGTAAACCAAATTCAAGGCTAGTGAATGCTCAGAGTGGGACAGTGTGCGTGAAATGCATGAACTAAAGTGATCAAGCACTATCCAACTATAGATGATACGGCTAACTGAGTGCTTCCTGAACATCATGTTCACGAGCTTAAGTCTATCCATGAAATCGTATCGAGACTCCGACTCGCACAACAACCATTATAGCGCTAATTAGCAGTCATCAACCAAGAATAGTTACACCCCAAACATCCAAATTCCCTTCTTTTTTTTTTTTGGAAAAACAAAACAAAATGAAAAACATGTACGAAGTACACCCTCCCCCCAACTTAGAACATGCTATGTCCCCAGAGCATGGAGACACACAAAATAAAATAACAAGGGGAAGAACTGGACCTCTCGGTGGCAGCCAACCACCATGACCTCGGCCGATGTACGAGGAATTTCAGGTACGCTCACCGTGCAACCTGCAAAACACGTCAGTCCAGCCCGGCACGTGGTATCCGGGTGTACACAGAAAAACGAAAGAACAATAAAAGAAAAAGAAAATACACCACCACTTTCGTCACGTGAAAGACACGGGTACTACTTTTCTCCCTAATTTCTCACTTAAATTTGTGTAGAGAAGGTCATCATAACAATCCCGGGTAAGTCATGACTCAACAGGTTAAATCACTCAAGGTTTTTCCTTAAAGAAATCAGAGCCAATCATCTTTTATGACTATCCGAGACACGACAATACGATTGTTAGAAACCCAGATACACAAATTTAAGGCTAGAAATGAGGTGGCTATACCGGACCGAAATTTTTTTTTTTTTAACTGAAAACTAAAACAGACATGAAAACACACAAATCGCCCTTACTAACCGGAGCTGGGCACACGATCCTTATTTTAATAGCGGCGTGCGAAGCTATACATACCCAAGTCAATGATGGGTACCCCTATCGCTAGGAGTCGGGTCCACACTCAACGAAGAGCATGGTACGCGGGAGCTACCCGTCAAACATGGCTGAAAGAAGCCTACTCCACTGGGTCGTCCTTATAGGCAGGATCAACCAACTCCTGATCTGGCTCTCCTACCTCGACAAACTCCAAATATGGCTTAAGACGGTGACCATTGACTTTAAACACATGATTATCCTTAGGGTCACGACAATCTACGGCACCATTTGGATAGACTTTCACCACTAGGTAAGGACCATCCCACCGGGATCTCAATTCGCCTGGGTCCCACATCACACCACATGCGTCCCCAATATCATCAATATGTAACATAGCCACTAGACTCCCAACCTCTGGGGGGTACAAACACGACGCCTTCTCGGCGGTCAACGCAATCTCTAAAGGATCTTGGTACAACACACCTTCGACATGCTCTTGGACGAGTGTGTCGATCAAGCTCACCTCATACACATCCTCATCATCCTTGCCTCGGCTGTCCACATTGAAAACATTCACCTCCATTTTTAAGTCCCCAAATGATAATTGGACTTGTCCAGTTTCGCAATTCATTACAGCCCTGGAAGTGGCTAAAAATGGACGGCCGAGGATAATGGGAGTCTTCTCAAATACTTCCGGAATTGGACACGTGTCCAAAACAATGAAATCTACGGGGAACAGAAACTCCCCTACCTGAATCAACACATCCTCCACTATCCCCTTAGGAATTCTCACACTCCGGTCAGCCAACTGTAGCGTGACCGGTGTGGCTTTAAGATCACCTAAGCCTAATCTCAAGTATACCGAATATGGGAGCAAATTGACACTCGCTCCCAAATCCAGCAAGGCCTTATCAAAACTCTGACCCGCAATAGCTATGGGGATGGTGGGACAACCTGGATCTTTCCGCTTAATCGGAATATCAGCTTGGAGAATGGAGCTCACTTGCTCCGTCAGAAGCACGTTGTTCTGACTCTTAGTTCTCCGTTTCGATGTGCACAGCTCTTTCAGCACCTTAGCAAACTGAGGAATAGCGTCAATGGCTTCCATTAAAGAGATAGGAAATTGAACCTTCTTGAACAACTCAAGATTATGGAAGTTCACATTGACATTCGGCTTTGCCACCAAGCGATGGGGATATGGTGCAACGGGTGGCAATGGAGTCGTGGGGGCCGCAGGTGCGGGCACCACCACCTCAGGTGACTCCGATTCTTTCTTTTCCTCAGTATACTTCCCCACGTCTGGAGCAACTACTCGTGCAGCGACCGGCTCCGGAGGTGGAACCGGTTTTTGCTTCGGAGGGATCGTCTTATCAATCACCTTCCCACTTCTAAGAGTGGTGATCGATTTTGCTTCCTCCAGCCTGGGGTTCGAATTACTTGTGCCTGAACCATCTCCCAGATAATTAGAACCGACAGCATTGGTGTAAGGTTGAGAGGGAAATCTTCCCCTCTCCTGTTGGGATTGCCCAACTGCTGCCGTCAATTGAGTCAATTGGGACCTAATGTCTCCTATGGCTTGCTTAGTCTGCTCAGTAAAACTCAGTTGAGACTGCATGAGAGCCTTTAACATGTCATCAGTCTGCTTATCCCTCGGTGGATGATTTATGCCTGGGGGTGGTCCAGAATATGAAGGACCAAACCCCTGCTGATTCTGTGAGGGATAACGGTATTGGGACATTTGGCCTTGAGGAGGCCGATATGGTTGCATCTGTTGCTGAGGTGGTGCCTGGGGTGGCACTGGTACTTTAGGATCTCTCCAACTCAGGGCTGGGTTATGAGCCCAGCCCGGATTATAGGTGTTTGAATACGGATCCCAACGTTGGTTCACCGCATTCACCTCAGCCTGGTTACTTTGGTATGCCTCCTTAACCATCGGAAAAGCGGGGCAAGCAGTCACTGAATGCACCGGACACTCACAAAGCGCACACACCTCCTCAACTCTCACATCATTCACCTGTTGGACTTGCTTCATCCGCAAGTCCTCCATCTGCTTGGTCAATCTATCCAACTGAGTCTGGACGGTATGGTCTCTCACACTAAGGGGGAAAATACCGGACCCACTGGGTCCCTGTGCAGCCATGGCCCTGTCAGCGAGGTCGGAAGGTTCCCAACTTCGATGCTTTTCGGCCAACTCCTCTAGAAAATCCCATGCCTCATCTGGGGCCTTATCTAGGAAATCTCCTTCTCTACAGAGGTACTCAATCTGCTGGGCCGTCGCAATGTTTAGGCCCAACTGGAAGAATGTCACAAACTGGTGTTTCTCAAACCCATGGTGGGGTAAAGACAACAGCAAGTCCTTAAACCTCTCCCAACACCTCAAAAATGACTCGCCTTCTTTTTGTCTGAACGACTGGATTTGGCGAGTCAGGTGTTGTGACTTGCTTTCAGAGAAGTATTTCCTATAGAATAGCTCCCTCACAGCCGCCCACGTCGTGAGAGATTGCTCCTTTTGCATTCTGAGCCACTTATCCGCACTATCTTTCAGAGAAGCAGGGAAAAGCTTAAGGCAAGCGTTTTCCCACTAGGCAGTGGTGGCTAGGGTGCGAACCAATCCCTCGAAGTGACGGACATGTTCATACAGGTCCTCATTTTCCCTCCCATAAAAGAGAGGAAGAGCATTGTGGGTTCCCGGTTTCACAGTGAAGACGTTGCGTGCCTCCACAGTCTCAGTTGGCAGAACTATTGGACCACGAGGGGTAGTCCTCGCGGGATGCATGTAATCGCGCATAGTTCTCTGTTCCGCCATCGGTGGTTCACTTTCTAAGACGAACAATGGATTGGGAAATTCTATGAAAATGTCGTCTATGGGAATGGATTCAAGTTGACCTCCGGAAGACTCGGACTGAGTGGATGACGACTCAAACTGGAATCCTACTGACCCAGACTGACTAGACTCGAGTGGGACTTCTACCAACGACTCTCTATCTATCCTAACTAGACGATTAGACGGGTCTCGGTAGAAAAGCGGGTCCGCCTTTGGTGAACCCTTCCTACCTTTACCTATCTTGACCCAATTCTAAAAATAACAACTAAAGATTTACCTAAAAAATTTTTTTTTTTTAAAAATAAAATTAAAGCTGAAATTCAAATAACACTAACTACCCGAATTCTTAACACCTCTTGCCTTCCCCGGCAACGGCGCCAAAAATGCTTGACCGAAATCCTATACCTAAATTACTGGGTTGCCCCAAGCGTAGGGCGGAGACCGGTGTAGCACAATACCCGGTAAGACCGGAATCGAATCCACAGAGAAGGTGGAGAGTGCTTACTAAAAACTCGGGATGCTAGTTTAAACACGGCTCTTAGGTAGCCACCCTTTTTGGTTTGATTGGTGAATTAACTAAATTAAGAGAAAACTGACTTTGATTAAATTAATTAAAAAGGAAGTACGGTCGTAAGGTTCATAACACGGTGACCAGGTCCAGATATTTCATGCTCCATTCGTTGTTCCAAAAACAATTGATTTTAGAGAGAAAAGGTTACCCCGAAAGATGCGAATCCTCGCGGCCGCCGTTGCCCATGTACAGCGAAGAACAAGTTTTGGTCCCCCGTTCCTCGCGTTACGTGGGCTCCAACGAAACTCGGATTCGTCCAACGGAAGCGCTTTAATAACCTAAAATTGCTTTAAACATTATTAGTGTAAAAATCGGAGTAAGAACAAATCTGTCCCTGGCCACGGCGTGTTAATCACCCCGCGACCATACTTATGGAACTACTCACTCATATTGAACAGAACAAGCAAGAAAATTCTGAAATAAAACATGCTATTATGTTGAATCTGAATTAAAACCAAAATCCGATTCTCAGAACGCGGACAAACTCCCGCAAACTGAGGTTAATGCAAGGAAAATAGAACGTTACCGAAGCAAAACGAGAATCAGCGAAGAAAACTGTAAACTTCAATCCCAAAGTCTCCGGAAAGTTGAATCTCTAACAACGAAAAACGGCTGCTGAATGAATGAAAATTAAACAAAGTTTCGAACCCTAATTTGACCTAAAATCGGAGTATTTATCCTCCCCCGAAGTCAACACACGTGGCAAGGTCAACCGCTGCTTTTAGGGCCCTCGGTATCGATACAGGAGAAGACCTGTATCGATACCCATACATTCTGTTCGCAAATTGGTACACGGGTATCGATACAGGACAATCCCTGTATCGATACCGACACCCTTAAACTGCCTTCCAAGCTTGTTTGGTCGTCCTCACTTGGGTCCCACCGGTTCCCAACATGCCCGACCGCCATGTGTCCACTTTACGCGCTCTTTCCGACCTATTCCCTACAAAACAACCAAAAACAAGAAAAACCAAAGACAACACCGCATCAAGGGGAAAATGGAATAAATCGCGCCTCTAATGCGCTAATTCGCCCTACTTAGGCGCTTATATCTATGAC
Source organism: Vaccinium vitis-idaea (assembly GCA_963854785.1). Classification (NCBI taxonomy): domain Eukaryota; kingdom Viridiplantae; phylum Streptophyta; class Magnoliopsida; order Ericales; family Ericaceae; genus Vaccinium; species Vaccinium vitis-idaea. The sequence goes on from OY978218.1 coordinate 27,319,007, forward strand.
ATTGCGCGCCTATCACTCAAACCCTAGTTTAAGCGCTCAAATCTGTCCAGACAGCTTTTTGCAGAGCATTTCATGATGATATTCTTCTTCATGGGGGAGCGTATTAGTCGTCGTATTGTTGGGTATATACGTATATTGCCCTCTAAAACGACCCCTAATCAGCCTAAAGCCTATTCCTAATTCAAATTGGTCATTCCCCTCCCATTTTGCTCTATATAATCACCCCACTACCTCTTAGACAGGGGTTCACCATCTGATAATCCTTCCACTTTCTCTCTAAAACTTCATTTTCAGTACCTCTCAACCATTTTTGTCCAACAATTCAAGCTCAATCACTCTCAATCTATAACACCCACTTGATCATCATGTTGTCTCACTAAAACACAACACCATCCATCCATACGCCTCACAATCCAACCCACAATGTCATTCTTTTGCCCAAAACAACCCACATTGCACCTATAATCCAAGCCTTAGTCCATTCCTTCAACCAAACACAAAGCTCAAGCCTTGATCAAAGTCAAAAGGTAGGAAAACCATGTGAACAATGACGGGTTGGTACTTCTGAGGGAGACCAGTGGGTTTATAGAGGTTCTTTATACCTCTAATGAACTCACAAGGTCCTAAATGTTCAGAAAAATAACTTGCAAAAATCTCAGCTCAAGATGGTTTGAGCGCTCAATGTCCGTACATTGAGCGCTCAAACTGTTTAAGTTTTTCTCATGTTTCGTAGTTTCTGACCATGTTTGATGTTAGTGCCTCCTTTCTTATGGCTTTTTGTTGGTCTATATTCCCTTAAATCCTTTCATTTCATTCTTGATCGTTGATCAAGTACTTCAAAAGCCATAAGAATGATGTTGATCATCACCAAACAAATGTTGATGTTATTTTGTGAAAAGAACATAAGTACTACATACTTTTGAACAATGATTATGTGATTTTAGTTCACAAAAGTACCAAATAATGATCAGAAACCAACTAAAGCTCAAAACCCTTGAATGGGGTCTAAGCGCTCAAACCATGGTCATTGAGCGCTCAAACGTTGCTTTGTTTTGTGCTTGTTCTTTGTTTATTTCATCCTAATATCATGTTACAAGTTCATTGCTTGACTGACCGGGTGAATGTAAATTAAATTAAAGACGCGTCCCAAGTGTAGGACTCTCGACCGATGTAGCATAATATCCGGAAGTACCGGAGTCGAACCACAGAGACGGACGAACGTGTGCAGGACTCAAAGATGACGGGTTCACAGTTTATCTTGGATCTTAGGTAGCCACCCCTTGTTTAATGAGGTTGATTTACTAACTTGATTACCAATCTAAATTAACTAAATATGGATTTGAAAAGGGGAGTACAGCCGTGGGAACCCAGCGTCCGCAACTAGCCTAACCAATGTTTACTCGGGCCACAATTATTCAATTCATTGATTTTAGAATAGGAAAAAGGATCCCTAACAAATGCACACCACCTGTCACCAGTTTCCGTGCGCATTCGAATTCCGGCGATGCCTGGGTTTTGTTTGTTAGAAGAGTTTTCGTCTCCTAAAATTGCTCAAAAATCAAATTAATTCGATCCCGAGGTAGAACATTTAATCAAACTAGCTACGGAGCGCCTTCGCCCCGTGGCCGCACTCTATAAAACTACTCGCTCATGATTCTATTAAACGCAGCAATAATATTAACCTTAGATCTAAACATGCTTCAAACAATTGAAATAAATAAAACACAATACCAAATATTTGCAGCGAGAGAACGGATGCGAAGAACAAGAAATCAAAACTGGAAATCCTGAAGAACTTGAATTAAACTTGAATCTGAAATAATCCTGAAAAAAAAACAGCAGCCAAAGTTAAGCAAATAAAACGTAAAGTATGAAGTGCGGAACATGTCTATCTAACCCTAAATCGAGTTACGAGGGTATTTATATGGAATCCCTTGCTAATTACAATTAAAATCCGGAAAAACGAAATAACTTCACACGAAACCCAAAACGCCACCGTTCCATAGTCGAGATAAGCTCTCGGTAGCGCTACACCAAAAATGGTGTAGCCCTCCCTAACTCCTTACGCGTCGTTTGACCAGCTGACCTCAAAGTTGACCACTAAACCTCTCGGTAGCGCTACACCACTTTAGGTGTAGCGCTCCCCAAGCTTCTGTTCATTTTCTTTGCTCCCTTTTGTGCTACCCTTGAGCGCTCTGGCAAATTTCTGTAGCGCTTGCGATGGTTCTAATCACTTCCACGCGAAATTAACTTCAACATTTAGTCTCCACAGCTTTGCTCACTCTCAATCCTCCATCACGGCCTTCAAGTCTCTGCAATCCAATCTTGGCGCTAAAACAGCCTTATTTTTCTGAAAATTAACAAAAACACAAAAACATACCAAAGCAACGCATCAAGTGAAAAATAGGGAATAAATTAGACAACAACGTGGTAAAACTACCCTATTTAGGCACTTGTATCTACGAAACTGCGTGCCTATCATTCAGCACAGTGTGTGTGTGTGTTGTTGTGAGGCATTAATAGTCTAATCCATTCAGCTTTCCTTACTCTAACTTCATCCATGCTTGGTTCAATGTGTATCTCTCACTCATGTGGACACCTCAAGTTTATTTTATCAATGTTTCTGGAGTTTCAAGTACCTTCATGTCACATAACATCATTCTGAGGTTGTCGATAACCAAACAAGGACAGGAAAACACCCAGTATGCCCAAGCCTTGAAGATAGTTTGAGCGCTCAAACTCCACACTTTAAGCGCTCAAACTGTCCGCTGATCCATCAAATGTTTTCATCATCCGAGCAACTTTACAGGATTATGAGCATTCTGGGGTGGCTCACAGTGTCGTTATTCTCACTTCTTATGTCTTCATTGCCTCGTTTGGTTCATTATCAAGTCTCAAGTTCATGTTAACATGGTTACACCCTACTGTTCAACCATCAAAGTACCATTTCTAAGCATTTTTCAGTGTACAAAGCATGTTTCCATTGAATCAAAGCATCATGAGCATGTGTAAGTGAGAGGGGTTTGAGCACTCAAACTGTCCTCTTTGAGCGCTCAAACCTCTGGCAGTGGATCAGATTATTTTTACTTCATGCGTGTTGTTCATGTCATTTCTGGTCTTCTATTTCTGTTTATCATGTACTAACATTGTGGCTCGCTGTTCTTTGTCTCTATTATTGTTTTGTATATCATCCTCACTTGTGTAGATCACCAATCACAAGCATACACCCTAAATCTCTTATGTGTTCTCCATCATTATCTGTTTCCCATCCCCCATTCCCCATACTTGATCACGGTTGAATTACATACATTTCATACGATCCTACAAAAGTCAAGTAGAGATCGGTCTTCGAACCAGGTGAGGGGTGCCATAAAACCATTCCCCTCTCGTAACTGAGCTTCTGAACCTAAGATAGTATGGTGATGACAGGCCAGTATCTAAACCTTATCCATGATGAGGCACGAGTCAATCGAGTTCGGTTTCTCGGGGACAATCCGCTAAAACCCGGGTGCCGACTCTGAATCGATGAGAAATCTCCGGAGGGGCGTCCACACTATCTAAGCATGCCATTTGCATTAATAGAATTTTGAACGCCGCCTCGATCAGGAAAACTGCTTCAGCCAACCATTTTCTCCTCCGGATACGTGTACTGAGAACATACACGACATTCAATGTCGTGAGCATGAAGTGCATCCTCTTTTGCCAACGCCTGAAATTCCCGCCATCAAACTTGTCCAATTTCACAAAGTCCTGTGTCAATTGTTAAAAAGACCTTGATATTGACGGCATTCCGTAATACTTTTTTCGATTGTTGGTGCAATTCCGGGAGTCTTCAAGGAATCAGAACGCCTTGATGATGGAACCAGTTGAAACTTGTTTCGAGGCACGTTACTGAGTCGCTTTCCAAAAACAGTATTCGCCCCTACCGTTTGGTGTGCACCGGGTTGATAGCGAATTTGTTTGAGGATACAACGAAGCCCGATCAATCAAATGATCTTCTGCCTGCGTCTGCACAAATGAAGGACAGACAGAATACCGAGTCGAATTTGTGATCAAATGAACCAAGGATTTGTTAACATCGTTTCTGCAGAGTAACGTGCAACAAAACAAGAAAGCAACTAGAAAGTATTTTGGCAGAGTAATGGCGTTATGAATTTGTGCAAAATGACTGTGCCTAGGGATCTATTTATAGACCCAAACGCACCTTTACGCATGGGGTTGCACCCTTTCATCAAGGGTTGCATCTTTTGACAAAGGTTGCATCGTTTCACCAAAGGTCGCACCCTTTCACAAAGTGATGCACCTTTTCACCAAAGGTTGCATCTTTTCTTTAAGTAGCCAACAACCCAAAACTCTTTTAGAAGCTTTCTCAAGGCACAAAGAATATTTTGATAAAACCACAAACAAAAACCCATTTTATTTTGATAAATTCCAACATAAATTACTTTTTATATCCATTTTTTGAAATTGGAAAATCTAAAATAAAGTCGAAAATGAAAATTATTATTTTTAGTTATTCTAAATTATCCCTGAAAATGGAATATTATTATTAATCTCCTCAAAGAAGAAAAAACTTAACACTCTAGTATTGATGGACTAATTTAATTCTTCATTTGAGTATCATAATAATGTATTTTATGACAAACGTATTTTTGAAGGAAATCTAACTCCAACCCAATACTCTATTTCTAACTCTTTATTTAAAACTAAAAAAAAAAAAACTCACTCCAAACCTAAACTTCACCACTTTCCCTTCAAAAAATTTATTTTTATTTGTGCTAACTTTATGAAAAAATATAGTAAATACAATTTTTATTTAAAAAAATTCAAACTAATTTGATGAATAAAATGAGAGTTGAGAGGGTGAAGAATAAAATGGAGGACATCCTCCATATTTTTTTCCCATCGTCCGAATTTGGAGTAAATTACTTGATGCTCTCATATAGAGGAGGAAATGGACGATGGGTTGGAGTTGAAAAAAAATGGTCCTCTATTGAGAAATGGAGAAATGCAACATGGGTTAGAGTCTTAGAGATGGCCTAACTTCTTATAATTTAATTCCTTTGAAATTATGCCCCTAAGCTTTAGGGTGTGTTTGGAACATGTGGAAGGGAAAGGAAAGTGAGAGAAAATAAATTGAGAGGAAAATGAGAGAAAAGTGGGAGGAAAATTTCACTATTCACAATACTTAGATTTTTTACTTTCTCTCCAAACCAAACAAGATGAGGAAAAAATTTCAACTTTCTTTTCTTTTCTCTCATTTTCCTCAAGTTCCAAACACACCCTTAATTGCGTAGCATTCCTGTCCTCGCTGCATTGTAGTGAGGAACAAGCTCCAACATTAACAACCTCCTTTATTATTTTTCATACGCATCGATTTCTATTCGGTTCACCTGTTGGTTTATGGTCAATTTGGCTGCTACGACCAAATTATCAGGCATATAACTTTTCAATTTCAATAATTTGAAAAAATCATGACCACAACACTCACTTCACTATGCGTACCTATTATTCCATTCTTGCAAAAGTAGTACATCATAATTAATTATTACTTTTGATCATGTTCCATTCTTCTAAGCTTTCCATTTTTTTTTTTTTTTTTGTGTTTTTGGTTTTCGTTTTGGGATTGATTTCCGCACTCCACCTTTAGAGTGCGGATAGTAATTTATGAGATGCGAAAAATTACTATCATTTCATGTTTTCTCCGTCTTTTCTGAATTTCTGTTAGATTCGTGTCATATTTTTTGGGTTAATCATTCATCTCGACGATAGATCTAAAAAAAAAAAAATTATGACCAAAAAGTTCACTAAAGACGGAAAATTACCAAACAACCGTCTTTTTGTCTAAAGTATCGTCTTATAGGACATTTTTTCAACTTTGGTCCATGTTTTTAAATTTTTTGATTCCTCTCGTCTATACGAATGATTAATCCCAAAAAAAAAAATGATGAAAGGTAAACAAAAAAAAAATACAAAAACTAAAAAATTCCCCAAAAAATTCACTCCACAAAAAGTTTAAGAGAACGAAAACCAGACATGCAGTGAAGGGACCTGAGGTTGCTGTTGTCCAGCTTTTGCACACAACCGTTGCTGCGCACAATTCGGGCCGTCCGCAAGTATATTCAACGGTTCGGATTGAAAACAAACTATTCGTGAATAGTTCTGCACAAACTACACACAGCAGTTGTTGTGCACAAACTACACATCAGCAACCCCGCGTCGGCAGTGAAGAATATATAAGCTCTAAAAAAGATAGTGGTTACAATTCTAGTAGGTGAGGCAAACAGTAGTTAGCATGGATTGGATTCGGCTCCAAATTCAGTCATTGTCCGTTGATCACATCAAAAAATACGTACCTTTAGGGTGCTCATGCTTTTGCCAGAATATGGTCTCTTTAAATGGGTAGTTTTGAAGCTAGCTAGCTTGGATTGGAGGGAACCCATAAGATCATGACAACCATCTAATCTAAACAGTGGTACATACTATACTATAGGAATCAAATGATCATCATGCAATATTTATGATTAATTGTCACTTCAAAACCTTGCATTTGGACATTCTTTTGATCAGGTGCAAAAGAGGGGGCTGGCCGGGACCTTTATTTTTAAATCCCATCCAACTAGACTTTACCTATTTCTTCTGAATTTCCATCCAAAAAGGAGTGGAGACTTGACGATGAGCCTTTTTGTTTGTGTGTATCAGAATATTGTATGCATTAATTACGCTAAAAATTAGGTATCGCTAACCACTACCATCTAGGAAGCGGGTATTACGTATTTAATGTCAAATAAGTTCGAATTTAAATACACATTTTTACAGATACCGATACTGTTTTCTCGAATATTGGTACACTTTTACACCTACCTCCTAATGACTGTAGTTAGTGTTTTCCTTGAAAAAATTAACCAATAGTGGTTAATCAATTAATACAGCCTCCCATCATGATTAGCTCTTTAGACGTAAGGGAAATTTCGAATTTTCTCTTTGCCTTGGAATAGCTTTCATCCTTTCTACACTAATTTTAAAGAATGGCGGAGCCATATTGGGGCCGGCGGGACCCAAACCCCACCCACCATTTTCTATACTAATTTTAAAGAATGGCAGAGCCATATTGGGGCCGGCGGGACCCGAACGCCACCTACCATATTAAATATTCAATTAGCTATTCATGTAACTTCGAGTATTATCCATAAACTTGTATATAAGTATCTTAAAATAGCTCTGGTTCGATCTAGTAACAAAGTCGAGTTTATTTGCATGAGTTCTAAAATTTTCTCAATTTTATTACACATAAAGATAAGTACACAGATCTTTTAATTGACTAAAATTTATATATTTGCTGACGTATTGGGCGATAGTGATTTCATTATTATCTAATATAAGTAAAAGTATTACAATGAGTGCATTTTCAAGCGAAAATATAATCCCTCCTTACCAAAATTCTGACTCGGCCTTTGATTTTAAATAACTTTGTCACTTTTGTCTTAACGCTCTGTGGAGTCCTCACTCCCATTTAAAATTGTCTTTTTATTCCAAATATAAAAAATGACAGACATCAATACAACGCATGAGGACTTCTACATGCATGCTGTCACTTTCACTCTATTAATTGTAATTTGATTACAATCCCTTGATAAGGGGATCTTATCAGGCTGAACAAAAAAAATCACCAAATTTAATTTCAAAAATACCTTTTTATAAATTAGCAAGTCATTTATCTAAAAATTCACAAAATTAGATTCTCTATCCAAACTTTACTATTCCTCTCAAGTCTCATAAAAAAAATTTGTTTTCTTAAAATATCATTCTTCCCGATTGGGGAGTTGTACAAGTTACTTTAATGTATAAACAATTATTAAAGAGAGAGAGAGAGAAAAAAGAGTGAGAGGGGACTCAACAGTACCTTTACCGAGAGAGAACAGTACCTTTTGCAACAGTACCTTTACTCAACAGTACCTTTAGCAGGTGAACAGTACCTTTACCCAAATACCGAGTTACTGTAGCAAAATTGTAACTTTTGCAAATTAGCCAAATACTTGTTGAGGCTGATTTTTGGGTGTTTTTTCCCCCCTTGACTCAACAAAATAACCATCAGGGGGATTTGCCTCCCCTGATGAGGATGCTCTTATTGGTTGCAGGTGATGCACTGGTGTTGAGTCGTTTTCTTTTCCATCCGTATTTTCATAATGGCGATATCTTGTAGTGTGAAGCCGTACTACAGGATTGTAGTGCAACATCCGAGTTATTGATCTTAGTAATCAATGGCTCAGATTTCATCTTGATAATGATCGACTTGGGATTTGAGGATCCCAAACATCTCAAATGGTTTTCAACACCGGAATTTCATTTTCGGTGGTTAAATTTTTTTTATTTGTTTATTTTTAGATTTCTGGGATCTTTTCTTTTCTTTTGTTTTTTTTCAATTTGTGTGTTATCGTAGTTATATTGTTCTCACTTTTCTTTTTTTTCTTTTTTTTTTGTGTTATCGTAGTTTTATTGTTCTTTATCTTTTAAATTTCTTGCTCTTCAACACACACAAAAAGGATACCTCAATCTTATAAACCATCTTTATCTTTTTAAAAGAACAATCGTAAATCAAGTCGCAGATCCTATAACATTACCCGGAAAAAATATAACTTTTCAGGGATTTTGTTTTAAAAAGAAAATCGACTTGTTTTGGTGTTTGATCGCATAGAAACAAGTCCATGATTTTATTTTCTGCAAGTCAATTTTATTCTCAATTGTCGTCATATTTACGGTACAAATAAGTTCAATATCCCTTTTCATGTCCTTTCAATTGTTTTCGTAGATTTTTTGGCACGTGCGAAGTGGGTGCACAAACTTATTGTCACACTCATCTGCCAATATATCCTCCTCTAACTACCTGAAATTCCAAAAACAAAAGACAATTAACTGTCCACATAACAATGGTTTTATGCCCTCAAATCTCAATTGAGAAAATAAATTCATGTAACCGTCTAAGTTCGAAATATTGGTTGACATGTGATGGTTTTTTAGCCTTCTGACATGGTAGCACGCTTATTTACCTGTGAGAGCGAAAAAATACATGTGTTTTGACTTGTTCCCGTTTCGTATTGGTCTGTTTCTATTTTGCAGAGAGATTCACGGCTATTATGGGTGCTTTATTTACTTTAATGTTTTTTTGTCAGAAATGATTTTTAAAAAAATTCAAGACCAACGGAGACAACTGATTCCCTTTCGATACTCCCGAAACCGGTACACAGTGACCATTTCCGTTCCCTGCCTCCATGTCATTATTTAAAATCTTGTAATGAGTCTAATTGATTAAAACTCAAAGTTCGATTTGGTCAACTATGCTTTCATTAAACTTAATTTTCTTTTTTATTTTGTTTTCTTGGAGGTAATCGCGTTCACTTGACATTTTTTTGTGTTTGTTTTATTCTAATATTACCATTTTAAACATTTAATTCTGCTTTCCACATAGGCGTACACTGTAGTCCGCGAGCCCGCACAACCCAACACTTTTTTGTAAGGGTTTGGAAATAATAATTTTAAGTCCATGGAGTCGGGCTAGGTTGAGTTTTAAATGGGATGGCTCGGGAATGGCCTTAAAGTCCAGCCTGGCTAGGCTTGGCCTACCCTTATAAAATAGTTTTTGTAAGCAAAATTTTTAATTTTCTTACTTAAATTGTATCCATTTTTTATAATTGTAAAATTTAGACTTTTAGCTATTCTTATTATCCCTGTGAACTCTAATTCGTAATAGTGATAGATGGATGTTTTATATTTCTGGAAAATTATGTTTGGAAGAAATAGAACAAGACGAGTTAGAAAAAATAGATGAATTAGTTGGACGGTTTGAAAAATGGATCTTTAATTCGACAGGGCTTGAGAATATTAAGTGAAGCTCGTTTGTTTATTGGACGAGCTTGGGCATACATAAGTTATGTACTCTAAGCCAGGTCCGAATCCAGCCCAGCACGACAACTTTGCATCCAGTCTTCGGGTAAGTTTGGCCTAACTTTTCAGGGGTTTTTGGCACGGTATTTTTTATTGCTTTCTCTTAATCGTTACAAGATTTGAGGTAAATTCTAATATTGTATTTTTCGTCTCGACGAGCAGAATAAAAAAATAGAAAAAAAATTAAACCCAAGTTGAAAACAATTCATGTAAGAGACGAAAAAAGACCCAAGAAATGGAAAAAGTCCATGTTCACTTTCTCAATTTCTCGTTAAAGTAGATTGAGAGAATTTTTTGTGCCCCATGCCTTTTTTTTCATTAGGCATGAGGGTGTGGCCTATATACTTTCTTGAGGGTGTGGCCTATATACTTTGTCTTGAACCGAACGTTCATGTATGACAGAAAAAATCAGAGACACCACATGGTGGATTGGTGGTGCATGCCCCAAAAGCAACGAGTTACTCTCTCCATTCCTACATGTTTATTCAGTCCACAAAACGAGAAATTCAAAATAAGACAATTTTGCTAAAGAAAAATTCTTCTTTGTTTTGACAATTTACTAGTTGAGTTCTTTTTAACTTACGAAATAAGTTTGAATTTTTTTCTTGAAATATTATTAAGTCCTCATTTTACAGACCAAGCAAATATTTTGGGATGGATATACTTCTTTTCAAGTAGGTTAAGGTAGGTTTTTCGAGCATCAAAAAGATAATAATAATCAAATAATTATATGTGGCGTTCATGTATTTGAAAGTCAAATAAACAGCAACATGTCGGAAATTATGATTCATTTTTTTTGTGTCCACCGTCTGAGATATCTTTGACCGCTTTCTAAAATGATTCAATGCACCCCACTCCCTCCAATATCAAAAGACACTGGAGTGCCAAATTTCCCGGCCCCCACCCCCCCCTCTCTCTCTCTCTCTGGACATAATGAAGAGAATGATTGTAGCCATATACTGTCATTATCGTCCTAAATGGTTGCTTGAAAAGGAACCAATTCTGTTTTCTTTTTCATTTTGTTTATCTTTTTTACAGTATGACTTTTACCCTTAGTTACATGAATCTTCAAAATGTCTCGCGCTTCTGCTCTTAATTTTCACATTGTATTCAAGCACTCAATCCTCGTATCGGCGAATTTTAGAATGAGTTTTAAAGACGCTTTCACGCTCGTGCTCGCCCTCCCGCTTACGCATACGTAGTATGCACGCGAATTATGGCACTTGGGTTTAACAAGAGTATACATTCTTTCTTTCTTTCTTTGTGTACATGGAATTCTCCACTGAAACACCTACTTTTCTCATTTTATAGTTTCCAAGTTCTAACATCTCCTTTTGACTATTTGTGAATTTCAAATAAAAAGATGTATTGATCTTTTGTCTTCCCTGCATGGTGGCTTGTCCAATTAGGCTGGCTCCAGATTTGATAAGGCCATGAATTTTCTATGGGTGTTACATATGTGATATAATAAAACAATAATTTATAGTAGTATTAGAAATAATTCAACAATCACTAAATTAGGCCCAAATAAGAAACAAAAATCGTACATATTCTCTAAGGGTAAACTTGCCATACTATCCATGTTTTGGTAGCAAAATTTGGCTAACAGATTTAGCTACTAATTTTCCATCTAAAAAAGCTAAAATAAATATGTTGAAATAAATTAATTTCAATATATATTAGCTTAGGTTAAAAGGCGTATTTGAGTTTGTCACTTTAGGCCCCCAATTATCTTGAGCAGGCCCTGGCTCTTCCCGACATAAAAATTGCATTACACATTGTATATCTGAGTGTGTAAAGTATGCGCATTCCTTGGATTGTATAAACATTAATAGTGATTGTGACATATAATTATAAATCTTGGATTAAAAATTGGTGGATGGAAATTCATAATATTTGTCTTATTAATTGATGACATCCTATTGAAATAACAATAGCATTAACACATTATTAATTTTTATGCATATGATATGAATTTCTATTCAAATCTTATGAATTTAAAGCGTTGCAAAAGATGCACATCTTTCATATCCAAATAAGAATTAATGTGTAGAGTGGCGATTCTCCCTTTATAGATATTATTCTTAAACGAATTTCTCCTCTCCGACTAAGAAAATATTAGTTCTCCGTACCTTTGTGCTCGTGTAATTTTAGCCACATGATCGCATAAAAAGCCCTAACTGGTATGAGACTTTTTGTTTTCTTTTTTCAATCCAGAGATTAAAATTGCTCAGAAAACTTATGTACATCACAAATGAGTACAGGTGATCTGATGCCTATCATCCGTGGAAAAAATAAAAAAAAATAAAAAATAGAAAAGCAAATTAAATAGATTTCTTTTTTTTGGTGCATCGAAATTAAATAGATTTCACTAGTGTATGTCAAGCAACTTTATGGGCAAACCAAATTAACAACATCTATACAGCGACAGTATTGAAAACCATTCAAGAATCTTCAACTTGTGTGCCTACATTCTTAGACCAAAAAGCAGTCAATGGTCCACAAAGAAAATTAAAAAAAAGATGAAGAGCATTTGCATAATAAATCTCAAACATATGCACCTCTTTTTGTTTCGAGGAAAGAATGGTTTTGAGACAGCTAAAAAAAAAAGCACATGGGAAAGTGCCAGGGTTTCTGTAAAGGGTGAGACAAAGTGTGGCAATGTTCAAATTTTTCATAATAAGAGTGTTAGATTCACACAATTGTGTCATACAAATGTGGAGTTAAAGGCAAGTTTTGTTGAAATTTGTTTGGTGAGTTTGTCCCCACCATATTGACTGAAAACTTCTAAAGGAGATCTAGGGCGCCTTTTTTTGTTTTTCTTTTCCGGTGGTCAGAGCCTCGGAGTCGGAGGTGTCCGACTAATCTCTTCTTTGGCCCAATCGAAGGCAAACAGGGGGGCGACTGCGGAATTTTCATTTAGCGGTGACTAAACTGTTCTACAAAATTTTTGTAGGCAGAACACTTCATAAACTAAAGATAATTATTTTGGTTTAAATTTATCGGGCTTGATTTATTTTGTTTCGACGAGCTATATTATATATTTACTCACAAATCATATAATTTACTTTGGCTTCATAAAAATGATCCATTGCTGACAATATTACACAAAAAAATTGGTAAAAATGGCAGTCTTAGGGTCATCATTTTTGCTTAAAATACTCGACAAAATCCTCGAGAGAGTACTTGGAGCGGGACTCTTTTGTGGATTTATGACCATACCCACCATAGATCTGCACTGCTATCTCTTGGTTGGCCCCAGCTTCTGGATAGAACTCTAGAAGGCAACAGGAGACAAGTAGCAACAATGGCCGGTTTTGTTACGGGACAATTCCTAATGTTCACATCGGTCTATAATAGGCCGCTCTACGAATGATTGGTTAATTATAGGTAAAAACATTAAATATTAGTGCATTTTTCGAACCCAAGAGGTTTGCTTGAACCCTCTCAAACTCCAGTGGAACCACCCATGCCCACATCGGGCAGGGGCGGCTCTACCTTGAACCCTGTAAGGTCAAGCAACCTCACTAGGTTCGGCATTTCTGACCCTCTGAAACACAATCTGATCCCTTGGTCTCCTCCTCCTACATGGTCTCTAAAGTTGAACACGGATGGCTGCTGGATGGAGAGTATCAGAAAAGCTAGTTTTGGCGGGCTTTTCCGGACTGATCAAGGATCGTGGAAGCTGGGTTTCTACGGGAAAATGGCTGCCTCATCTAGCTTGGAGACAGAGATATGGAGTATCTACCGTGGACTTACGATAATTCTGGAAAAAGGTTGGATCAACACTCACATTGAAACGGATTCTCTAACTGCAGTGACTCTTTTCAACGAAGGCGCTAGCATGAACCATCCCCAAAGTAATATCCTAAATGATGGTAAATATCTTCTCAGTCGAACAGGAAGCACGCTCACTCATACCTACCGTAGTGCCAATGAATGTGCCGATTGTCTTGCGCATCTCAGAGCTGAGCAAAATGTGCCTCTGGTGGTGATGGACACTCCACCTCTAGCGGTTCGGGAATACCTTATTAGGGACAGCACTAATATCAGGCAGTTTATTGACTAACTTGTTGTATTGGGTCCTTCGTTGGTTAGCTGTTTTAGCAACTATTGTAACCGAATTCCTGCACCGCTGATGCAGTTCTCTCCGTTCTAGTTTTTATGAAATTTCCGTAGTACCAAAAAAAAACAAGCGCAATAAGGAATCGGATGAAGTGTTGACTGTTGAGTACTCCATAACATGTCGACGTGGCATGTTACCAAGCTAGTTATTTGATCAACATCTTAATATTCAAAACAAGGTATTCAAGTTAGATCTTATTTTTTGCACATAGCTTTTCATAGTAGTACTATGAATTTTTTTCATCGCTAAATAAAAATCTCGGAGCAGCCCCTAACACCGGGACTTGGACATTCACAAGAAATTACTTTATTGTTGTCTAACCGCAATAATCAAACTTTGGTCAATTATGTGGAGAACAAATCCACCAACTAACCATACTAATTAACCCCCTTGGCTAAAGATTTGGTAATTGTGTAAATTATGATGTTCTCCTCTGAGGTTTCTACAAAAACGCTACTTGTACAATTATTTCGGCTCCAACCATTTATATGACTCCTTTCACATACACATGGGACTTATACCCATAATTATGTGTGGGCCCCACATGTATGTGATAATGTGAAGGGTTATACCTGGCTAGAGCCGAAATAGGTTTGTAATAAATCAAGAAATATCCCCTGTGGGTCTTTTGACAACGGCGCGCACCATTCCTTTTCTACTCCTACTTTAGTACAAATTACCGACTAGATTCACTCTTCCCTCCGAAAACGTCAAAGGTACTTTTTTCATTGCAGTGATAAAATTTCGTTAATTTTTTTTTTTGTCATTCATCATTCTTAATTTATTACATGGGGAGAGAGGAATGAGACTCGATTCTAAAATACAGTGTAGGGCATCCAAGAGCTCTACCGAATGAGCTAGCCACCACTTGCAAAATTTTGTTAATTTAACCAACAAGAATGTTGAAAGACTAGTGGGTCATTTTTACAAAATTATATGTCCAACTATATAACGTCCAATATATTATGAGTGCCATTGGTCCATTAAGTTACATTTTAGGCCTGTTTTGGTTTTAAAAAAAATTAAATAATAACAAGTCAGATTATTTATTTATTTGCTTATTCAGTCAATAGCCAAATTAAATTAACATATTTTTTTTCAACCGTTTTTAGCTAGTCAATAAGCCCATACTAGTTGGATTATTGAACTTCAATAAGCTGACAAACATGAACTAATTCTTTTGCCAAAACAGGCCGTAGTTGAATATTCTTGGATATAGCGCATGTATAATGTCGTCAATACAGACATGGCTCCGGATAAGTTTGAGCTCCAAAGTATATTTTACGACATCATCATCAAGCTCTATTTTTTTTTTTAACTTGAGTTGTTCGAGCCAATTTTATGTGTACATTAATTAATTCATAGGATTAATCCCACCATTCACTACCACAAGCCTAATTATACATAGTCGGGACAAAACCTCAGGGTAGATGTTTTTTTAGCTCAATCCACAAAATTGATATTTGATCGAAAAAAGAGAAGTTTTTTTTTTTTTTTTTTTTTTCAACTAGGAGGTGATGAAATATTATAGTGGTTATCTCTCCCTAGTTTTTGTGGGAGGGCTTCTCTTGTGCCTTAGGCACAATTTTGTTTGCTTTTCTTTTACCCAATTTTATTTTTTGAAAGGAAATTAGTACAAGTAGTTCTCCGTTCCTTCACTTCATAATTATCATTTGCATAAAATTAACAATTTTGTTTGGTTGGGTGCAAGCATTAACATTTGATGATAATTGAAAAACGATATTATAAGTAAATATTTAAGCCAAGAAGAGCATCAATTTATTGACTTAATTTTGGAAGCGGGGCCTTGTAGTGAGATAACTCACTACAAGGTTTTAGTGAGGCCCATCCAGCCGTTCATCTCGGCATCGATGGCTCCGATTTAATTCAAACTCCAAAAAATCGGAGCCGTTCATTGTTTGGATTAAAATTCAAGTGTTCATTGACGAGATGGACGGCCGGATGAGCTCACTTCACTACAACCCTGTAGTGAGCACCTCAATTTTACATGTAAGATGGCTTGTAACTAAGGAGAAATATTAGTTTATTTCTATAGCATTAGTTCTTGACCTCATTGTAAGCACTGTTGTGGATAATTTTTGATGGGTTCAACAGTTCAAGTAGTGATCTTTTGGGCTGGATAACAAAGATTGAGCCCATGGGCTACAAAAGACAGAAATTTGTTGATGGGGAAAAGTAGGACTGCAATCTTTTGGGCCCAAAACTGAGTTTGGAGCCCATGTCCCCTAAAGAAGGCCGACTCGTATAAGACCTTTTTTTTTGTTTGGCCCATTGGGAAAAATGTGGTTGTAGGGCATTTTTGTTGAACTAGATATATATCTTGAAAATTTACCAAACCTTCTATGCTTTTGTAATTTATTTAGTTTTATTCCGCTAGGGCTTTGCATTAATCAAGGCCGGGCTACTAAACGAAGCAAGCTATTCAAGGTTTGAGCTTGTGTTTGTAAGATAGATTTGTTATGTACCTAAATTTTAGTTGGAATATTTATTTAAAGCTCGTTAAGCTTTAGAACCAAGTTCAAAAAATCTACAACTCGACTCGTTCAGCTAATTATCAAGTACGAAAGAATTGGGTTACTCGAGATCAGCTAAATTACATTTCGTTTGAGATGGGGTAACCTCATAAGCAAGCTAAACTTGATCATATATTTTATTATATATTCTTAAGTTTTCAAACGAATCTTGAACAATCGACTTGTTCGGCTCGCTTATGAGCTCAACATGCACCCAAATGGTAAAGTAACCATATTTTAAGAATCATAGTATTTTGGTGTCATTTCATGTGTAGTCAATATATCAATGGCGTTTTAAGAGTTCTGCCTCACCTAACTATTGTGTCGATGCTAATTAACTTAAGATATGATCTCAACTCTCGTAGATTAAGATGAGATTTGAGATCATATCTTTGATCATGAGTTACAATACAATTCTCCGTACTACTTTTTTCTTGAAGCAGTTCCTTTTTGTTTGTAAAAAAAAAAAAAAACCATACTCGCACATGCATAAACACATTTTCTTGCTTGATTTTATGTTTACAAAGAAGCTTATATTATAGTGTGATCCAGGACCAGACAGAAAGAAAAAAAATAAAAAAAGAAAATAAAATTAAAAAAATGAAAATATCCTCTCCCTTAACGCTTCAATCTCCACTGTTTGAGCTCCTTGCACCTGTTTAATTCGAAAACAAAATCCTTAAAATATTGTCTAGTTTAAGAAAACTTTGGAATTTTTTCCAATAAGCAAAATCTAGTCGACATTTTCATCTATTTCCATGCCATATGGTCGTTGGAAAAAATCCGAATATTCTCCTTAATTCGGATGTCCGCGACCGGCCCCTTAGTCATAAATTAATGGAAGTTATGTTATTTTTTGTCTTCGAATTTTCGTTATATCCAAGATTCGTCTTTAGGAAAAGATTCTGAAAAGTAAAAAAATTATAACTAAAGCTAAAAGAATTTTTCCAAAGAGATACTTTTAAAAATGAAGCATTCGAGCAAGCATCTGTTACGGGTCGAGATACTTTTGCACTATAGTTAACTAGCACCAATCAAGCCCCGTGCTCGTCCAAGGAGAGAGTTTGCTTTACCCAACTCCCTCTTTTAGGGCTTTTTTAGTATCACTTTCTTCGCATGCTTGAGCAAAAAAGTATTTTTGGGGTCCTTTTTTCCTGAACATTTTTTCAAATTCAGTCCCTATTTATTCTTTTCTAATTATTTTCGTAGAGACAGATGTTTATTCCAAATAATTACCCCAAAGTAAATATTAAAAAAAACTCACTTAACACAAAGAATACTTGCTTTGTTAAAAAATAGTTCATTTAGCCCAAACAGCTATCTTTTTACATGGACAAAATTTGTTGTGTTATGCTATGGAATTTAAAATATTTTAGGACCACATTCGGATTAGCAAAACTAGCTAGTACCTAAAAAGAAAAAGAAAAAGAAAAGTAGTACCTGAAGATGAATATTGTAGAAAATCTTATCTCCAAAAGTTTCAAAGCAAGAAGCATTTAACAGAATCAGCCCATGATCTTCCTCCAAATTCACCAGAATTTCTGCTAGTGAACTACTCTTCTCAACCTTAATTGTGCAAATTTGGATCAAAAGTTCTCTATCTCCCAATGGACTCGCCGAAACAACCGATAAGTTGTTACCATTCGCGCGTTTTTTTCGCCTTTTGATATGACCTGAAT
This sequence comes from Vaccinium vitis-idaea, assembly GCA_963854785.1. Classification (NCBI taxonomy): domain Eukaryota; kingdom Viridiplantae; phylum Streptophyta; class Magnoliopsida; order Ericales; family Ericaceae; genus Vaccinium; species Vaccinium vitis-idaea. The sequence goes on from OY978218.1 coordinate 27,337,288, forward strand.
CTTGTAATTGCCTAGACTTGTGAATTCTTGACATTAGCTCTTCCTTTTCTCGAACCAATCTCTCTACTTCGATTTGTAAATCGGGTATGTATTTTAGTACTCGCGAAACCGTGCCCGGGATACTTAATTTCTTCTGAAAACGTACAGTAAAAAATAGCACAAAAATCTCGAATATTAGTTGCATCCTTTGTCCACCCCTACTTCCATGAAAGCCCTAATTATTAAAGTACTCTGTCAAAAAAAAAAAAGAATGGTATTAAATGTTTTTCGACAATTATTCTAAAATTAGGGCTTTTTTTATTTTTTTTGCCACAGCGATAGCGTCTAAAATTAGGGCTTTCAATTTGGATTTCCTAGTACAAAAAGTCTACAATCATGGCCAAAACACACACTCATTCTAGTGGATACGGGAAAAATAAAATTTAACGTTGTGACTAATAAGTGCCTCTCTCCTGCAATGAAATCTTAGATCCACCGGTATGAAAACTTACACTAGGTATTTTAAGTCAATACTGAAAGCCATATTCGTGAACAACTATGTAGTCTCCTAACACGCCTCAAATGTACACCAAGCTAATAAATTAAAACCGTGTTCATACCGTTTGATCAGTTGCCGGAAGAAGTGAACGGAGGGAAGAATACAAATCGTTAATCCTCTTCCGGCGATAACGTTCGTTCGCATTATGGTTAAGTTTTTTCGCCGTTGTGGTTATTGTAATACCACCATCACATTCATCAACATTCGGATGCTTAAATTCGCCATTAATCTCAACCAAGGGCTCATGAGATAGAGGAGGAGGAGGAGAGTGAAGAAATGATGGAGAATTTGAATTAGTTTCTATTTCTCTAGAGAAAAAAATATTTTGGTCATGGCTTATAGAAATAGAATCTTCTAAGGGCCACTCAAAGGGTGAAAACAAAGGAGGGGACCAAGATAGCATTTTTGCGAGCGAGCGAGCAACCGAATTTGGGTTTGGAGGAGAGAGAAAAATGCTAAAAATTTTGTTTGATGAGGAAGTGGATATGATCATGGCTTGTATTTATAGGAACTCAAAATCAACTAAGTACTTAATTATTAATATTTATGGATTAATTACGTTTAGGTAATAATTAGGGAAGATAGATTAGTATAAACCTTGATGTTAAAAATTCATTTTGTAAGAAAGATGAATGGGGAAAATGACGGGTTTAATTTAGTTAGTCATCTTATTAGATACTTCGTCATTTGATGTGTGCTATTGTGTGTCTATATGTACAAGACTATCATCCTTAATTGTTTATTTTATCTTAAGAAAATGATTAGCATGTATTAAACTCTATACTTATAATTGTGATCTAATTGTTAGATACGGAAGATTTGCAAGTTTTTTTTGCACTTTTCTGTATTATCCCGGATCAATATAATTAAGATCTATTGTTTTTCATTCATGTCTAGCACTAAGTAGATTAATTATAGTTTTTTGGCTTTTCACGCTCGACAAAATAAGTCATTCTCCTCACATACATCAACCCGAAAAAACAAAGGCTTAATGGAATGGCCCCTTAAGTAAGTACTTAGGGGAACTAGCTCCTCTGAGGTGGTTTTTTGTGTGACGCTTTGACCTGTTCAATGATCGAAATTATTTATATTTTGGAGCTCGTCAAAAACATCAACCTCTAAAAAAAATCAGGTTGATTGAATATTGATAAGTACATGATCTACCGGAAAAATTAAGTTTCAATCCAATATACTATAAGATAAAGATGTTATTTAACCATATCAATCGATATTCGATGACATGGAGTTTTTATATAAAGTGGATCTTCTCAACTGGAGTGTTGGGACGTACAAAGGGCGTGTGGTATGCATGTCATGCACAAGCCCAAATTACGATTCACTGGTCATATGCTCGAGCACAGGCTGCAATGTCACGTGGGAACCACACTTTGTACTCACTCTCAACTTGGCCAAGAGTTTGCCTTTTAGGCTACCTAAAGTTGTCCGATTATTTACAATGTTAATTTAAGGTCCAAAATTACTCGATGTGGGCATAAATTAATCTGGATATTTCTCTTATAAAAAAAAAAGTAGGAGACATCTCACGGACCCGGGGTGCTAGTGTGCAGCTCGGATTTCATCTTTGGCAATGGACGGTTCAGATGTGCAAAGTGCCGAGATGAAATGAGAACCATTGAAAACACATTCAATAGCTTGGATGACGCACACTAAGGCTGTACACCGGCACTCTCCCTTCCACATCTCATGGCTTGGAGTATATATATATATATAGAGAGAGAGTCCACTTCTAATCCGGACTTTTAATTTCCGCACTTATGATCCAAATTTTTTTTTGACGATCCGATCCGTCCAATGTGTTCAGAAGGTGTTTTCAAGGGTCCAAGCGGAAAATCTTCAAAAAAAAATACCGGGAAGAGCTTGATCCAAGCAGTTTTCGCAAAAAATATATAAATACAGTTTTTGCGAAAACTGCTTGGATCAAGCCCTTCCCGGTATTTTTTTTTGAAGATTTTCCGCGTGGACCCTTGAAAACACCTTCTGAACACATTGGACGGATCGGATTTTCCAAAAAAAATTTGCAACACAAAAAAACCCCATTTTTTCCTTAAATCCGGGAGTGTGGATAAGAAATTTTACCTATATGTATATATATATATACACGAATTATCCTATCAAGGATCCCGGATTTCCCGGATTGAAGCGTTTTGATGCTTTTCCCGATATTTTTTTGACGATCCGAGCCGTCCAATGTGTTCAAAAGGTGTTTTCCAAGGCCCACGCGGGAAATCTTCGAAAAAAAATACCGGGAAGGGCTTGATCCAAGCAGTTTTTCGCAAAAATTGCATATTTACAGTTTTGCGAAAACCGCTTGGATCAAGCCCTTCCCGGTGTATTTTTTTGAAGATTTCCCGCGTGGGCCTTGGAAAACACCTTTTGAACACATTGGACGATTCGGATCGTCAAAAAAATATCGGGAAGGTGGAGTCCCGGATCCGGGACTCCCGGACTAGATCGGGACTCTATATATATATATATCTTTCAATCTTGAAGCTTTGCAGTGTATAGGGCTACAAATGAACAGAGTTATTCGCGAACTTCAAAACTCAGTTCGATAAGAACTTGTTTAAGTTCAATTCTGTAAGCTCCATAAGCCGAGCTCCCTTTTGGGTTGGCACGTTCATGACCAAAATACACATTTGCCTGTATTCCCTTTTTATCGAGTTGTACTCTTTTCTATTCAAATTATTTTTTATCTTTTAGAGCGTCGTTTTAGGATGTGGAAAGGAATCTCACATTTTGTATTTTTTCGTTTTCCACATGAGTGCGGTGGTTGTTAGTCAAGTCTTTTGACGGTGGGAATCACTCCAAGCAACATCGGCCTTCATCACTTAGAAGATTTTGAAGCATAATTATTTTGCTCGAGCAAAAAGTTTTTGCTCAAGAAAAACAGGCGTTTTATGAAGCAGCGACCACACCAGATTATTTCTCATCATTGCTCTATATATATCACATATTAGGTCGAAAATTATTATCTCGGTGGCTGTATAACCCTAGCACACTTTGTTCCATCGTCCATCTCTTTCGGCGGCTAGGGTTTTGTGCACCTCGAAGAAACTACAAAGATTGAATGGATCTTTGATTCTCAAAATCATCTTCGAGGGGTGTTCTTACATCAACAATACTTTTCTTCAGAACAAATTCCTTTCGTGGAGTTCGGAAGGCAATCAGTAGGAAGGCTTGAGGATTCAAGATTCGTCAATCATGCAGAGGTATGATCAACGTGGATTCGGCAAGTAGATTTTAGGCTTCGTGGTGAGGATACACGAACACTGAGTAAGATCTCTTGTATTCACACAATGATTATATTGCATGATTCCTTCCCGTGGTTTTTTCCCGTTTTGGGTTTTTCCACGTAAATCTTTGTGTCTTGCGTGATTGATTATTTTTCCAGTTTATGCGATTGATTGTTTTTCCATTTACTCAAGTTAAGTTAATTCCGTGACTCGATTAAGGAATTTCAAATTCCTTTATTAAAACAAACCAGACCAAAGCCTCATTCTAGGTTAGGCTCGCGAACCTATGATCAAAGCTCAGGCTCGCAAACCTAATCATGTTCTTGATAGATTTTCTTTTTTTTTTTATTTTCGGGCTTCTATTAGGTAATATTGCTACACTGCAACAAAATATGAATTATCGAACTCAAGCTTGTTTGAGTTTTCAGTTTTTTTTTTCCTTGGGTAAATAAGCCTGTTTTTTGAGTTTACCAAGTCAAAACCAAGATTTCATAATTTTAGATGAGCAGAAATCGAGCTCAATTGTTTAGGCTCGAATCGATCATGAAACGAACATGAAATGATCCTCCCCGATCATTGAAAATGATTACCCCTTCTTTTGGGCCATTTTTTACCTTTTCATGCCTGCTTCAAAGAGCGGAACTATCAACCTTTTAGAATTCGTCAAGAGCATTAACGACGTCTAAACAATGTCGACGAGATTTTGTTCATTATGATAAATCAAATCAAAGCAAACCAAGCATCAAGTCCCCAATCAAATTAGACCACTTACATGAATCTATTTTTCAATTGAGCTATTTATGTTCAACACATCGTGTTCCATTATATTCAAACAATCTTAGATTATTATTTGAACTACAGCCTCTAAAGTCAATTCCGGTCTACTTAAGAGAGATTATTTGTCATAACCATATCATCCACCCTAACTACCGCATCGGATTATCATCCACCCTAGCTACCGCATCGGCTGACCAATGGTAGACATGTCCAAATTGATTTCATCTTTTTTCTCTCATCTTTAACAGAAATCAAGAATCACAATCTAGAGAGAGAAATAGAAAGATAAATCTATTGTATTATTATTATTATGTTTTTCGTTGATTACAAACATTGAAGAAAAAGACTCTTATACTTCCCTAGATCTGACTTCCTATTGGACCAGAGAATGATACAAGGATTGATGAGCCGGCCACTAACTGGCCTCCATCCAAAACTAACAACTCAACTAAATTACAAAATGACGTGAATTGAAATGAAATTAAGGAAAACTAGTGAGGTCTCTCTAGTTTCCTTTTCCTTTAATTAATGAGATCTCACTAATTTTCAAAACAAGTGAGATCTCACTAATTTCCTCTTCTTTAAGTGACATCTCTACTTCTCTTTAACACCGCCTTCAAACTCATGGGTGGGGAACTCACCATGAGTTTGGACTTCAAAAAGACAAAGCGAGATATTGGTAAACCCTTAGTAAAGATATCAGCAACTTGATCATCAGAACCAATGAAATGCAGAGCCATCTAAGCCAAAACCTGCTCTGGAATGAAATGATGGTCTATCTCTATATGGTTTGTGCGAGCATGGAACACAGGATTGGAAGCTAAAGCCATAGCTGACTTATTTTCACACCAAAGCTCATGAGGTGGAGAAATAGGAACCTGCAGCTCATAAAGAAGCTCTATATCCAAACTAAATCTATGGTTGTTTAAGCCATTGCCCTATACTCTGCTTCAGTGGAGGACCTAGTAGCAACAGTTGGTTGCTTTTTAGCACACCAAAAGACTGGATTAGTCCCTAAAAAGATGACAAACCCAGATGTAGATCTCCTATCAAAAGGATCACCTGCCTAATCTGCATCTGTGTATGCAATTAAAGAGAGAGCACCAGATGTGAAATGAAGACCATGTGTAATTGCATCATTTACATATTTAAGCAGTCTTTTCACGAAATGGTTTGTGATTTTGGAAAATGATTTTGATCGATTGAATGGAGTCGCCACCCAGGTTTGGGGACCGTACCCGAGAAACCATTTGAAAAATGACTCTTTTGCCTTTGGAGTAGAAAATGTTTTACTGGTCTCACAAAATGAGATTTCTCGGGTCCGGGAGCTAGGTTACGAGAGAGGAAGGAATTTAAAGCACCCCTCTCGCCCGACGCGACCGCCGATCTCTACTAAATGTTTAAGGGATTTTGAAAATACTGTTTGAATGGACTTTAATCACATATTCATGCAAAAACATCAAGATGTATCAAAAAGATTAATTAGATGGATGTGGATGCTTGTGGTTATGTCATGTATGGATGATGAGATGCTCAAATTTCACTAAATCACCCAAATTACCCAGGGATGTTACAAAAACTGATCTCAAATGTCACACTCATCACACCTGGATGGCAGCCTGGGCACTTGGATTAGGCAAATCCAGGCACCTGGATCGAATGCAGGCGCCTGGAATGGGAAAATCCAGGCGCCTGGAAGGCCTACCAGACAGCAACTTCAAAACTTAATTTTCCTCAGTAAGAACAAGTGCAATGCTTATGACTTACTGTAACATACCCAAATGATGCTTAGTGGTTCTGTAAGTAAAGTGGATCCCAAGATTAACTTCATAACATGATATGAGCTTGTAAAATACATAGTTTTTGATGACTTAATGATGAAATGCAATGCCTAAGACATATTTACAATCTGATATACTACCCTCATGCATGTAATATGCCATTTTAGCAGTTTATTCTTGTAGTAATACAAGATAGAGATGAATCCATACTAAAGATGCCATGAAAATTCCCATATTGGGCCTTAACAATATATAATGTGCTTTGATGACATGGAAACTCCCCTAATCATATTAGGAACTCAGTGACCTGACCTCATGAATGACATATGAACTCATGCAAGTATTTTTCTTTCATGTAGCCCTTTATCAAACTTAGTTTTGCCTCCAAAACACACCAAATGCTCATTATATTGATGGTTAGAACATGAGACATGATTAACCCAAAATCAATGCATGTAAATAATGAACCGTGGGCTGATTAAAGTGCAAAAGAAAGCAAAAATCATGACAACGGGGAAGGAATCCAGGCGCCTGTATTGAGCGAATCCAGGCGCCTGGATTTGCTACTGATGCTCAAAATGATTTTCTTTCCTGTGTGTTTTGAACCTCTCCCAAGTTCTCCACTAGTATAGAGGACTAGCAAGAACTTGGTTAAGTCCCCCTCAGGGCCTTTTTGAACACTTTGGTAGATGAACTACCTTGCAAAGCTTTGATTGATGAACTTGGGTTTGATTTTTGGAAGGCTATTGGTGGTTGAATGGACTAGATTTTGGCTCCTGGAAGTGTACTAGACTGATTGTAGGTGGAATGGTTAGGATTTGATTATGGGTGATGAAGATACATGGATTTGGTGTAGTAAAAAGTGGGTTTTATGGTTGAAAGTAAAAGAATCAGAGAGGGATTAACTAGGATGGAACTTCTGGAAATTTTTTCAGCAGAATAACAGCATGAGAGAGAGGGGAGAACTGATCCTCTCCAAATGAGAGAGATGAAGGGGGTTTTATAGGCATATGAAGGGTAAAATGGGGTAGAAAAGATCACCTAAGGGGTCCACTAGGGGGTCTAATAGGATCATCACCCTCCACTATATTGCTGCAAAAAATCCCAGAAATGATCTTCAAGACGCTCCTCCCCGCCAATTTGACCTTGGACAGCAAGTATCTGAAGTGCGTCCGGGCGCCTGGAATTGGGGAGTCCAGGCGCCTGGATTGAGTTTGGGCACCCGGAATGGGAATCCAGGCGCCTGGATTAAGTCTGGGCGCCTGAAATAGGGTAATCCAGGCGCCTGGACTGGGAGACTGCTCAACAATCCAAACTTCGCGGGGCCATTCTGGGTGCTACCGAACTCCGTTTTGCACATGGTTTGAAGCGTTGGAAAGCTTGTCAAGTCTACTTTCTAACCCAGGTATTTTGAAACCAAGATGATTTGTACATCAAAATTTATGACAATTTTACCCTCAGAAGGTAGGGAAAATAAGTTGTTTTGGTAAAACGTGCATATCTCCCTCATTTCAAAATAGATTGGGACATATTATATATCAATAAAGAGGGTTTTGAATGTACTAGAAGGTGGTGTAGGCTCGGGTTAATTTTGAAGAGATTTTGGAGGGGTTTCCAAGTTCACAATCAAGTCTTGCGTGCTCTTATTGGGCATTTTCATCCTTGGGGATACTTGATAAGTTTCTCAGGTCAAAATCGGGGTGTCTACAAATATAAATATTTTTTTAAAAGGTGTGAATAGTAATTTTGGACTTCCATTTTGGGACGGAGGGAGTGTTTTTCTGAACATTCTCATTTTAGCTTCATTCATGTGTATTTCTTATTAGCCCAACACTCCATGCCGTGTAATATAAGTAAAAGTATTATAATGAGTGCATTTTCAAGCGAAAATATAATCCCTCCTTACCAAAATTCTGACTCGGCCTTTGATTAAATAACTTTGTCACTTTTGTCTTAACGCTCTGTGGAGTCCTCACTCTCATTCAAAATTGTCTTTTTATTCCAAATGTCAAAAATGACAGACATCAATACGATGCATGAGGACTACTACATGCATGCTGTCACTTTCACTTTATTAATTGTAATTTGATTACAGTCCCTTAATAATATTGGTTGCAGGTGATGCACTGGTGTTGAGTCGTTTTCTTTTCCATCCGTAGTTTCATAATGGCGATTCTGTAGTGCGGAGCCGTACTACAGGGTTGTAGTGTAATATCCAAGTCGTTAATCTTGGTAATAAATGGCTCGGATTTTATCTCAGAAATGGACGGCTCAGAATTTGGGGATCCCAAACATCTCAAATGGTTTTCAACACCGGAATTTCTTTTTCGGTGGTTAAATTTGTTTATTTGTTTATTTTTAGATTTCTGGGATCTTTTCTTTTCTTTTGGTTTTTTCAGTTTGTGTGTTATCGTAGTTTTATTGTTCTCAATTTTCTTTTTTTTCTTTTTCTTTTTTTTGTGTTATCGTAGTTTTATTGTTCTTTATCTATTAAATTTCTTGCTCTTCAACACACACAAAAAGGATACCTCAATCTTACAAACCATCTTTATCTTTTTAAAAGAACAATTGTAAATCAAGTCGCAGATTCTATAACATCAACAAATATCCAATAAGGGTTCTCATGTTTTTTACGGTGCGGGATCTTTTGTTTGAGATCTAATTTCGACGATCTGAACCGTTAGATATGTTTAAAACATGTTTTTAAGGTCTAACGCTAGGATTAGTAAAACAAAATACCCGGAAAGGCTTGATCTGAGCCGTTTTCGATAAAATGTGTATATGTATATTTTTATCAAAAACTGCTCGGATCAAACCCTTCCGGGTTTTTTTTTTTTTTTTTTGACGAATCCTCGCGTTAGACCTTAAAAATGCATTTTAAACACATCTAACGGTTCGGATCGCCTAAATTCGATCTTGAACGAAAAATTCCGCACTGTAGCTTACATAAGGGAGTCTTTACTAGAAATGCCTCCTCTATAACATTACCCGGAAAAAATAAACTTTTCAGGGATTTTGTTTTAAAAAGAAAATCGACTTGTTTTAAGGTGTTTGATTGCATAGAAACAAGTCCATGATTTTATTTTCTGCAAGTCAATTTTATTCTCAATTGTCGTTATATTTACGGTGTCTGATTTCATACAAATAAGTTCAATATCCCTTTTCATGTCTGATAACAGAACCAGTTCAAAGTGCCTCTAATTAGAGCACGTGCTTCACGTGCTTAGCTTGATTAAGTTTTAATCCTTGTGCTTAACTTGTAATTCAGTTAGAGATTGCTTAGCTGTCATTTCTAATGTCGGTGTAATCTTCTCTTTTCTCTCCCTCTCTCTCTAGTTTAGTATATAAGCTAATGAGAGCTTCTCATTTGTGATTTGATCATTTGTTTACAGAGAAATACAAAATCGTCTTTTAGTTTCTGTTCTACATTTGTTTTCAATGTCCTTTCAATTGTTTTCGTAGATTTTTTGGCACGTGCGAAGTGGGTGCACAAACTTCTTGTCACACTCATCTGCCAATATATCCTCCTCTAACTACCTGAAATTCCAAAAACAAAAGACATTAACTGTCCACATAACAATGGTTTTATGCCCTCAAATCTCAATTGAGAAAATAAATTCATGTAACAGTGTAAGTTTGAAAAATTGGTTGATATGTGATGGTTTTTTAGCCTTCTGATATGGTAGCACGCTTATTTACCTGTGAGAGCGAAAAAATGCATGTGTTTTGACTTGTTCCCGTTTCGTATTGGCCTGTTTCTATTTTGCAGAGAGATTCACGGCTATTATGGGGGCTTTATTGACTTTAATGTTTTTTTGTCAGAAATGATTTAAAAAAAAATTCAAGACCAACGGAGACAACTGATTCCCTTTCGATACTTCCGAAACCGGTACACAGTGACCATTTCCGTTCCCTGTCTCCATGTCATTATTTAAAATCTTGTAATGAATCTAATTGATTAAAACTCAAGGTTCGATTTGGTCAACTATGCTTTCATTGAACTTAATTTTCTTTTTTATTTTGTTTTCTTGGAGGTAATCGCGTTCACTTGACATTTTTTTGTGTTTTTTTATTCTAATATTACCATTTTAAACATTTAATTCTGCTTTCCGCATAGGGGTACACTGTAGCCCGCGAGCCCGCACAACCCAACACATTTTTGTAAGGGTTTGGAAATAATAATTTAAGTCCATGGAGTCGGGCTAGGTTGAGTTTTAAATGGGATGGCTCGGGAATAGCCTTAAAGTCCAGCCTGGCTAGGCCTGGCCTACCCATATAAAATAGTTTTTGTAAGAAATTTTTAATTTTCTTACTTAAATTGTATCCATTTTTTATAATTGTAAAATTTAGACTTTTAGCTATTCTTATTATTATCACTGTGAACTCTAATTCGTAATAGTGATAGATGGATGTTTTATATTTCTGGAAAATTATGTTTTGGAGAAATAGAACAAGACGAGTTAGAAAAAATAAATGAATTAGTTGGACGGTTTGAAAAATGGATCTTTAATTCGACAGGGCTTGAGAATATTAAGTGAAGCCTGTTTGTTTATTGGACGAGCTTGGGCAAACATAAGTTATGTGCTCTAAGCCAGGTCCGAACCCAACCCAGCACGACAACTTTGCATCCAGTCTTAGGGTAAGTTTGGCCTAACTTTTCAGGGGGTTTTGGCACTGTCTTTTTGATTGCTTTCTCTTGATCGTTACAAGATTTGAGGTAAATTCTAACATTGTACATTTTTCGTCTCGACGAGAGGAATCAAAAAATAAAAAAAAATTAAACCCAAGTTGAAAACAATTCTTGTAAGAGACGAAAAAAGACCCAAGAAATGGAAAAAGTCCATGTTCACTTTCTCGATTTCTCGTGAAATTAGATTGAGAGACTTTTTTTGCCCCATGCCTTTTTTTCATTAGGCATGAGGGTGTGGCCTATATATACTTTGTCTTGAACTGAACATTTATGTATGACAGAAAAACCAGAGACACCACATGGTGGATTGGTGGTGCCGTGGTGCATGCCCCAAAAGCAACGAGTTACTCTCTCCATTCCTACATGTTTATTCAGTCCACAAAACGAGAAATTCAAAATAAGACAATTTTGCTAAAGAAAAATTCTTCTTTGTTTTGACAATTTACTAGTTGAGTTCTTTTTAACTTACGAAATAAGTTTGAATTCTTTTCTTGAAATATTATCTTTGACCACTTTCTAAAACGATTCAATGCACCCCACTCCCTCCAATATCAAAAGACACTGGAGTGCCATATTTCTCTGTCTCTCTCTCTCTCTGTGGACATAATGAAGAGAATGATTGTAGCCAAATACTGTCATTATCGTCCTAAATGGTTGCTTGAAAAGGAACCAATTCTGTTTTCTTTTTCATTTTGTTTATCTTTTTTACGGTATGACTTTTACCCTTAGTTACATGAATCTTCAAAATGTCTCGCGGTTCTGCTCTTAATTTTCACACTGTATTCGAGCACTCAATCCTCATATCGGCGAATTTTAGTAGGTTAGAATGTATTTTAAAGACGTTTTCACGCCAAAGGTACGGAGAACTAATATTTTCTTAGTCGGAGGAGAGGAGAAATTCGTTTAAGACTAATATCTATAAAAGGAGAATCGCCACTCTACACATTAATTCTTATTTGGATATGAAAGATGTGCATCTTTTGCAACGCTTTAAATTCATTAGATTTGAATAGAAATTAATATCATATGCATAAAAATTAATAATGTGTTAATGCTATTGTTATTTCAATAGGATGTAATCAATTAATAAAACAAATGTTATGAATTTCCATCCACCGATTTTGAATCCAAGATTTATAATTATAGGTCACAATCACTATTAATGTTTATACAATCCCAGGAATGCGCATACTTTACACACTCAGATATACAATGTGTAATGCAATTTTTATGTCGGGAAGAGCCGGGGCCTGCTCAAGATAATTGGGGCCCTAAAGTGACTGTATCGATACCGGATGGATCATACGCGAACAGAACGTATGGGTATCGATACAGGACTTATCATGTATCGATACCGAGTACCTTATAATCAGCTTTTTGACTTTGTTACGGATTTTGACTTCGGTAAGGGGTATAAATACCCCGTTTTGGGGCCTAAGTAGGGTTCCACGAATTTTCGATAGGACTTTACTTTTCAAGCTTTCGGCTACAGTTCCCGTTCAATGTTTTTGCTTTCAATTCTCCAGTATTCAGATTGACTTTGCGGATCGTTAATCAATTTCAAGTTTCCCTTTGCAACTACAGTATCGATCTTTATTATATTTTCATACTTTATTCATTAAAGCATGTTTAGTTCTAGTTGCAATTTGGTTTCTGCAATCTTCACAAGCATGAGTGAGTAGTCGCATCGAGTGCGGCTGCGGGGCGAAGGCGCCCACGTTGAGTCTAAACAATATTTCACCTCGGGGTCGAATTAAATCAATTTTCATGCAATTTTGGGAACTAGGAACTTCTCTAACGAACAACCCAAGCATTACCGGAATTCGAGTGCGCACGGAATCTGGTGACAGGTGGTGCGCATTCGTTAGAAATTCTTTCTCGTATTCATGCAAAAATGCTTGACCGAATCCTAGACCTAGATTAATGGGTTGCCCCAAGCGTAGGGCTGAGACCGGTGTAGCATAATACCCGGTAAGACCGGAATCGAATCCACAGAGACGGCGGAGAGTGCTTAACTAAAAACTCGGGCTGTGAACTTTGAAACGGCTCTTAGGTAGCCACCCCTTCGATTTTATGAAATTAATTAATTAACTACTGAACTAATTTAATTGTTCGAATGCAAATTAATAAGGAGAGCGCAGCTGTGGGAACCTAGCGTCCACGCCTGGCCTAAACAATACTTACTCGGGCCACAATTAATCCTTTTTACTGATTTTAGAATACGAGAAAGAATTTCTAACGAATGCGCACCACCTGTCACCAGATTCCGTGCGCACTCGAATTCCGGTAATGCTTGGGTTGTTCGTTAGAGAAGTTTCTAGTTCCCAAAATTGCATGAAAATTGATTTAATTCGACCCCGAGGTGAAATATTGTTTAGACTCAACGTGGGCGCCTTCGCCCCGCAGCCGCACTCGATGCGACTACTCACTCATGCTTGTGAAGATTGCAGAAACCAAATTGAAACTAGAACTAAACATGCTTTAATGAATAAAGTATGAAAATATAATAAAGATCGATACCGTAGTTGCAAAGGGAAACTTGAAATTGATTAACGATCCGCAAAGTCAATCTGAATACTGGAGAATTGAAAGCAAAAACATTGAACGGGAACTGTAGCCGAAAGCTTGAAAAGTAAAATCCTATCGAAAATTCGTGGAACCCTACTTAGGCCCCAAAACGAGGTATTTATACCCCTTACCGAAGTCAAAATCCGTAACAAAGTCAAAAAGCTGATTATAAGGCACTCGGTATCGATACATGATAAGTCCTGTATCGATACCCATACGTTCTGTTCGTGTATGATGCATCGGGTATCGATACAGGACAATCCCTGTATCGATACCGGCTCCTCTAAATTGCTTCCTCAGCTTGCTTGGTCGTCCCCACTTGGGCCCCACTGGTTCCCTACGTGCCTGACCGCCATGTGTCCACTTCATGCGCTCTTTCCAACCTGTTCCCTACAAAACAATCAAAAACAAGAAAAACCCAAAGACACACCGCATCAAGTGGAAAATGGAATAAAACCGCGCCTCTAACGCGCTAATTCGCCCTACTTAGGCGCTTATATCTTGAGATATTGCGCGCCTATCACACCCCCCAACTTGAAGGTTGCTAGTCCCGAGCAACGAAAAGAATAAAACAAATAAATAAAAGGATAGATCTTTTAAACCCCCGGGCGGCCCCGGTAGGACGAGTGAAGTCTCGTGAGGGTTTTCAGCAGTGATAACCCACAAAACACAAAGGACTCAGACATTCGAATGCAACTCAACCCAATCAATAGCTTCTTGAAATACTACAGTGACTGTCAGGCAAGTCAAAGGCAAGATATTTCATCCATGGACAAAGTTAAACAAGTGAACTTCACAGCAATCTTAGCACAAAAATTAATCCTCTCACCTATGATCGGATAGGGATTTATCACATAACATGCGTGTAAGTGAGAATCACACATAGAAATTCACTAATCCCGAAAACAGTTCACACAATATCAATAGCCCGGTGTGTCTCTAAAAACTCACCCCTTTCCCTATTGATTAATCTTTTTTTCTTCTTTTTTTTTTAGCATTTTTCTTGTGGTCGTGCAATGCCTGGATCTGTCGGGCTTTCTAGTTGACCCATGTAACGAGCTTTAGGTCGGTCATCCCCAAGCCATGTGGCCTTAGGGTACCAGGTTTAAAGAGACCCCTCAGACTTAATTGCTCGAGTCAAAAAGGCTTTAGGGAGAGACCCAAACTAACCACATTTAACCAATGCCTTCACAAGGTCAATCCATCTTGTAATGCGAACAATACGGTGGGAGCAAACCCCGATTGCCCGAATACTCAATGAACGCCCGGATAAGCAATACCAATTTAGCGCACAATGTAGGAAAGGGGTTCCAATAAGCCCGTGGGCGCAATCAACTAACACCGAAATATCAATAATATGTAAACCAAATTCAAGGCTAGTGAATGCTCAGAGTGGGACAGTGTGCGTGAAAAGCATGAACTAAAGTGATCAAACACTATCCAACTATAGATGATACGGCTAACTGTGTGCTTTCTAAACACATTTTCACGAGCTTAAGTCTATTCATGAAATCGTATCGAGACTCCGACTCGCACAACAACCACTATAGCGCTAATTAACAGTCATCAACCAAGAATAGTTACACCCAAGCATCCAAATTCCCTTTTTCTTTTTTTTTTTTAAATCAAAAACATGTGCGAAGTACACCCTCCCCCCAACTTGAAATGTGCTCTGTCCCCAGAGCATGGAGACACACAAAATAAAATAACAAGGGGAAGAACTGGACCTCTCGGTGGCAGCCAACCACCATGACCTCGGCCGATGTATGAGGAATTTCGGGTACTCTCTCCGTGCACCCTGCAAAAAACATCAGTCCCGCCCGCTCGTGGAAGCCGGGCCACAACAAGAAATAAAGAATATGAAGAACACCACCAGACATTCACGCAGTCTCACGTGTCATACTTTCCTCCCCATCCCCCAACTTGAATTGAAGAGTGGGTGGCTATACAAGACCATCATGTTTTGATTTTTTTTTTTGAATTAATTTTAATTGGGAGAGAGGGAGAGAGAGACAGAGAGGGTTTAGCCAAACGTGGATTTTGAACATTCAACATATCAACAAAAATTAGTACTATGAACATTCCACTCCACTTCAAACTCTTTGCTAAAAACTGAACTCGGCCAGACCACAAGAAAAGATACTTCGAGTAAAGCAATTGCCGAGTTGTGTTAAGAAATTTAAGTGCCTCGAAGTGCTCACGTGGAACCAAATTAAGTTTCGAGCAGTGGACATAATTTGCAATAGAAGGAAGATAAACAAAATCGTTATCATCAACACCAAGAAAATCAATATGTTCCACTCCCGTCGATTTGGACTCTTCTACCAAAACTTCCTCAACTAAATCCTGATCCCCAAAAGTAAGAGACTCACTCTCAAACTCATACTTCCTATCTTGCTCGTCCATTAAGGACTGCAAATAATCAAGCTCAGCGTCCCACTCCTCAGCAGTGGGAGATTTTCCGATCGGACCATCACCCGGAGGGCAGTGAGCTCCTCGTTCTCTAGACTCATAGGAACGCAAAAGGAAAACGTAGGCAGCGCGGATCAACAGTGGGAGATACATGAGAGGGGGATCGACCTTTACATTAGACTCAAGGGTGAAACATTGGGCAGTTAGCTCCTCATCCCCTCCAAATTCAGAGGGTTCCACCAAACCATCATCCACCCCGCCCTCAACGACAAGTGGGTCAACTTCCTCTTCTCTCTCTTCCCTAGCAGTAGGCTCCTCATCCCCTCCAAATTCAGAGGACTGTGGTAAGACCAAGTCAACCTCCTTAATATCGTTAACCTGGCCTATCTCCCCTTCCCTAGCAATAAACTCCTCATGCCCTCCAAACTCGGAAGGTTCCTCCAAACGATCATCAACTCGTCCCTCAATGAGAAGTGGGTCGACCTCCTCTTTCTATTGACTTGAGGCGGAGAAGGAAATGGCTCCCACTCCTGTTGGATTTGTCCCACTGCCTCTGTGAGTTTAGTCAACTGGGACCTAAGGTCCCCAATTGCTTGGGTGGTTTCCGCAGTGAAGGACATTTGCGATCGCATAAAAGTCTGTACCATCTCCTCAAACTCGTCATCATGAGGGGGATAAGTCAACTCTGGGGGTGGGCCAGTAGAATAAGGATCAAACCCTTGCGGGTCTTGGGAAAGGGAGCCAAATTGGGTCATGTGGGTCTCATAGTCCCAAAAGGGTTCAGGACTTTGTGCCAATTGACTCGAAAAAATGTTTGAGTAATGCTCGTGATCCCAAGAGGACACAAAGGTACCCGGTTGACTTGAAGGGATATTCTCATAACCCCAAGTAAAATTTTGCATTTGTGCAGATTGACTCGAAGGAATACCTACTTGGCTCTCAAAATTCCAATAGGGTTCATTAATTTGTGCAAATTTACTCAACAGCATACTATGGTGTCGCTCTAACTCCCCAGGGGTATCAAAAAGGCCCATCAATTTTTTTTTTTTTTCTTAAGACACAAAACACTTACCACTCGACTGACTCCAGACGACTCAACCTAGAAACAAAAAGATGCTAAAAACAAAAGACACTTTTTTTTTTATTGACTCAGATAAAAACACAAAGATACTAACCCGAATTCTTAACACCTCTCGCCGTCCCCGGCAACGGCGCCAAAAATGCTTGACCGAATCCTAGACCTAGATTAATGGGTTGCCCCAAGCGTAGGGCTGAGACCGGTGTAGCATAATACCCGGTAAGACCGGAATCGAATCCACAGAGACGGCGGAGAGTGCTTAACTAAAAACTCGGGCTGTGAACTTTGAAACGGCTCTTAGGTAGCCACCCCTTCGATTTTATGAAATTAATTAATTAACTACTGAACTAATTTAACTGTTCGAATGCAAATTAATAAGGAGAGCGCAGCTATGGGAACCCAGCATCCACGCCTGGCCTAAACAATACTTACTCGGGCCACAATTAATCCTTTTTACTGATTTTAGAATACGAGAAAGAATTTCTAACGAATGCGCACCACCTGTCACCAGATTCCGTGCGCACTCGAATTCCGGTAATGCTTGGGTTGTTCGTTAGAGAAGTTTCTAGTTCCCAAAATTGCATGAAAATTGATTTAATTCGACCCCGAGGTGAAATATTGTTTAGACTCAACGTGGGCGCCTTCGCCCCGCAGCCGCACTCGATGCGACTACTCACTCATGCTTGTGAAGATTGCAGAAACCAAATTGAAACTAGAACTAAACATGCTTTAATGAATAAAGTATGAAAATATAATAAAGATCGGTTGCAAAGGGAAACTTGAAATTGATTAACGATCCGCAAAGTCAATCTGAATACTGGAGAATTGAAAGCAAAAACATTGAACGGGAACTGTAGCCGAAAGCTTGAAAAGTAAAATCCTATCGAAAATTCGTGGAACCCTACTTAGGCCCCAAAACGAGGTATTTATACCCCTTACCGAAGTCAAAATCCGTAACAAAGTCAAAAAGCTGATTATAAGGCACTCGGTATCGATACATGATAAGTCCTGTATCGATACCCATACGTTCTGTTCGCGTATGATGCATCGGGTATCGATACAGGACAATCCCTGTATCGATACCGGCTCCTCTAAATTGCTTCCTCAGCTTGCTTGGCCGTCCCCACTTGGGCCCCACTGGTTCCCTACGTGCCTGACCGCCATGTGTCCACTTCATGCGCTCTTTCCAACCTGTTCCCTACAAAACAACCAAAAACAAGAAAAACCCAAAGACACACCGCATCAAGTGGAAAATGGAATAAAACCGCGCCTCTAACGCGCTAATTCGCCCTACTTAGGCGCTTATATCTTGAGATATTGCGCGCCTATCAGTGACAAACTCAAATACGCCTTTTAACCTAAGCTAATATATATTGAAATTAATTTATTTTAACATATTTATTTTAGCTTTTTAAGATGGAAAATTAGTAGCTAAATCTTTTAGCCAAATTTTGCTACCAAAACATGGATATAGTATGGCTAGTTTACCCTTAGAGAATATGTACAATTTGTGTTGCTTATTTGGGCCTAATTTATTGATTGTTGAATTATTTCTAATACTACTATAAATTTTTATTTTATTATATCACATATGTAACACCCATAGAAAATTCAGGGCCTTATCAATCTGGAGCCAGCCTAATTGGACAAGCCACCATGCAGGGAAGACAAAAGATCAATACATATTTTTATTTGAAATTCACAAATAGTCAAAAGGAGATGTTAGAACTCATTATAACTTGGAAACTATAAAATGAGAAAAGTAGGTGTTTCAGTGGAGAATTCCATGTACACAAAGAAAGAAAGAATGTATACTCTTGTTAAACAAAAGTGACATAATTCGCGTGCATACTGCGTATGCGTAAGCGGAAGAGATTAAAATTGCTCAGAAAACTTATGTACATCACAAATGAGTACAGGTGATCTGGTGCCTATCATCCGTGGCAAAAATAAAAAAAATAAAAAAGCAAAATAAATAGATTTCACTAGTGTATGTCAAGCAACTTTATGGGCAAACCAAATTAACAACATATATACAGCGACAGTATTGAAAACCATTCAAGAATCTTCAACTTGTGTGCCTACATTCTTAGACCAAAAAGCAGTCAATGGTCCACAAAGAAAATTATAAAAAAAAAAAAGGATGAAGAGTATTTGCATGCAAAATCTCAAACATATGCACCTCTTTTTGTTTCGAGGAAATAATGGTTTTGAGACAGCTAAAAAAACAAGCACATGGGAAAGTGCCAGGGTTTCTGTAAAGGGTGAGGCAAAGTGTGGCAATCTTCAAATTCTCATAATAAGAGTGTTAGATTCACACAATTGTGTCATACAAATGTGGAGTTAAAGGCAAGTTTTGTTGAAATTGTTTGGTGGGATTGTCCCCACCATATTGACTGAAAACTTCTAGCTGAGATCTAGGGCGCCTTTTTTATTTTTCTTTTCCGGTGGTCAGAGCCTCGGAGGTGTCCGACTAATCTCTTCTTTGGTCCAATCGAAGGCAAACAGGGGACGACTGGGGGATTTTCATTTAGCGATAACTAAACTGTACTACAAAAATTTTGTAGACAGAACACTTCATAAACTAAAGATAATTATTTTGGTTTAAATTTATCGGGCTCGATTTATTTTGTTTTGACAAGCCATATTATATATTTACTCACAAATCATATAGTTTACTTTGGCTTCATAAAAATATCCATTGCAGACAATATTACACACAAAAAAATTGGTAAAAATGGCAGTCTTAGGGTCATCCTTTTTGCTTAAAATACTCGACAAAATCCTCGAGAGAGAGAGAGAGTACTTGGAGCAAGACTCTTTTGTGGATTTATGACCATATCCACCACAGGTCTGCACTGCTATCTCTTGGTTGGCCCAAGCTTCTAGATAGAACTCTAGAAGACAACCGGAGACAAGTAGCAACAATGGCTAGTTTTATTACGGGACAATTCTTGATGTTCACATCGGTCTATAATAGGCCACTCTACGAAGGATTGGTTAATTATAGGTAAAAATATTAAATATTAGTGCATTTTTCGAACCCGAGAGGTTCGCTTCAACCCTCTCAAACTCGATCTAGTGGAACCGCCCATGCCCACATCGGGCGGGGGTGGCTCTACCTTAAGCCCTGCAAGGTCAAGCAACTTCACTAGGTTCGGAAAATGCACTGAAAAAAAAAATTATGTATAATGAAATTTTTTTAGCATTGTCAACACTAGATCAATGAGCAGGATTAAAATAAATGAATTTCCAATTAAATTTGGATAACTTAAATTAATTATGTGTGGACCCCACATGTATGTGAAGGGTTATAACTTGCTAGGGCCGAAATAAATCAAGAAATATCCCCTCTGGGGTCTTTTGACAACTGCGCACACCATTCCTTTCTACAAATTACCGAGTAGATTATTATTTTTATTTTTTTTTATCCGATTACCGACTAGATTCACTCTTCCCTCCGGAAAAGTCAATATACGGGTACTTTTTTCATCGCCATGTTCCACTAAACAAAAAACTAGTTTTGTTTTAACTCAAAAACCATTCTATTCCACTAACAAAAAACTCTCCCAAAAAACTAGTTTTGTTTTATCTCTAAAACTACTCTATTCCACTAATAAAAAACTCCCAAAAAAAAACAACTACCCTTTACAATAAACTACAACTAAAAAACCAAAAAAACACTTTAGTGGAACAAGTTGTAGTTTTAAACTACAAATAAAGGTCTAAAAAACTAAAAAACCAAAAAACAAGTTAGTGGAACATGGGGAGGGGGAAATGAGACTCGATCCCGGGATGCAGTGTAGGGCATCCAAAAGCTCTACCGCATGAGCTAGCTACCACTTGCAAAATTTTGTTAATTTAACCAACAAGAATGTTGAAAGACTAGTTGGTCATTTTTACAAAATTATATGTCCAACTATATAACGTCCAATATATTATGAGTGTCATTGGTCCATTAGGTTACATTTTAGGCCTGTTTTGGTTTTAAAAAAATCAAATAATAAGTTAGATTATTGATTTATTGGCTTATTCAGTAAATAGCCAAATTAAATTAACAAATTTTTTTCAAACATTTTTTAGCTAGTCAATAAGCCCATACTAGTTGGATTATTGAACTTCGATAAGCTAACAAACATGAACTAATTCTTTTGCCAAAACAGGCCGTAGTTGAATATGCTTGGATATAGGACAAATGTATAATGTCGTCAGTATATTTTACGACATCATCATCAAGCTCTATTTTTTTTTTAATTTAAGTTGTTCGAGCCAACTTATGCGCACATTAATTAATTCATAGGATCAATCCCACCATTCACTACCACAAGCCTAATTATATATAGTCGGGACAAAGCCTCAGGGTAGATGTTTTTTTAGCTCAATCCAAAAAATTGGTATTTGAAAAAAGAGAATTTTTTTTTTTTTTTCAACTAGGAGGTGATGAAATATTGTAGCGGCCAAATATACCTCCAAGACCATGTTATCTCTCCCTAGTTTTAGGCGCAATTTTGTTTGCTTTTCTTTTACCCAATTTTATTTTTTGAAAGGGAATTAGTACAAGTAGTTCTCCGTTCCTTTTGAAAGATATCCAGCTTCACTTCTTAATTATCATTTGCATAAAATTAACAATTTTGTTTGGTTGGGTGCAAGCATTAACATTTAATGATAATTGAAAAACGATATTTAAGTAAATATTTAAGCCAAGAAGAGCATCAATTTATTGAATTAATTTTGGAAGCGGGGACCTTGTAGTGAGGTAACTCACTACAAGGTTTTAGTGAGCCCCATCCAACCGTTCATCTCGGCATCGAGGGCTCCGATTTTATTCAAACTCCAAAAAATCGGAGCCGTTCATTGTTTGGATTAAAATTCAAGTGTTCATTGACGAGATGGACGGCCAGATGAGCTCACCTCACTACAACCCTATAGTGAGCACCTCACTACAGGACCCGTACCCTTAATTTTACAGGTAAGATGGCTTGTAACTAAGGAGAAATATTAGTTTATTTCTATAGCATTAGTTCTTGACCTCATTGTAAGCACTGTTGTGGATAATTTTTTATGGGTTCAACAGTTCAAGTAGTGATCTTTTGGGCTGGATAGCAAAGATTGAGCCCATGGGCTACAAAAGACAGAAATTTGTTGATGGGCAAAAGTAGGACTGCAATCTTTTGGGCCCAAAACTGAGTTTGTAGCCCATTTCCCCTAAAGAAGGCCGACTCAGTATAAGACCCCTTTTTTTTGTTTGGCCCATTGGAAAAAATGTTGTTGTATATCTTGAAAATTTTTGTTGAACTAGATATATATCTTGAAAATTTACCAAACCTTCTATGCTTTTGTAATTTATTTAGTTTTATTCCGCTAGGGCTTTGCATTAATCAAGGCCGGGCTACTAAACGAAGCAAGCTATTCAAGGTTTGAGCTTGTGTTTGTAAGATAGATTTGTTATGTACCTAAATTTTAGTTGGAATATTTATTTAAAGCTCGTTAAGCTTTAGAACCAAGTTCAAAAAAGCTACGACTCGACTCGTTCAGCTAATTATCAAGTACGAAAGAATTGGCTTACTCGACATCAGCTAAATTACATTTCGTTTGAGATGGGGTAACCTCATAAGCAAGCTAAACTTGATCATATATTTTATTATATATTCTTAAGTTTTCAAACGAATCTTGAACAATCGACTTGTTTGGCTTGCTTATGAGCTCAACATGCACCCAAATGGTAAAGTAACCATATTTTAAGAATCATAGTATTTTGGTGTCATTTCATGTGTAGTCAATATATCAATGGCGTTTTAAGATGTCTGACTCACCTAACTATTGTGTCGATGCTAACTTAAGATATGATCTCAACTCTCGTAGATTAAGATGAGATTTGAGATCATATCTTTGATCATGAGTTACAATACACAATTCTCCGTCGTACTACTTTTTTCTTGAAGCAGTTCCTTTTTGTTTGTAAAAAAAAAAAACAACCATACTCGCACATGCGTAAACACATTTTCTTGCTTGATTTTATGTTTACAAGAAGCTTATATTATAGTGTGATCCAGGACCAAACAGAAAAATAAATTTAAAAAATGAAAATATCCTCTCCCCTAACGCTTCAATCTCCACTGTTTGAGCTCCTTGCACCTGTTTAATTCGAAAACAAAATCCTTAAAATATTGTCTAGTTTAAGAAAACTTTGGAATTTTTTCCGATAAGCAAAATCTAGTCGACATTTTCATCTATTTCCATGCCATATGGTCGTTGGAAAAAATCCGAATATTCTCCTTAATTCGGATGTCCGCGACCGGCTCCTTAGTCATAAATTAATGGAAGTTATGTTTATTTTTGTCTTCGAATTTTCGTTATATCCAAGATTCATCTTTAGGAAAAGATTCTGAAAAGTAAAAAAATTATAACTAAAGCTAAAAGAATTTTTCCAAAGAGGTACTTTTAAAAATGAAGCATTCGAGCAAGCATCTGTTACGGGTCGAGATACTTTCGCACTATAGTTAACTAGCACCAATCAAGCCCCGTGCTCGTCCAAGAAGAGAGTTTGCTTTACCCAACTCCCTTTTTAAGGGCTTTTTTAGTATCACTTTCTTCGCATGCTTGAGCAAAAAAAGTATTTTTGGGGTCCTTTTTTTCCTGAACATTTTTCCAAATTCAGTCCATATTTATTCTTTCCTGATTATTTTCGTTGAGATGGATGTGTATTCCAAATAATTACCCCAAAGTAAAATAAAAATAAAAAAACCCACTTAACACAAAGAAGGGAAATGATAATGCCAAAACCCATTTTTGTTTGTTCCAAAACTATAGTGCATAAAAGGCTTGTACCTTGCACATGGTACAAGGTTTTTAAGCATTACAATTTTGGCACAAACAAAAACGGTTTTGGCATTTGCACCACCCTAAAAAATAGTTAATTTAGCCCAAACAGCCAGTATCTTTTTACATAGACAAAATTTGTTGTGTTATGCGTGTTTAATATGTGTTTATATATAATGCTATGGAATTTATAAAATTTTAGGACCACGTACTGATTAGAAAAATTAGTTAGAAGTACCAAAATAGAAAATGAAAATGAAAAGTAGTACCTGAAGATGAATATTGTAGAAAATTTTATCTCCAAAAGTTTCAAAGCAAGAAGCATTTAACAGAATCAGGCCATAATTTTCCTCCAAATTCAGCACAATTTCTGCTAGTGAACAACTCTTCTCAACCTTAACTGTGCAAATTTGGATCAAAACTTCTCTTTCTCCCAATGGACTCGCCGAAACAACTGATAAGGTGTTCCGATTCGCGTGTTTTTCCCGCCTTTTGATATGAACTGAATCTTGTAATTGCCTAGACTTGTGAATTCTTGACATTAGCTCTTCCTTTTCTTGAACCAATCTCTCTACTTCAGTTTGTAAATCGGGTATGTATTTCAGTACTCGTGAAACAGTGCCCAGAATACTTAATTTCTTCTGAAAACGTACAGTCAAAAATAGAAAAAATCACGAATATTAGTTGCATTCATATGAGAATTAACTAAACCTTGTATTAATAGTGCTCACTCCTAGATGAATTATTTGAGTGTGGTTGTAGAATCGTTGTTCTTAGTAAAGTAGATTAATTTTCTTAGAATCTTAGGTATTTAATTGAATTGTTAGACTATGGTTTATAAATTTCGTTAAAAGTTTGTGTTCAAAAATTTAAACATGGTACATCTCATTCTAGTGGATACGGGAAAAAGAAAATTTATCGTTGTGACTAATAAGTGCCTCTCCTGTAACGAAATGTTAGATCCACCGGTATGAAATCTTACACTAGGTATTTTAAGTCAATGCTAAAAGCCATATTCTTGAACTACTATGTAATCTCCTAATTAACACGCCTCAAATGTACACCAAGCTAATAAACTAAAACCTTGTTCATACCGTTTGATCAGTTGCCGGAAGAAGTGAACGGAGGGACGAATACAAATCGTTGATCCGCTTCCGGCGATCACGCTCGTTCGCATTATGGTTAAGTTTTTTCGCCGTTGTGGTTGTTGTAATACCACCGTCACATTCATCAACATTCGAATGCTTAAATTCGCCATTGATCTCAACCAAGGGCTCATGAGATAAAGGAGGAGGAGAGTGAAGAAATGATGGAGAATTTGAATTAGTTTCTATTTCTCTAGAAAAAAAAATATTTTGGTCATGGCTTATAGAAATAGAATCTTCTAAGGGCCACTCAAAGGGTGAAAACAAAGGAGGGGACCAAGATAGCATTTTTGCGAGCGAGCGAGCAACCGAGTTTGGGTTTGGAGGAGAGAGAAAAATGCTAAAAATTTTGTTTGATGAGGAAGTGGATATGATCATGGCTTGTATTTATAGGAACTCAAAATCAACTAATTAAGTACTTAATTATTAATATTTATGGATTAATTACGTTTAGGTAATAATTAGGGAAGATAGATTAGTATAAACCTTGATGTCAAATATTCATCTTGTAAGAAAGAGGAATGGGGAAAATGACGGGTTTAATTTAGTTAGTCATATTATTAGATACTTCGTCATTTGATGTGTGGTATTGTGTGTCTACATGTACAAGACTATCATCCTTAATTGTTTATTTTATCTTAAGAAAAGGAAAATGTTAAGCATTCTTACTATTAAAAAATAAAAAATAAAAACCTAAAGAAAATTATTAGTTTTTATTAAACTGTATCCATGTCATTGAAGATCTAACTGTTAGATAAAGATGCTATTTAACCATATCAATCGATATTCGATCACATTGAATTTTTATAGAGTTGATGTTCTCAACTAGATCTCAAAAATGAACACTTTGATCACCAAAGTGGCCTGAAATGAACCCACAAGTGCCTCAACAACCTGGTCTATTCATTTTAGGAACCGGAGAACATCTTCTTCCTATCTTAATGTTTCCACAAAAGAGCGAAACAACCCCTTGACAGTGTGGTCGAGTTGTGCGGACATGCTATGATCACAGTTGGTCCAAGTGTGGAAAGACTGGCTTTCGAACTGGCAAATTGTGCGCGACTGCGCGGTAAATGAAATCCTCTACCGGATCTTTTTACCTTGCATGTAATTTGCTGCCAAGAACAAATCTATTTTGCTCTCCATCTGCCGTCAAATATTTCTATTGTGGGCGATTTTACATTGGCGATCAATTTTTGGTACAAACACTTAGGCCCCCGTTCCACTATCAAAAAACAGTTTTTTCCTAAAATCAAGACATGTCATTCTCTCACAATACATCACATAAAAAACCGTGAAAAACAAGTTTATTTTAAAAGCTGGCTTAGTGAACACCAAACAGTTTCTAACAGTATCTAAAATAACTTTGATGTGACTTCCTAATTTTCCTCTCTCTCATACTCGATATTGAGAGAGAGACAGATAGTGAAGTGGAGTGTTGGGACGTACAAACGGCGTGTGGTATGCATGTCATGCACAAGCCCAAATTAGGCTTACAGGTCCTATGCTCGAGCACAGGCTGCAATGTCACGTGGGAAGCACACTTTGTACTCACTCTCAAATGAGTCAACTCAAGCCTCCATAACTCTAACCTCATCTGAAACTTGGCCAAGAGTTTGCATTTTAGGCTACTGAAAGTTGTCCGATTGTAAGATTGTAAACTTTGAGGTCCAAAATTACTCGATGTGTACATAGATTAATCTAGATACTCTCTTATAAAAAAGAACAAAAAAAAGTAGGAGACATCTCACAGACCCGAGGGTGCTAGTGTGCATAGCAGTGTGCACATCCGAGCCGTTGATCTCGGCAATCAACAGCTCAAATACCATCTTGGCAATGGACAGCTCGGATCTGCAAAATGCCGAGATGAAATCAAAACAGTTGAAAATACATCTGATGGCTCGGATGCAGCACAGTGCTGCACACCAGCACTCCCCCTTCCACATCTCATGGCTTGTAGTACTATATATTCTTGTGCCGAAACCCAATGTTCAGAATATAAACACCACCAACAAGAAAACAAGAAACAAGGATTTACGTGGTTCCCCGCACAGCACGAAGCTCTAGAGATACGTCCACGGGGAAAGAGCAAGAGGATTCACTAAAAACGGGAAGAAATACATAGAACCGGCTATACCCATAACTCTCACTTAAAACATCCACACGATATCTAGTTGCAAATCTCTGAGCTACCTACAAAACATCAAACATTTCACATACACAAAAGAGACACACAAACCCTGGATATCTCAAATCCCAACTCAAGACAAATCCCTAGGAGGCCACAAGGCTCCTATTTATAAGAAAAGTACAAAAATTAGGTCAAAAACCCTCTTAGCACCCAAGGTCCTGACCTTGGTACCCTTAGTCCGGACCAACAAAGTTGCAACTTTTTAACTAACCCAAGGTCCGGACCAACCGACAGTCCGACACCAAGGTCCGGACCAAGGATACTACGACCTTTCAAAGCTTAATTGACCCAAAGTCTAGACCAACAAAGCTGCGAACATCTTTTTACACCGAATATTGTACCTTTCTTCGAACGTCTTAAATTCAAGGCATATCTTCAACAATCTCCAACTTGACTTGAATTCCCTTCCAAGCCAAAGACTTAGTGCAATCTTCTCAATACTCGCTCTTCCCCACAACGCCCCTCGCGGGGCAGCCCTACACGGGGCTCACATCAATGGCACCAACAAACAAGGCACAAGCACCTCTGCTTAACCATGTTTCCACTACTGAGTAAACTCAGCCACACGTGCCTCCACAAGCTCCACCTTGAGCTTAACACCACAACTCCCCTCACGGAGTTAATCACCAACGAGCAACCATCTTCCATCAAATGTCAACATCAACCACATGCACCCATTACTGATTACAAAGAAGATGTGCTCAAACTCCACCCAGAGTTAACCGACTCTACCGCAGAGCGTTGTATGCCCTCTCGCATACTTCCAATAGTTGAACCTGAATTCTTCTCAACAGATGAAAACCCCAATGATGGAGCACCCACAATTGTACTACCATCAAGCACATAGAGGTTACCCAATTTCTGACTCTTCACGAAAACTCGTGCACCCAACGACGCACTCAAGACTCCACCTTCAATAGTGTACTTCCAACCACGGAGTCAAGAGCACCCAAAGAGACAAGGTTCCTCCTCAAATCTGATACATGCCGAACACCAAACAATGTCCACACAATCCCATCATACATCCTGACCTTGACTGTTCCAATCCCAACAATTCTACATGGCATGTTATTCCCCATAAGAACTGTATCACCGTGTCGATCACAAAAAAAAAAAAGAACTGTATCATCGTGAACCACCTCATATGTGTCAAACCAATCCCCTCGCAGACACATGTGGTAAGAACATCCAGAGTCAAGAATCCACATGTTTTCACAACAGACATCGCTTACTGCCTTCCGGATCATTTTCGACACAACCAGCAACACCTTTCTCTACAAATTTGTCCTTCACACTTAGACAATTTTTCACCATGTGCCCGAATTTCTTACAGTAAAAACACTGTATTCCATCCATATATGTGGTTTTAGAGCCAGAAATCCCTCTACTGCCCGAATCTCTCCCACCAGTCTTTCCCCGCACCACCAAAGCTTGATCATCATGAGCACTACACTCACCGGATACCTTTTTTCGCATTTCTTTCGAATATAAACTAGACGTTACGTCCTCCATGGAAATCGTATCCCTCCCATATAACATAGTAGTCACAAAGTGTTCATATGATGCAGGTAAAGAACATAACACAATAAGGGCCTGATCATCATCATCAATCACAGTATCAATATTTTTTAAATCCATAATAATTCGGTTCAACTCATCTAAATGGTCTTTTATGGGCGTACCTTCCTTCATACGAAAAGTATAAAGGTGCTGCTTCAAGTACAACCGGTTGGTTAGCGACTTCGTCATATAGATGCTCTCCAACTTCAACCAAATATCGGTTGGCGAATCTTCCTCCCCAACCTCTCGAAGCACATCATCGACTAGACATAATTGTATTGAATTGAGTGCCTTCGCATCAAGATCCTCAAACACACTATCCTACATATCAGCAGGCTTCTTCGACACCCCCAACAAAGCCTTGCTTGTTCCTTGTTACACGAACAAAGCCTTCATCTTAATACGCCACAAACTAAAAGAAGCGCTTTGCCCATCGAACTTCTGAACTTCAAATCGAGTCGCCATTGAAAATGACCCTGAATGCACAAATGTAGCGGAAAACACAAGCCTCGGTTTGAACCCAAAGGTTTTATACCAATTTGTTGTGCCGAAACCCAAAGTTCATAATATAAACACACCAACAAGAAAACAAGAGACAAGGATTTACATGGTTCCCCCCACAGCACGAAGCTCTAGAGGTAAGTCCATGGGAAAAGAGCAAGAGGATTCACTAAAAACGGGGGGAAATACACAGAGCCGGCTATACCCGTAACTCACTTGAAGCATCCACACGATATATAGGAACAAATCTCTGAGGCACGACCTATAGAGCATCAAACGTCTCACAAACATGAAAGAGACACACACAAACCCTAGATATCTCAAATCCCAACTTCAGACAAAACCTCAGGAGACCACAAGGCTCCTATTTATAAGAAAAATACAAAAATTAGGTCAAAACCCCTCTTAAAACGCACAGCTGCGCACCCAAGGTCCGGACCTTGGTACCCTTGGTCCAGACCAACAAAGCTGGAACCTTTTAACTAACCGAAGGTCTGGACCAACTGACACCAAGGTCCGGGCTAAGGATGCTGCGACCTTTCAAAGCTTAATTGACCCAAAGTCGGACCAACGAAGCTGTGAACATCTTTTTACACCGAATATTGTACCTTTCTTCGAACGTCTTGAATTCAAGGCATATCTTCAACATATATATCTTGCAATCTTGAAGCTTTGCAGTGTGTAGGGCTAGAAATGAACAGAGTTATTCTCAAACTTCAAAACTCGGTTCAGTAAGGGCTTGTTTAAGTTCAATTCCTTTATTAAAACAAACCAAACCAAAGCCTCATTCTAGATTAGGCTCGCGAACTTGTGATCAAAGCTAAGGCACACAAACCAGATCATGGTCTTGATGGATTTTCTCTTTTTTTTTTTTGAATTTTTGCGCTTATATTAAGTAATATTGTTTTACTTCAAAAAAATATGAATTATCAAACTCAGTCTGTTTCAGTTTAACGAGTCAAAACCAAGATTTCATAATTTTAGACGAGAAGAACTCGAGCTCAATTGTGTAGACTCGACTCCATCATGAAATGTTCCTCCGCAATCATTGAACATGATTGCCCCTTCTTTTGGGCCATTTTTTACTTTTTCATTCCCACGTCAAATAGCTGAACTATCAACATGTTAGAATTCATCAAAGAGCATTTAGACTCGACTCCATCATGAAATGATCCTCCCCAACCATTGAACATGATTGCCCCTTCTTTTGGGCCATTTTTTACTTTTTCATTCCCACGTCAAAGAGTTGAACTATCAACATGTTAGAATTCGTCAAAGAGAATTGACGACATCAAAACAATGTCGATGAGATTTTGTTCATTATGAAAAAGCAAACCGAGCATCAAGTCCCCAATCAAATTAGACCGCCTACATAAATCTATTTCTTCCATTGAGCTATATATATTCAAGACATCGGGCTCCATGATATCCAAATAATTTTAGATTATTTGAATTGTTGCCTCTAAAGTCAATTTCGGTCTACCTTAAAGAGAGGTCATTTGTCAGAACCATATTATCCACCCTAACTACCGCATCGGATGACAAATGGTAGACATGTCCAAATTGCTTTCATCTTTTTTCTCTCTTCTTGTCTTCTATTGGTGATAACTCTACCATAACACAAATATTATATTTTAACATTCTCATTTCAGCTTCATTCATCTTAGAACGTGTAATTTCTTATTAGCCCAACACTCCATGCCATGTAATATAACTAGCCTTGCGACAAAACGGTTTTCTTTCAACTTCATGAGTATCTTGGAGTCGCACATCTCCCCTAGACATTCTCACACAACATAGTATTCCCTCAGTCCCTTTTTAAGTGATCCACTTGGGAAACGTGTATTTTTGCGGACGTTTAAAAATGTACTTTCGTATAACGTTTTTAAATTTTTTTTGCACCAAATTAAAGTACTCAATTGTTGGGATAAAACGCGGAAGCACCCAAGCACCGAGATTCAAACACAACCAATGGAAATGCGATGAAAAATAAAATGGAGAGAGACACAAGATTTACGTGGTTCGGCAATAACACGCCTATTCCGCGGAGAGGATCATGTTCTTTCACTATGAGTAAAATTGTACAAGTACACTTGAGTATGAATATCCCACACCCAAACCCTTATACCCCACTCATACAAGAACTCACTCTCACCCAAGCAAAACTTGACATTTGCATACAACCTCTTTTTTAACACTTGGTTGCACCACCACTCTCTTACTCTCTGCCGAACCAACACATGAATAAATAGCTATACATGGTAAAGAAACTTTGACAGCCACGAGAAAAATGGTAGTACCAAGGAAGTAACCGAAAAGTCACTAGCCCATCTTTGCCTTTCCTAGACTCCACTTGGTCAAAGTGACTTTGGAACAATACATGTGCAAGATAATTAAAAAAACCCATTGGAATTGGAACCAATCCCAACAATCTCCACCTTGGTGAGAATTCCAAGTGCATGATAGCACTCCACCAAGCCTTGAAATCGACAGCTACACTTCCCGAAACAAATTAAGGTCCAACAATTTGATTCGAACCACACGGCCAAAACACGTGTGTAGCCGCCCCATGCCAATAATCATCAATTAACAAGCAAGAAGGACCTTGACCCATCCTCTCCACCAACGAGCTTTGCACCCTCACATCTATTGGCAACTTGGAAACATGACTTTGTCTTTGCCGCAAAAGACTCACACCTTGGGTACCCACTTTCTTGTGCACACCGTTTCCAAACCTTTGTCGAGTAAATAGTTTTGTCAATCAACCGATACAATCCTTTGCACTTCTATCCTTTCATAAAGACCTTACCGCCGCGTGTGATTTTCATGGCTCCACCTCCAGCAAAATACTTGCATCCATTGGAGTCCATCCGGCGAAGTGAAATTAGATTCCTTCGTAACTTCGGGATATAAGCCACACCACCCAAAGTACGAACCGCTCCATCAAACATTTTTATCTTTACATTCCCAAAACCTCGAATTTCACATGGAGTCCCATCGCCCAAAAATAGCGACCCACCATTTTTTGCTTGGAATGTATCAAAAAATTCCTTCTTGGAGCAAACATGCATAGTGCAACCGGAATCTAAAATCCACTCATCTTGACAAGAAGTGTTAATACCTTCAGAGATTGTGAGGAGGTCTCCATCATCTGCCATCACCAAAGAATTGCAACTCGAAGCATCATCGCATTTCTTCCCTTTGTTTTTTTGCAAAGGACAATCGCGCTTCACATGGCCAAATTCTTTGCAACTGTAGCATTGTACACCCTTTCCTTTGGAACTAGAACTGGACCCGTTGCTCCCTCCAAATCTACCATCAGATTTCTTTCCCCGATTCCCACTTTGAACCACAAGAGCCCCACTTTCTCCATGTAACACACAAATTCAAGTCCTATAATAACGACAAGAAAAAGGTGCACAAAATATATTTTTTATTGATTTGAATTTAATGCGGGTACAATTCTCTATTAAAATGCTCTTTGCAAGAAAAAGAACAATAATCCTCTGATTCGATCTCCAGAGTTGAAGGTGCAACCTAACGGCTATAGAAGTTTGTCGTAGGATTGAACCGGTTGGTAGTTTTTCAAATCTTCGAGTTGAGAAGCTTGAAGAACGAAGCCTGATCGAGGGCTTGAACAGCATTATCTCGAACAAACGATGAATTTAAGGAGCGATCTTCGCTAGCTGACACGTAGACCGTTGTTGTTGTAGATGAACCGGAACGTAGCTTGGGTGCTTGTTGATTCTCCACAAAAACTTGAGGGATTTGTGAGAAACTTGTAGAACGATGCTTGATCGAGGGCTTGAAAGGCTTTATCTCGAACAAACAATGAATTTGAGGCGCGATCTTCGCTAACTAACGAGTAGACCATTGTTGTTGTAGATGAACCGGAACGTAGCTTGGGTGCTTGTTGATTCTGCACAAGAACTTGAGGGATTTGTGAGAAACTTGTAGAACGATGTTTGATCGAGGGCTTGAAAGGCTTTATCTCGAACAAACGATGAATTTGAGGCGCGATCTTCGCTAGCCAACGAGCAGACCATTGTTGTGGATGAACCGGCACGTAACTTGAGTGCTTGTTGATTGCTTGAAGAGAAGACTTGAGAAATGTTGGAGAGTGCTCTCGAATTTCCTTGGCTAAATCTCTTGAACAATTTGAGTTGCTGGATGATTTGATTTTATGAACTTGCGAAGAAATCAGCACGTTGTTCTTGGTGCTTGACGATTTTCTGCAAGATGTTGAAGAGTGTTTGAATTCTTGAAGAGTGCTTCATAGCTTTGGTTGAATGCCAAGCGAAAACTCCCCCCTCTTCTTAATGAGAGCCTCTATTTATAGGCTCAAGGAGAGAGGCCTCTAATTTGACAAGTCTCCTTTGGTTGATTTCCTTTCCAAATAAGAGCAAATTAACCTCTCATTATGGAAATAAATTAGGTCAAATATATACATGTGTATATATTAATTGTTCTTGATTAATTTTCTTTCCATAAGAGTAAATTGACATTTCTTATGGGAATAAATCATGCCAAGATACATATATACACATATAGGAGTATTCCTTTTGGACCTATGATAATTTGGTTAGGTCTGCGTTCATGGGTTGGCCCAATTTCATAGTCCATTTGCCCAATTGAGTAGGCCCATCTTTTTTTGATCTAGCCCACACCTTCTGAACCCATACTTTGCTAGGCCAAATAATTATTTGCAGGCTTTTGACCAACTTTGACTTTAATTAATTAAGATTATTTATTTATCTCAATTAATCGGACAGCAATTAAGCCATGACAAAATTTTAATGTCTACACTCCACCCTCAAAACTTGACCTTTTTTTAGTAAAATGAGAAACCAACGCCGACTGCGCTTGCTCCAAACTCACTGTATCTTTTCCATACAGAAGAGTTGTCACCAAAGTATCATACAAATTCAGAAGAGATGTAAGAAGCAAAAGGGCCTTATCTTCTTCTTCAATCTTTACATCAATTTTCCGCAGCTGATCCAAATAACCATTGACACGCTCATGTGCCCCATGAGGTTCCCGCCTTCCTCCAGCTTCAGCTTGTACAACTGCCGCTTCAGATGTAACTTGTTGGTCAAGCTCCTCGCGAGATAGAGCTTTTCCAACTTCTCCCAAGGGGCCGATGCCGAATCCTCATCCATGACATTACTTAGCCAAAAATCCAAAACATTTGGCAATTTTAAAGGGAAGGACAAGGAACTTTTGCAATCGAACATAAAAACAAAAAACATTTGCCATTTTTAAAAGGAAGGACAAGGAACTTTTGCAATCGAACATAAAGACAAAAAAAAATTAGTGAAGTGTTACTAATTTTTAAAAATTTAAAATTTTAACATAAATTAAAAAAAATCACCACCCCACCTCTGGCCAACCACTTCCGGAGACCAAAAAAATTAGTAATGTGTCACTAATTTTTAAAAATTCAAATTTTGAACATAAAATTCAAAAAAATCACCACTCCACCTCCGGCCAACCACCACCCCACCTCTGCCCGAGAACTTCAGGCGACCAAAAAAATTAGTGAAGTGTCACTAATTTTTAAAAATTCAAATTTCAAACATAAAATTCAAAAAAATCACAACTCCACCTCCGGCCGACCACCACCCCACCTCTAGCCGAGCACTTTCGGCGACAAAAAAAATTAGTGAAGTGTCACTAATTTTTAAAAATTCAAGTTTCAAACATAAAATTCAAAAAAATCAACACCCCACCTCCGGCCGACCACCACCCCACCTTTGGCCGACCACTTTCGGCTACCGAAAAAATTAGTGAAGTGTCACTAATTTTTAAAAATTCAAATTTTGAACTTAAAATTCAAAAAAATGACCACTCCACCTCCGGCCGACCACCACCCCACCTCTGCCCGAGCACTTCCGGCGACCAAAAAAATTAGTGAAGTGTCACTAATTTTTAAAAATTCAAATTTCGAACATAAAATTAAAAAAAAAATCACCACTCCACCTCCGGCCGACCACCACCCCACCTCTAGCCGAGCACTTTCGGCGACCAAAAAAATTAGTGATGTGTCACTAATTTTTAAAAATTCAAGTTTCGAACATAAAATTCAAAAAAATCAAGACCACCACCCCACCTTTGGCCGACCACTTTCGGCGACCAAAAAGATTAGTGAAGTGTCACTAATTTTTAAAAATTCAAATTTTGAACATAAAATTCAAAAAAATCAACGCCCCACCTCCGGCCGACCACCACCCCACCTCTGGCTGAGCACTTCCGGAGACCAAAAAATTTAGTAAAGTGTCACTAATTTTTAAAAGTTCTAATTTCGTACAGAAAAATCGAAAAAATCAACTCTTGCCTCCTGACCAAACACCACCCCATCTCCGGCCGACCACTTTCGACGAAAAAATAATTAGTGAAATGTCACTAATTTTTAAAAGTTCTAATTTCGTACCAAAAATTCAAAAAAAAAAATAGTAAAACAGTGTCAGCTAACTTCTCATTCACTTGTCAAATAAATTTCATTTGTTATAACAGCTGTTGGTTAATCATTAACGGATTAACCTGATTATCATGTTTCCTATTAATCTCTCTCAATTGTGCAAACGCATTTGTGAATGTTTATGGGAAGGCAGATAACTTGGGGCTAATTCAAACCAGCGCTCGGCGTCCTGAGCCTCGAGAGACGATTCAAGCCGAGTGAAATCATAGAAGTGAGAAGCATCAAACTCGTAATCAAAATCGACTTCTGAGACCTCGAAATAAAATAAAATAAAATTATTGCAAACCGAAAGTTGAGGTGCACGTAATCAACATCGACCTCGTAATCAAAATCGACTTCACAAGATTAGTTAAGGTGCACGTAAACTAACCCCCATATCCCGCGTTATAGAAAAAAAAATTATTGCAAACCAAAAGTTGGAATAATCATTTCAAGAGCATGATTTCGTTCCTTTTAAAAACTGTAATGTTATTGCATGATTTCGTTCATTGGTCACTGACACCCATAGATCTAAGCAATTTACATTTTATTTTTTTTTGGATGTTGTCAATATTTTTTTCTTCAGAAAAAACTGTAATATTATTGCATTGGTATATTTTGGTGTCATTTTGGCATTCTTTTAAGGTATAATGATCATTCATTTTTAACTCACCTCATTTTTCAATGCAGATTCGACGGTATGCATGACGAAGCAAATTTTGTGAAATTCGTGCCAACAGAAATTAGTAATGTTGCCATTTTTTATGAAAAGTAACAATAACGAATAAGCCTTTTAAATTTTCCAACAATGAAATACACGAAAACAGGACTTTTACAGACCCATATAATCGTTAGCCTCAAGAGATACCGGATACAAAGAGTTTTATTTTAATCCATAAAGGGTGTTTATGTCAAAAATAGAGAGTGTGTGTTTAGTCCTTTTGTTAAATGAATAATAAAAACCATGTCTTTATGTTTGATTGCAAAAGTATCTTATCTTTATGTTTGATTGCAAAAGTACCTTGTCCTTCCCTTTAAAAAAGGCAAAATATAGTGCATTTATGACTAATTTCCCTAATATTATCAACAATACAGAGCCGAATCGTGCTCACACACCTCGACTCCAACTCCTCCCATTCATCATCTTTCATCGTCTCCGGCTTCTTATCCTTTCCCTTCAACACCTTAGCTAACCCCTGTTGAACAAGGATATCCTTTACCCTCCGCTGCCATAGAGTAAAATTGCCGCTTCCATTAAACTGTTCAAGAGAAAATTGAGAGTTGATCATCGCCTTCATTGTGGATGTAACGAAAAAACCCGAATCTCAAACACCGGTCAATAAACCAAGCCGGCTCTGATACCACTTGTTGGGATAAAACGCGGAAGCACCCAAGCACCGAGATTCAAACACAACCACAACACAACCAATGGAAATGCGATGAAAAATAAAATGGAGAGAGACACGAGATTTACGTGGTTCGGCAATAACACGCCTACTCCACAGAGAGGATCCCGTTCTTTCACTATGAGTAAATTGTCCAAGTACTCTTGAGTATGAATATCCCACACCCAAACCCTTATACCCCACTCATACACGAACTCACTCTCACCCAAGCAAAGCTTGACACTTGCACACAACCTTTTTTTTAACACTTGGTTGCACCACCACTCTCTTACTCTCTGTTGAACCAACACATGAATAAATAGCTATCCATGGTAAAGAAACTTTGACAGCCACGAGAAAGATGGTAGTACCAAGGAAGTAACCCTAAAGTCACTAGCCAATCTTTGCCTTTCCTAGACTCCACTTGGTCAAAGTGACTTTGGAACAATACATGTGCAAGATAATTAAAAAAACCCAATGGAATTGGAACCAATCCCAACATCAATGAGCACTTTAATTAGGTATAAAACAAATTAAACAGTTATATAGAGAAATATATATTTTAGGGATTTGAAATTGTACGTATTCTTATATGGATCATTTAAAAAGGGACGGAGGGAGTATAAAACTAGACGCTATGTATTGTGCTTCTGCTCGAGGCAATTGGCAAATGTCCCAATGTCAGTTCTCTGGTTCACCATTAAGAAAAAAACCGTAGCTACTATTGACTTCTGAAACAGCAAATCCATCAAAGCCGACGAATCAGAAACACTTAACGAAATAGACATCGAGTTCAGAAAATAGGTCTCTTAACCCTGCAATATCAACTCGGCAAGTCCATGGTCATCAGCTCGACAATACCAAACAAAACACCAAAGTATAAAAATACAAAAAGCTCCTGTATACACTGAGAATTGTAACTCATTGAGTAAACAACTTAAGATTCGTTTCCTGCAACATATCTTTAGATCTCGATTTAATTTCGACTCTGCTCTGCTCTGCAATTTCCTACTTCAGTCAGTATTTGGAAATTGCACATCTATATAAGTTTAACATCAGAGGTCCAAAGGGAAAGAAATATACTGAAAAATACTACGAAACTTCACTACAAACCAAAGCATAAGGAGAACTAATGCACCCTCGAAAGCATAAGGTGTAAAAGGGAGGGAGGGTGAGTTGAATCCTTGATCCAGAGCACATTAGAAACCATATCATATTGGGCGAAGTCAATCGCGTATATTGAGCAATTACAGTCGAACTCTTCCTTGTGAATGTGTTGTTCATTGAATCTTCGAAAATTGGTTCACTAAAGAGTGATGTCCTATGCAAATACACCAAATACCATTCAGCTTTCAATGGAAAATTCAATGCCTGCCTCTGCCACGAAACCCTCCTCTTCCTCTGCCTCTTCCACGACTACCCCCTCTTCCTCTTCCTCTGCCTCTAAACCCCGATGGGCCCGATCTATCTGGCTTTAGCCCCAAAGATTGCATTCCCCTTCTCTTTACACGCCGTTCTTCCTTATCCTCTTCCTCATCTTCCTTGTACTTTGCTGAGCTTCTAGAAACGAAGGAAATCTCTCTTGACCCTCCTGGACCCGATTTGACTTTGTTCATACTACGTGAAGCTTGCTGCTGATTTGTCAGAGCCGCCACCCTTTCGCCCAATGGAAGAGCATCCTCCTTTGCAAGAGAGACGCGATTAAAGAATGCTTCAGCATGTCGCTCATCCTTCACTTCATGCAATCTGCAGGTTTTGTCAAGACAAGTATAGAGACAGGGTTGAGAATACACTTCCACTAAATTCCTACCTTAACTAGCTACTTGAAAACGACAAACCAAAAAAAAAAAAAAAAATGATTATGATTATCAGTGATTATCAGTTTAACAACAAAATCCAAATTGTAGAAAATGCAGTGCCTGTTTTGCCTTCATTTTCCTGTTTTATTGATGCTGGTAGATTTTTCCGCGCCTATCCAATTAGACAAACTTAATAAATGTCACAGACAAGGGCGGATGGAGAAGAGGCAAATGGGGGCACCCCAGCTCACTTTTCAAGATCACCCCACTAAGCGTTTTCAAATACCTCCCAGACCAATATACTTAATTCTGTTTCAATTTGGCCCTCTCCAGTCTCCATAGATATTTCCATGTAAGACCATTATTCGTCTCTGTCAAGCCCATGTTTTTCTTTTATCTTGTTATATTCCTAAGCTTCTTTGCCTCTCTAGTGGCATCAAATTTCTTCTCAGCCTTCTTTACCTCCTCTCTCCCCTAACCACTACAATTGCCTCTCTCTGCTACCACTATTGACGCCTAGCTCGTGATCTCACAACATACTGTCGCATTAAAGATACCAAAGATTTCACCTCCACTGCATGAAAATTCTTATTACACCAATTGCTTGCCGTCATTCACAGTACCTTTCCTACATCCCTACATATCTCATGCATTCACAGTACCTTATTACACCATTTTGATGGACCACTTTATAGTATGTTAACTCTGAATAAACCGGAGTATAAAATTTATGATTTCCTAAAAATAAAAACTAAAAAAAAACTCTGTATAAACCGGAGTATGAACATTAACCTTGGAACCCGAGATTTGTTTTTAGATTTGTTTTTGTCGGTGTGGTCATCATCTGATGAATGGGAAGCTGGCGATGCATCGGAATCACTTTGATTATCCTCAACCTCCATAACTGCCTCAAAATGTTCATCAACCAAAGACACTTGCTTCGTGGATGCCACAGGATGCAAAGCCAGATACTCGGCCGAAGTTTCATCAACTTCAAAGTCCTGGAGACAAAACAAGAAAGGACAAAAGACATCATTGATTGAATAGACTCAAGAGGGCAAATGGGCTATCCAATACAGTGCACGAGGCTCCCGCTACTGGAGGTCAGACTCCAGACAATCAACCGAAAGATTGCCTATTTTTTAATGACTTCATCATTACACTGGGAAGCACGATGAACTGGCACGTGTTTACCCATAACCTCTGAATGCTCAGGATTCATTTCTTGAGCTTACATGTCCCAAAAAAAGGGACAAAAAAGCATCATATTTCACAAACCGAGGTCTTCTACTTAATCATAGTGTTCAAAATTACATGATCAATATCATTCTTTTCCATGTTCTGTGCAATTATAGTTCCATTGACAGGCTCTTTGTACTCCTAGTGCTTGTGAAATGTTCACTCAAAACTAGTGGAGATTAAAACCAAACAAAAGTGCTTGTATGTTTTGACGATACCTGTCAGTTAAATACCTTATTTTGAGGGAGATTGGTCTTAAACATACCATACCTTGTTTTCAAACATCGCTGCAAAACGTTCATCTTTGAGAATTTCACTGCTGAGTCGATTCCTTTTCTTGGATTTTTTCTTGGCATCAGCACCATCTTCGTCTTTGCTTTCATTTTCCACTTCTTCTTCAAGAAGACGAGCTGCAAGAACCCGGTTGACTTTAGGCAGTTTCCTCTTAATCTGCAGAAGAAACCAAGGAGTTAATAATGAGAGATTGAGAATAGCAAGTGCGCAAACTCCTTCCATCCCTTGTTGTTAGTTACTTGGTCTCTATTCACAAAATGTATGTTCTTTTTTGAAAAGTCAAACAAGAAAGTGTTTAGATATCCAAAACTAACCCCAATACTAGAAGTAGTTCTAAAGACCGGGAATCGGGAGGCAATGTTGGAAATCAAAGGGTCTCCCCGGCTGCCTCCATGCCTACCATTTTATCGGCAGGAGTTGCACCGAAGATGCTACAAATCTTTGAATTGTGGTTAGGTACAGAAATCTGTTGAAATTAAGGAAGAGGATAGCAAATGGAACTTCAACCCACTGTTTAATGGATGAGAAACATGGGGATAAGAAAGGGAAAAATGAAACTGTTTTCATCATTGAATGTTAAAAAGGGCATGTCCCTATAGGACCAGTTCAAAGTGTTCAAGAACTATGCCCAACGGTTCCACAAGGGTCGGGAAGTATTCGAGATAATGAGTTTAATTTTTGGTTAATACACGACAAGGGCTTTTAAGAACATGACATGGGATTTGGGATTTGGGGTCATGCTTCTTTTTCTAGAAATGACTTTGTCCCCTTGTGTTCTCAAACATTGACCGTTGTCCGTATTTTCTTGATGAAATGAAATATTCTTCAAACTTAAGGGGGAGAAATCACTTATAGATTATTAGGTGGCTGATGGGAAAAACATCTATGGATTGGACTACATAATTTCCAGTAATCATTAATTAAGTTCCTCCTTCCTTGACAACACCCCGGTCGACAGAACCCAAACACGTCTGCATACAAGTCAGGGGACAGCAAAGGCCAAAAAAAAAAGAATGAAAGATGAAAAACTAACCGTAATACGAGAGGCACGTTCAGCCTCCAGTTTCTCCTGTTTCCGCTTTTCTATATAATCATCATACGCAAATGGATCTGCCAATGCATGTGCCTGCAGACATAAACATACAGATAACAATTTTGAAAAACAGAATTGCCAATACTATGACTTGATAATCCCAGATACATTATAAATCTCTTCCAGCTAATTATCTATAGAATGTCAAGCATGAGGATCATAATCAGTTAATCACTATAGAGGAAGTAACAAGGCAGCTAGCTATATCAGATACATCATTTTTTCCCCTACTTTATACAATGCCACAATTCTAATAAATCAATCCCGATTACTGATTTGTTCCGAGTCTTTTGACCCTCTTTTTTATTTTCTCCAAACAATCAGCCAGTAATGTAAATCGATAAACCTGTATCATCGACATAGAAATTACATGAAGTTCCGACACATAAGTGTTTGCCCATAGAAAAGCCATGCATAGAATGAGATGCAGCATTAAATCACAAACTAAAATGAGAGGTATCACCTTCTTATACAACCGGTAATCAATGAAGAATCCATGCATGTAAGCTCTTAGAAGATTGGTGCCAATTAAATTTGTCAAATTCAACCTCTCGAGATCTTCTTTTGTTAAGAATTTGAAATCATCATAAATAGTTGTCTGAGCACCCTCCTCCATCTCTTCCTACAGGGGAAAAAAATAATACACAAGTAAAAGTCAAGCACAATAATGATACAACAGGCATCGTCCTAAGACATAACTAAAAGAAAGCCATAAAAAAACATCCAATAATCATACCGTCAAGTTTTCAAGGTAAGAACACCACTTTGGTGCAGGTCCAAGGGCTGGTATGAAATAAGATGGTATCTGGCTGCAGTCCAGAGCCAACAGAATCAACCCACTTCTATCAAAGATGCAAGTATCATTTATCGCTCCAGCTGTTGGCTCAATGCTGGTCATGCCTTCTCCCTGAAAGTATCCGATATGTCAATCAAACCCACATCCAGAAACTACTCCCATCCAGGAATATGATACAAAATACAATCAACAATATCCCTCGCCTAGATGTGGCATTATGGTGATCGCTTTTGCAAAAGTTGAAAACCCTTACAATCGCTTTCCAATCTCATATGCTAAGATGATAAATCAAAGAAAAACATCAAATTTCAGGTCGGTAATCAACTAGTACTCATACAAGTTATTGGTTTCTTGCCTATCCTATTCAAATGAATGGTAAAACTATATTCAAGTAAATTAATCCCCTATGCGGACGAGGGGGGGGAAAAAGTATAAAAGAACACCCTAAGAAAATGATCAACTTGTGCTGTTATAAAATCTTATGTAAGCTATACTGCAGCCACAATCTTTGATACATAAACATAAAGAACTAAAACCACTAGAGGGGACACAACCTAGATCTA
The DNA here is from genome assembly GCA_963854785.1 of Vaccinium vitis-idaea. NCBI lineage: Eukaryota > Viridiplantae > Streptophyta > Magnoliopsida > Ericales > Ericaceae > Vaccinium > Vaccinium vitis-idaea. Next base: position 27,380,228 of record OY978218.1, read on the forward strand.
ACCAAGACTAAAGGCACAACCAAGATCTAACAAAGACATAATCAGCAAAAGAGAAGAGAAACTCCGCAGATTGCCCATCCAAGCTAACAATGAAGCTATGCAATAAATAAGTTTAATCTATGAACCAACATCTCCACATCCTCTAAGGTATGTTTCACTCACTTCACATGGCACCAGCCCACCCAGCTCTCAAAAAGTTAGAGGATCACTTTTGCATTGCCCACTGCACCAAAAAAATGGGAAGAAGGAAAACCCCTACCACATCAACCACCTAAAATGATGGAGAATTTGAGCTGATGTCTCCTCCAACTTCCTATGCTACATCCACTATTACCTAAGAAGGGCACGTGCCCCCCACTGAAATCCAGTTTTTTTGGGTGGTAGTAGCAAGTACTAGTAATAGTAGTAGCTATTCCTTTACTCACGTGAGCTTAAGGTCTCTGTGGCTATATATTGACTTCTGCAACTTGAAATTGGAGCTTTGATCTTCAATTAGGAACTATATTGTATGTTGACAGTTACTTAGGGCTCTTGGTTCCTCATTTGTCAAATAAATTAGGAGTACCTTCTTTGATTAACAAATTGGGGCTTTCTTTTGTATCCAGGTTGCTTGAAAACAAATAGTGCTTTTAATGAATTTTGTAGACTCATTGGCAAAATGTTTACTTGTTTATTACTCGGATTTCTGACTCACCAGGTATTAGATTTTTTCCTCTTATTTGTGTAACAGCAAGGAAGTACCTCAAAAATATATATTGCAGAAACTTTTTTTAAATCTCTGTATTATAAACTTTTACTTACTGTACTGAACGTATAGGTTTGCGTCATGTGTTTGTTCACAAACTTTTTTCCTGAAGTTTATAAATAATATGTGCCCCCATTGTCTTCAATTCCTGGGTCACTGGTGATAACTCAAAGGCACACCAACTGAACAAATAGTACCAGAGTACCATATCAATTTCTCTAGCACCAGTACATGTATTGAAAAGCCAATAAATCAGGCACACCATCAAGCCATTCTTACATGTTCTAAAAATTAAGCACGCTTCTTCTCATAAGTTTTGAAAAAGTCAACTAGCTTGTTCAAAGCAACCATGTTATGTCATTTTCACGAGGAAAACAAGAGAATAGTAGAAAGAACGTCATATTAGAGTCACAACAACTGAAATGAACACAATGAATGAATGTGAATTCAATAGTCAGACATGCCCGGTCATAACTTGAACTACAAAGGCTTTCTTCAATCTCATATGATATAATCACATGAACAAACTAGAACGCAAACAAAGAAATCCAAGGTCCATAATCTAAAATAAAGTACCAGAATATCAAATTCTTCACACATTCAAAAGAAAGTGAGAGTTTTGCTTACCGTCTCCGGGTCCCAAATCCTGACAATATGATTATCCGTTGTAATTAACTTCGCTCGCTCAGAGTTAAGAGTTTGATGCCACTTAATATTTAAAATTGGGCTGCCATACCTATAAAAAAACGTTGACAAGTGCAACCAGCTTTGCATTAGAAGCAACGAGAAAACATATCCATCATTCGATATAAAGACAAAATAGCCAGCCAGTAGAAGTAGCTTACATGTGATCCTTCACTCGCATTGGTTGTGAAGAACGCAAGTCATAAATCAATACCTGCATTTCAAAAAGCAAGCATAAACTAAAGATTTGCTCCTAGTAATGATCAGTGGAGGAAAACTAAAACAAAACAGTCAGTCAACATTTGTCTGTATTAATTACAAAAACCACTACAAGTGAATGTTTGTTTATAGACGGGTTTGGTTATTCGGGGAAGATTAATTAAGTGTTTCCATGATTAATGAGTTTAAAAATCTACAGCAGATATAGTATATAGTATTACACGGACATGAAACAATCCGAAATGATGTTTTAACCATACCTTTCCCGCACTACTTCCAACAGCCATGAGGTAGCCTCCTTCCCCATCAAACTCTATTGCAGTGACCTCCTGCGAATCCGTAGGCATTTTTAGAGCACTTCTGATCACCAATTGAAACCTAAACAACATCTTTTTTCTATAACATGGTGAAAGATGATGCAAAGAATTTACTCCAGGTTCCTTTTATTCGTTGCTGTAAAAATTATACTAAGGAAGGATTATGAAAAAGTACTACCAGAGGAACTTAAAACAAAAGGACAATGCTATCCAAAACCCGGCCATAAACAAAACTTCAGCTGGAAGGAAATGCCACTAAGATACAGCAGGTGGTCCATAAAAATAGAATTTACAATGTAAGCAACAAATGCAACCCCGTCAAGTTTGGCTATCAGACATCTGAAGTTTAGGCAAATGTATACAAGTGGCGAAGTATTCCCCACTAGCTAGAACTACTAAAAAATATCATTAGACATAATTTAACAAGAAGCAGATTTGCTACCTGGTCAATATCACCAGCAGGAGCAACAGCATTTATTCTTCCGACTGAAGATCTCACTCTCATGTCAAAGCATTCCACCGCACCGTCTTCTCCACCACAAGCAACTAAACCATGACGCTTGCTGAATTAAAAACTATGATTCCCTCAACAACTGGATAAGCAACCAAAACAAACAAGTCTTTAACGACTATAGAGATCATAAAGACATAAGTTCACCAACCTTCTAGTAACTACATTTAGAGCAGGGGACTGTGTGTTAAGGGATGTGAGGAAACGTCCCTGCAAAAGAAAACACCCAAGTTCTATAAATTAGAACATGCAGCAGCTAATTAAGTTTTTTTCAACTGGCCAAATAAGCTAAATAAATCTAACAAAGAAATCATATGAATCACAAAGAGAAGAATGCCTAAATCGAGATTGGATTTGAATCCTATGTAGCGGTAGATGATGAGGCAGATGTAGGTGTGGACTTGGGGCACTGGTAAATAAACGAGGATCAGCTGATCAAAACATACCTTTAGTTATTCATCACCTTTCTTTCCCTTGTTAGAGAGCAATTTAAACCAAAGATAGTTAAAATCACGATCATGGTCTCAAGGGAAGCCTCTGCCATCCTATGCTAGGGGAAGGGAAGAGAGCAGCAGGGCTCGAGCTGCCAAACGGGTGAACGGGAGTATACGGGTCGAGCACTTGGACCAAATCCCATGTTCCAAGTGCTCATAAACATGCATATTTACCTTAACAAGCAGAAGGCATCCCGCAAATAACTGCAGGAAGGTAGAAAATAGACAAACTGCTGAGGGCAGATCACTTTTGCAAGACTTTCCATTGCTAGAGTAATCGGAGATGCTAATCGATATAGAGCTTCATAATAATTACAGTTTCTGACAATAGTATCATAAAATCTCTGAGTAGCGGCGGAGGCTTATATCTAAGATTATCTCCTCCTATAAAAAAAATATTACTTTCTCTTTTCTATCCTTTCCTCTCTTCTCCTTTGTGTGTTCTATTTTTTAATAGTTATCACCCCAAACACAAATACCGAAGCAATAGAGAGCAACGAATAATGAACCGTCCTTTTGCTTGGTCCCCTCTTCGAAGAGAGCTTTCTTATTTTTCTCTTACCCCTATGAAGACAAGAATCGTACCAACAAACACTAACTGACAGAGGACAGCCAAAAACCTGTTCCAAGTTTATTCTGTATGCATCCGGAGAAGAGGCAGCACAAATCAAGTCACATGACCAGCAATCATATGCAATATCCCTCCCCATCCTGTTAAAGTATAGCAGACAGATTCCATGGTTAAACCAATACCAAAAAACAGAATAAATTACAAGGAAGAGAACAGAATGCGGAAATTGAAGGCACTAGATAACAGCATGACAGCTAACCCTTCTGTGCAAGTTTTAAGCACCCAAGTCAGGTGACTTCTGGGCAACATGCAGTTCTAAAACGTTAATAAAGTGGGAAAACCGGCAAAATAAAAGAACAAACAGCATATGGAATGATGATGCTGGTGGATAGCTTGATAAACAAATATCCATTGTTGGGTCCATTTCCTAAAAGCTTCACATTTGCATTCACCTTCTCCAAACGTGCGGATATTTTCATCATAAAAAGTTGCACATGGGATAGAGGTGTTCAAGCCAGGGCAGCATTTGGAGGGAACCAAGAGGACTAGATAACACATTTGTTCCATACACATTAGTTCCTAACACTCAGTTTGGAAAAATCCTAATCATAGTCTACAATTTAACTATCTCTGCTCAGATGATTTATGAACCTCTGGTGAATCATCAAGGAAGGAAAAGAAAAGGCCAGCTCCTTCGTCAATCAACTCAACAAAACTTTAGTCTCAATTACTTGGCATTAGCTACATGAGTTCATTTTCTCCAGCTTGAAGCGTTCATTTTGTCTGTCAGCTCTATGAAATGTAATTATTCTGAAAATCCAAGGCATTGATGTTAAGAACTGAAGTGTTGAATGAGCTCACATAGGCAGCTGCAACTTGGCAAAGAGCAAACAGATCTTTACCGGTGCAAAACGCTTACGTTAGCAACTGGGTATAGAGGAATAGGGTCCTAGAGGAATGGTAGGTGCACAACCTACTCTTTCAGGTGGATACAGCGCCAAACTGTGGGAATGGGAGAGCACTTGCATCGTTTCAGGTCATGAGCTCTCACTCGACAATTAGGTATTTAACCCAAAAGCAAAATGAAAGTAAACTACATTCTGCACGCTTGCACCACTCTTCCAAAGAGGAAAACTGTATTTCCATTATCAAGAGCTAGAAATTCCAATGCAAGTGGATGACAAACTAGGAATAATAATAGCAAGCCAAATATGCTCTCATCCATCCCATCCTGTATCTTATTTTGTCAAACTTCTTCTCCTTATCTGTTATTGATAAAAGAACTGAAAGTTTACTGCTTTCTTGGCTTCAATACTCCAACCTCAACTTTCTTTGATGATAAACAAGATATCCTAAACATAAGTTACAATTGGTGTGGACATGGACGAAGATCGTCACCATCCTAATCCACTTCCTGGAATTCCAACTCTTCACTAATCCTTTGTAAATACTAAATATGTTAATATTTGCACCAAGATTGCTGCAGCCCAGCTGCCCAAACAGATACAGCACAATTTCGATAGTTTGATGCAAATAAGAGCATGCTTTACCATCAACTGCCCTATGCCTTAAGTTCATACTTACCGTTTAAATAGAACACAATAACAGGAATGTGCTGAAACCGAGGAGAGATAAGATCAACAGATTGCAGTAAGAAAAAATGCTGGAAGCAGATCACTTTGACAAAAAAATATCCTATTTTGGACTTCACTTCTATTACAAAGAGAAGGAACGCAAACAATGGTAAACCTTCAAAAGTCGAGCACAAAATAAACCAGACATGGCAAAAAAAATTGCTCATTCAAAAGGGGAAAAAAAGACCTTGGAATCCGCAAACTATAGTGACTCCCATATTTGGCATGTAGACAAACAGATCGATCAGCACATAGAAATGCCATCTTTGAGTAGTCATCAGCCAAAACCTGTTGCACAAAAGAGGAAACACAAATCAAATTTACCTAGCATCATCCGAAACTAAGCAATAAATGGGGTTCTCTAGCAAAAGGAGTAAATCCTAGGCCTTTCACAAGGTACTTAGGAGGAAGTCCATGCGTATTATAGTATGGTAAGTAAGGTTGTTTCCTGAACTAAGAATAGACAAGGACCGAGGATACGGCTTATAGGGCGAAGGACATTTTGATCAAAAGATCATGAATTTGTTTACATCTTGACAAGCTAGAGTTTTGAACTCAAAACCAAATGCTCATGTAACAACACCCTTACCACTACACCAACGTGCATACTTTTGGATACTAATCGAACAAATATACAGATATACCCAAAGTTGATAATAAAAAAAACCATCTTAACCTTAACAATCTAAAAGTATTATATATGCGCCATTATACAACTAACTTTCTTTTTCCTCATGGGTTCCTAATAAATGCTTATAGGACTTTTATGTTACATCAGAAAAAAGTTATCATATTTTTGTAACTTTTCTTTTTGCTTTTGAATGCATTATCAAAATAGTTAAAAATTAGAAAATATATAAATAAGAACTCTTTAATTTTGGATTTAATGACCATTGTTTCTAAATATCACAAATGCTTTTTAGTCTTGCATTTCCGCCAGTGCATATGTCAATATGAATAAAAGAGAAAAATCTTGAAACAAAAAAGCTGGTTACAAGTGTTTATGCCAAAGTAGAGCCCAAACGTTGTACTGAAATAATTTAACAACGTAATAAACGATATGATTTGTCGCACAACAGTAAAAAAAAAATCCTATCAAACCTCAACTACTTAAATCAAATAAATATACTTATTCACTTGAACCTTATGGTATCAACTTTAAGTTTGGAATAGTCAAATGCGAGGTAACATAGACGGATTTTATGTTGTATAATCCTTATGATAATTTCATTTCGAAAGTAATTTCTGTTGTTTTAATTTTTTTACAAGAAGATACAAAGCCAAATTTTTTATTCTCTCCACTATCCAGGGGCCCAGAAAATCTCAGGGGCAGCCCTTCCTTTCGACTGCTATATTTTATTTCCTTGCACGTCATATGAAGCCTATTGCAACTTGCAAGCCCAATCTCAACTAGTATCATAGAAATATTGGTGACTAACTGTTCCAAAGACAGAAGAAGGGAAGGTACCTCAAAGTTAATTATCTCTGAAATGAAGTGCCGCTCAAACTTCAACGATAGTTCCCTTAGCTCATATACTTTGATTTGTGGAGGGTAAATACCTGAAATTCGAGAGTAAAGAATGATGGAATATGGATACAAATAAGGACAAACCTGCATGTTTTGCTAGAAGTGCAAGTTTACTGTTTCACAGCACCTGACGCAATAAGATACTCCCCATCGGGAGTTGCCTTGATTCGACTTGTCGCTGTTTCAAATCTCAGATCCTGGACCAAATCCACCCTTTGCGTATAATCTATCATAACGAGAACATAGATCGATTTGTAAGTGGAAACATTGTAATAAGCTATATATTACAGGTGATAAGTTTCCATGGAAGCACATCTCAGGGTAAAATGAATGGAACAATAATGTTGAACGACGAAATTTACCAAAACACATACAACATTTACCAGCTTTGGAAAACCAATTTGACGGCTTCCTGATAAACCAACAAGAAGGTAATCAAAGCACATAGCATGTAGCTATTACTTGGGTGACAATGCTTATATCCAAATTCGAAGATGTGAAGGACCGTTTTCGATCGTTATCATCGTTGCTCCAATAACATGATTTGATCTTTTTATGCAATCCATACAAGAATAGGCCATATACTTACTTCAGTAAACTATAGATTGGTAAGGACACACAGTAACTAGGGAGTCTAATTTTCACATACGCCAGCGATGGATGAGAGGCGCTGGCACGGTCAACCGCATCCTCAATTATGCGGTTGTCCAAATTATTCCAGATCGTTGCTTTAAAATTGGGTCCTGTTATACGGGTTTCCACACCAATTTTTTGGAAAAATGTAACGTCAGACATCCCAGAATTAACCTGAGAAGTTTAATCCGCCACTCAAAATACATTTGCACCCTAAATCAGGATCTTGCATCCGTTCGTGCACAACCCCTCAGTTCAAATTCAAGACCCCACATATACGGGGCTTATTTGTTATTGGACAAGGGTTTATCATCAAGGCATAGAATCATTACCATTAAAACTTAAAAATATACAAACCCACTTTTTTAGAAAATGCCCAAGTAAATCAAAATGAGTAAACTGTGCAGCGCATATAGGAATTCTAAATATTTTGGTATATTTGCACGACAACCGCCACCCATTGGTAGCATGACCGTCTTCTAAACCTACGAAACCATTGGAATTCTGGGTTCAAGCCGATGGAGTAACGACAACAACCCTCCTAGTAATCTTGCTCACGACACTAACCCACTAACACTAGCCAGCATAGAATCCAACCATATTTACAAGTGAGGCGAGTAAGGGAGTTATGTAGCAGAGTAACATTTTAATGAACTAGCTCACCTCTAAAAATAAATGAACTACACACATTAGATAGAAAATTCACATGGGTACGAGCCTCGAATCAACAGGAAGGGATGAAAATCGTCAAAAATTAAAAATAATAATAATAAAACGTGATGGGTTACCTTTGTCTTTGCGAAGAGCTCTTAGCTTCTTGGGAGCAAGCCAAGTGGCCAAGGAACGGTCTTGGCCAGTGATAGTGTACATTTTGACCCCATTTATGGCTGTCGACTTCAAGTTACCTCCTTGGCTTGACATCTTCTGATGATTCTTTTCAAAACACAGCAAACCCAGACAGGTGTTGTAGAAAAAGGGAGAGGAACTTAGAGAGAGGAGAGAGAACTTCGGAGAGAAAGAGAACGTCGGAGAGATAGAGAGAGAGAGAGAGAGAGAGGTCCGGCGGTTTGGGGTTTATGGTTGTGGCAATTAGGTTTAGGAAGTTACGGCTTTGCAGCCTCGCGAAGGGAAAATAAATTTCCTTCCGAAGTACAAAAAAAAAAAGAACGCTGCTAGGTACACAACAAATTGAATCCTGATACGTACACAACGGTTAGCCACAACGGCCCCAAAACGACGTCGTTTTGGGGCCCTTCCCATTAAAAAAAAAAAAAAACCCCCCAAATTCCCTTCTTTCTTGCTCCAGTCGTAGCACAGAGAGAGAGAGAGAGGCACGACGAAGAGCGTCCATGCTCGACGATCGCCACCACCACCACTGACTCCAAGCCCGGCTTACGCCACCGCCGCTGCGTCGACCACAGCCGAACACCGCCACTGCCGTACGACGACGACGTTGTGGCACCACCACTGCCAATCGTCCACCTCTCTTCAACGACTCCATTGCCGTTGTCCGCCTTCGCAGCATTGTGTAAGTATCCTCTCCACCCTCCCCTTCCGAAATAAAAAACCCTAACTCCATTTTTTTGGGACAGAGCTAAATCAGCCCTAGCACACCAAGTGTTTGATGTTATTCCTCAAAGAAACTGGTATTGGATTTTCCCATTGCATCTCTCTATGGTTGTCCTGATTATTTTCCCATTGCATCTCTCTATGGTTGGATTTGAACAATTTCAGCCAAGGTGGTCTAATGGTTCTTCCATTTTTCATATCTCATTGCAGAAATGTATGATAATTTGGGAGCCCAGCCTGGGTTGCCGAGACCACCTCTGCTCCCACAGCCAAATCCATTTGGGAATGCATTTGCTGGAGCTGGTTCAGGGCTCATCAGTGGACTAGGTGCTTACGGAGAGAAAATTTTAGGATCAAGCTCTGATTATGTGTAAAGCAATGTAAGTAGCATGCCAAGAGAAGACAAACTTGAACAATCCATGGGATTTAGTTTTCTTTTTTGTTTGTTTTGTGCTTGTTTGTTTTGTTTGTTTGGGTCATGTTCAATCATGTTAGGCAGATGAAATCAATTTAAAAGTTATACTCCATGCATGCATTTTCCTGCTTTTGATTATTATCAGATCAAAATGGTATCTTCACATGGATAATTTTGATGACATGCATCTCACTAGGTCCAAATGATGATTTAACAAAATCTTCATACACCACTTGATTAGGGTACATCATTACATAACCATTCAATCAAATCTAAACTACAATTGTGTTGCTAAATTAGCCTCATTATGTGCAAAATCAGTTAGTTCAGCTTATTGGGAGATACTGTAGTTTTTGTCTCTTTATCACCAAGCTTTTGTCCTGACACTTTTGGGAAAAAAAGGATCAGTTCTATGGGTTATGCCATTAATCCACAAGGTAATGCCAAAATCAATGGCATGGTTTATATGATGACAATACATATGTCAAACCCAAGGGTTGGCTAAGTGGTCCAAGGCCTGTGACTTACGGGTTTGTTTATTTCTAAGGTTTTAGATTCAGAACTTGTAAGGTCCTATCAATTTCTTTGAGATTAGTCCATACAGAACTTAGCTCCGGCTTTAATTGAAACCCCCGATCGCAAGTGGGTGGCAGGGTTGGTCCCCAAAGACTTATCGAAGTATGCATAAACTAGCCCGGCACCTGAGTATAAAAGAAAAATAATACCTATGTCTATCTGTAGAATAAAAAAATTGTTGATTATATTACCATTAGTATCTAAATAAATAATAGATTTTGGTAATGCATGATGGTGTTCCCCTAAGCCTGCGAATTAAAACAGAGGGACGTGGCCTTGAAAGGCATTATTAACATTGTTTTCTTATTAACCATGTGCCTCCCACCCTCCCTCCAAAACTGTCCTGGATTCGAATTGTCAAATACTAGTTGAGGTTTAGATAATTATCTGACACTAACAACATTCTGTGTTCGATTTCACATAAACATAGGAGTATTTTTTATCAGTACATACAAACTGCATGCCAAATGCCAGATAATTTTGAAATGTAGCTGTCCTAGCTTTTTTCTATTTCTTTTAGAGTTGTACTTTGTATGTTAGTAGATGCTGAAAATAGCTTATAAATGCTGAAAATATGAGTAATAGGTGCTGGAACTGGGTTTACAGGTGCTAAAACTGAAGTAATTAGGTGCAGGAAATATCAAGTTAAGGTGCTGAAACTGTGTATTAGTTGCTGGAAATTATAGTTTTGATGCCAAAATCACCTCTGTAATTGCTGGAAATCACCGGTAGTGCAGGATTTTGAAGGATATATGTTGAAATTGGATTTCTGGGTTGCTGAATCTGTAATTAGTTGCTGTAAATGTGCTGAAACTGCAATTTTAAGTGCTGAAATTGCGTTATTAGCCGCTGAACTACAAATGATATCCGCTTGCTAATAGCTATTTAGCTTGGAACTAATTGATGTTTTGTTATGAACTACAAATGGCTTTTGTGCTAATTGAGAATGTGTATTTCAGAGGTTGAGATGGGCACATTTTCTCTTGACAGGTCCTGGCCACCAAGAATACAAGGCTCAGAAGGAAAAAATTTGCAGCTCCATTTCAAAACAATGATGCCAGACTCGTTGGTAAACAAGGCAGCCAAATTTTGAAGTAATGGTTAAGGCCAGTCCCGATCCCTTAAGGGATCCCTTAAATGGGATTCCGTGCGGACTTGGCCCTTTTTCAACTTTCCGGATCAAATTTTGACGATCCGAACCGTTCAATGTTTTTAAAATGCATTTTCCAAGGCCTACGCGGTTATATAGCGTTTTTAACAAAAACTGATCCGATCAAGCCCTTCCGGGTATTTTTTTTTGAAGATTTTCCGCGTAGGCCCTTAAAAATGCATTTTAAAAACATTGAGCGGTTCGGATCGTCAAAATTTGGCTCGAAAAGGTGAGGTCCGCACGGAATCCCATTTAAGGGATCCCTTATTAGATCATTTGTGTGGTTAAGGCAGCCATACAAAAAAGTGTTTGAATCCTTACATTACCTCAAAACTTGATTCTTTATCACATACTTATATAATGACCGTTGGAGTATATCAAATACACAATACCAGTTCTAAACCACATTTTACATTTTCTTTCAACTGTTGTTTATCTAATACTATGGGCAGAGTACCAACAAAGATCATCATTCATTTCAAATCTGAAGAATATAAAAACAAAAGCCCCAATTTTATTAACGACGAAGATGAAATCAAAATAGTGCCCTCGCAGCAATACAACACTGACCTGTACAAGTAATGGCCGCGGTGGTGGTATGGCGTGGTGTTCGGCGGTGGTCGACGCGGCGGCAGTAGAGTTCGTCGGGCTTGGAGTTGCTCTTTTCCTGTTACTACTGATGAAGAAAGGGGGAAATCCGAAATGGCGTCGTCGTACGGCAGTGGTGGTGTTCGACGGTGGTTGACGCGGCGGCGGTAGAGTTTGTCGGGCTTGGAGTTGCTGGTGGGTAGGTTTCCTGATGAATCAAGAAGAAAGGATGAAGAAAGAAGAAGAAGAAAGGGGGGAAATCTGAAAATTTTGATAGTGCAACATTTTTTATTTTATTTTTTTTAATGGGAAGGCCCCAAAACGACGTCGTTTTGGGGCCGTTGTGGCCTTCCGTTGTGGCTCTCCGTTGTGTACGTATCATTTCTCTTCACTTTCCCAACTTATTCACAGTCGACAGAAGAGAGAGGGAAGAGAGAGAACGGGGAGTGACTGCCACGCCGACCTCCACCACTGCCGACACCTCCGGCGACCACCGAGAGAACGGAGGGATTGCCACGACGATCGCCGCCGCCGACCTCCGCCACTATCGACACCTCCGTCGACTCCCGACCTCCGGCAACCACCATCAGAGTCAGAATCACAACCACCACTACCAAGGTCTACCTCTATCTCTCTCCTTCTCTTTCACGTTGCTGTCTCTCTCCCCCTTGTTTCAATTTCAGGAAAAACCCCCAATTTCAACTCCGTTTTTTTTATGGGTTCTCTCTTTATCAGAAATTTCCTGAAAAAACCCCAATCACTACATGTTATGATGTATCACAGAGTTCATTATGTATCAATGGAGATGAATTGTATTCTTGAATAACATATGAATTACCCTGTTGTCTGTTTTTCCTCCGATTCGATCTTGATCTTTACCCTGGCATACAAGCTGTCATCACTTGCATGTGTTGGTCGCAGGTGTTGTGGCCGTCGGCAGCAGCAGAGGTCAGCGGCGGCGGCGGTCGTGGCTCGACATGTGACCCAGCTCTCCTATTCTCTGTCTAACGAGTTGATTTGGGGAAGAAGAGCAAAGCACAGTGATTTCAACTTTTGGCTTTTCTTTTTCTTTTTCTTTTTTAAACAACAGGCCCCAAAACGACATCGTTTTGGGGCTGTTGTCCAATTTGTTGTACCAATCTGTTGTGTATGTAGCATTTCCGGAAAAAAAAAAAAAAAAAGGAAAATAAATAAGTACAACTATATTTTTTTTTAGAATTGAACTTTTAAAAAAGCGTGAAGGAAATTTACTGCTGTTAATTTTTTATTTTGCTATTTTTCTTTTCCTCTCAGAGGAAATAAGGAAAAAGAAAAAGTAAATCGCAGTAAATGTGAATAAACCGGTGCGAGAAATACCTTTGTCATGACCAAACCGTCCTTTAGTTCAGGCATGAATCATCAGTGTACAAGGTTTGATAAAACTGCCAACGGCGGCGAGCGTTCATGGAAGAGGTCTCAATTCGGACAGACAGAGATATGTTCCATTTTAATTTAACTTATAAGCTATTTTATAAAAAAAATAAATAAAAAATACATGAAGGATATAAAAATGCAAATTATGCATGAAAAAAATAAAACAATAGATTTTCACAAGTGGAATGCCCAATCTTGTTAACCTGCATATTTATTGTTTCAGAAGAGATGAAAGAAAACATTGTTTCATACAAGAAGTCGAAATTTAGTACTTTTTTTTCCCTTCTCTCTTTCAACTCTTTTTCTCTATCAATTTTTAAATAGTGCAATAGCCATTTAGCGATAGTAGTGTGAAACAGTGGCCATGAAGAGTGGTGGCGATTGCAGCGGAGACGGCAGTACCACCGTACCAAGTATGGTGGTGGAATGGTGGTGGAAGAAGAATGGTAGTAATTGACTCTGTTCACTTCACAATTGTAACTTTTGCCCTCCTTTTAATACTGGAATTTTGCTATCCACTGAGCATAGTACTCACTCAATGCTTATGACGTTCTTTTAAAGAGGCAAGTGAAATGGAAAATGGTTATTAGATAAAACAGAATTTACTTTCACTAAATGTTTTCAATTCGAAGCAATGAACTCATAAACACATGTGAAAGTTGAATTACTGCTAGTGATAAGGTATCCCTATAAACAATACTCGCGGTTTTTTTTTTATCCCAACCAAAAAATTCTCAAGACAAGAATATTGTCCATCATTTTCCTAAAAAAATTCAAAGAACCTAACGAGGATGGATATTCCTGCTGCAATCGTTTTAAAATGACAAACCATAAATAAAAATCCAAAATTTCCTTCTTCATATTACAAGTGCAAGATAGATGAATATCCCTACTGTGAGAAGGAAAAAAAAGAGTACAAAAATGGTAGAAACTCGTATTGCCCTTCATCAAACTTCCAGAGATCCTTGGTTCATGGTACCCACATACTGGTTGTTGGGTTTACAAGATATTCCACTTATGCTCCAAACCACCACAAATTCTTCCAATACAGCCTGCTGCACTCAAGGGATAACCAGAAACTGCAAAAGATAGGAGTTGGAATTTTGTTAGTAAAAAAAGACGGGTAAAGTTATGAATCGCAACTAAAATGAACACCACAACGAGAAAAAACAGTCGCCAAACAGTGGCGGAACCAGGATTGCCAGATTTGGACTACCATCTGCTTACACATGCTCGTTAGGGTCAGGACCAGATAGCGGAAACCTAAGTTGCATGAAACTTGGTTTAATGTTCGAAGTATGTATGTCCACATGCTCGATTTTTCTGCTTCCGAAATTTCTAATTTAGTTCTTGCAGTGTCCGATATGGATACATCACACGTTACGCATGGTGGTGATATGAGTACACAAATCTGACCCCTTTATTCTTCATTCTAGATAATTTCCCTTTTAACTGCAATGCAACTGAAAAATCAGACGGCAGCATCCATCCATAATCGCCCTAATGCAGAATCTATATTTAGAATGCTGCTGCCAACGGATTTTGGACCTCTATAGCTAGCTCTCCATCTTAATGAATGCAAAACAAAAAAAGAACTATTGTAACATTTAGAGCAGCTGCTACTCAGGAAAATTAAAATGTACTCCTATCCTAAACATATGCTCATCAGCACAGGTCAGGTTTGGATGAGTCTACGAGTACTCTCTTCCATTGTTTGCTGGTTTGCCGACCTTCCTCCTCAAAAATTTCCTACCGTTTTAGGTCTTTTTTAAAGTAAAACACAACCATTCAATTCTATAGTCTAATAACCAGAGAATTAAAGAGAACAACAATGAAATCATGAACTCTTGCACCCAGTTGATAAATAATTAGAATATCAGAGTAGGATTACACATCCCACAACCCAACAAAATAAACTGCATATGCTCAAGGGACTCAACAATCGATTGGCAGTGTGCTGTGGCGACTACGGCTTAGCGGCGACAAATGAAGAAGCAGAGATGAAGTGGGTTCACTGTTCGCCGGTGTGAATGGAGAGAGAGAGAGAGAGTGCAGGTGCTTCATCAAGGGCTGAGATTTCAACTTTAACACGTAGTAGAAGCCTGTGAACGGGCAGAGGATTGGGACGGTTTGGAGAAGGATCTCACGCCTCATTACCCCCCCCCTCCCTCATGCTACTGTAAAAGGCAAAATCAGACTGCTCCGGCGACTATAGCAAAGGCAAAATAAGGCTCCGACGACAATAGCAAAAGGCAGAATCAGATCTCTCCAAGCTCAAACCCATTTCCGGAGAGGCCCCCCAAAAGTAATCTTCCCTACCTCTTTCTCGAGCTCTGGAAAAAACAGGGTATACCAGGGACGTCGAGAGGGCCGGGGAGGGGAGGGGGGAGAGAGAGTATATCGGGAGAGAAGAGAGGATCGCCGGAGATGGGGCTTGCCAGAGTGGGAAAATGTGATGTACGAATGAGGGTAGAGAGAGAGAGAGAGAGAGAGAGAACAGATGTGAGGGTGAGGGAGGAGAGAGGGGGGAGTGCACATGAAAGGGAGGGGGGGAGAGAGTACAATTAAGTTTTAATCTCAGCAATTTGTTTCAATGGTGAGATGAGTGTCTTTTTACGCGTTTTTTCTTGGGGCCCCCGGAATGAGAACTTTTGACACAAAAATAATCAATATTTGACACAATTTTTGACACAAAGATAATCGGAGCCGTTCAATTTGTTTAGAACATCTTTTTAAGAGTTCCCGTAAATAATCAACTCATTCGGATATCGGTAAGGGCTTGATTGGTATTTAATTTAGGGACAAATACTGATCAAGCCCTAAATTAAATACCGATCAAGCCCTTACTCATATCCGAATTAGTTGATTATTTATGGGAACTCTTGAAAACATGTTTTAAACATATTGAACGGTAGGGGTGAGCATGAACCCGCCCAACCTGCCCGACCCGATCCGTAGGGATTCGGGCGGTTTTTAATGTTTTATAGGGTCGGGTTCGGGTTAAAAAAACAAATAAATTTCGGGTTTCGGATTGGGTGTCGGCTATGTAGCACGGACACGGATACGGACACGGACGGCAATTTTGAAAAAAGGGACACGGACACGGCGGGGGACACGGCAATATATATATATATATAAATATTATAAAAAAATTTAAAAAATTAAAAAATTTAAAGATTGATAATTACAGTTTGACCCCCAATTTTTTAAAAAAATTACAATTTGACCCCTAAAATTTTGAAAAATTACAAATTGACCCCAATTTTTTAAAAAAAAATTACAATTTGCCCCCTGCCGTGTCCCCCACGTGTCCCTGCCGTGTCCCCCACGTGTCCCCGCCGTGTCCCCCTAAAAAAATTCAAAAAAATTGGGGGACACGCCACATACGTATTCCACCGTGTCCCCGTGTCCCATACGGCAATACGGCGCCTCCTAGGAGTGTCGGTGCTTCATAGGGTGTCGGGTTGAAAGTTTAAAAAACCGAGTCAACCCGACCCGACCCGAGTTGTTTTCGTATGGTACATGTATATATACATATAAAACGAGTTTTCCCAAAAGTTTGCTCTCTGTTTACACGTTTTATGCTGCCCCAAAACTTTTTTACCGACTTGTCATGTTCAAGGTCTGTCAAAGTCCTCTCTTTCTCCTCTCATTTCACAGAATACACATCTACCCCTTACATGTGTAACCCCAGCCATCCAACCCCATATCTAACCTAAACCAAGCCCTCTTTTCTTCCCAGATTCACCGCCTCCACACTCTCTCTCTCTCGGAAAGATGTGAGGCTGCTCCATCCACCACCGTCCGGCGTCCACCACCTCCAGTCGTCCACGTCCGTCTGCCGACTACAGCCATCTCTCTCTCCCTCGAAGTCGAGTCGTCCACTGCCTTGAGAAGAGATTTTGGCACATCAGCCCTCCTACGCAAATCTCACGCAATCGATCCGCCGCCGTCCACCTTCCATGCATGTCCTCTCTCTGATTTTCGAATGATGTTGGCAAGAAATCTTGTAAGAAGTCTGTGATTTTTTTTCTTTTCGAATGATTTCGGTTTTTGTAAACAAACTTCTGTAAAATTTTACAAGGTGCTTCTGCTCTGTTTTTTTTTTTGGGTAAGTCGGAAATTAACTTCTGCTCTGTTGATTTAATGGTGTTCGGGGTTTTTTTTTTTCCCTATTAGTAGCAAACCCGACCAACCCGACCGACAAAACTGAAACCCCACTTTCGGACGGTTCAGTCAATATAGTCGGTCGGTCTCGGGTCCAAACTTCTGTAACCCAACTAGCTCGGGTCGGGTGTCGGGTGGAGGCCAAACCCGACCCGACCCGATCCGACCCGTGCTCAGCCCTATTGAACGGCTCCGATCATTCGCGTGGGATTCCAAAATAGGTGGTTTACATATTTTGTGTCAAAAGTTGTGTTCGGGTATGTATATGGGTTACAAGTACATGGGCACGTCCAAGTATAAGTTATATTCACATAAGAGCGTATTGGAATTGTAGTGGAACTTAAAATGGGTTTTAAAGGGAAAATAAAGGAGATAGGCAAGCATCAGAATATGTATCCATGCAAGGGTGTTTTCCTGACCAGAATAAATAACTTCACCGAAAAGAAATTTTATACGGCTGCATAGAGATGTGGAGCTTAATCCCCGATGGTCACCACACAATGCTGCTATTTCTTAACTAACTAAGATGCCAAACATCAACCATGACAAAATGCCAAAACTACACAGAAAAATTAGATGACAAGTCCTGATATATTCATAGCTGTTGTGATTTCTACGGATACAGAGTGAAATAAAAAATGGCGCAAACTGCAAACTAAGAAACCTTACTTGAGATAAAATCCTCCACATAATCCTGATTGATTTTCCCATGGGCCATTGCACCAACCTGCACATGCAAGGGGTTAAGCCTGTATTCAAGTGCAACGAAAATTTCAAAGCCTGAGATACATTAGAGAGCATACCACAAAAACAAAGTTCACGTCGTCACTAACAGAAGCCACATAATCTCTTATATCAACCAATTTCTGTGAACTAAATGAGAAGCCTGAAATGTAAGAAAGCAATGTCATCCTTCGGCTTGATGCCATTTCATCAGATAATAACTTTTAAAAGGGATTGCTAACCTATTTTGCGGGAGTTGAGGGGTAAATACTGTGTAACCGGATTCTTGATCACACGCAATAGTTTTTCACGCTTACCAACAGCAGTAATATTCAATTTTTGTAGCAACTGCACTGAAATGATTACGAGGTGTGTCAGAGAGCACAGAAAGCCAGAATGGAATTCCTGGAAGGAGACATAAAAGTACAAATGCAGGAAAATAATAGTACTGTAGCCTCCAATGCAAATAAGAGCTAGGATTAGAATCAGTTGACTTACACATGATGCCAGCAAATCGCTTATATGTCCTTGGAATACGAACATGTGGTTTAACTTCAAATAGAACACCCTTTTCTGTTTTCACATACAAAGCTCGCATTCTCCCAGCTTTATTTAGAGGGCTATCTAAAATTGCTAGGATAGCCTGGAAAACATCAGTTTTAAGATCAGTTTAGGATTTAGGGAAAAAAAAAATATATATATATATATAGATATACGAGATCTTTCCAATCAGGTATACCTGATGGGCTTCCCATCAGGGACTCCTATTTCCCGATCAAATTTTCACGATCCGAACCGTCCAATGTGTTTAAAAGGTGTTTTTAAGGGTCCCCGTGAAAAATCAGTGAAAAAAAATACCGGGAAGGGCTTGATCCGATCATTTTTCGATAAAAACTGTATATATCCGTTTTTATCGAAAAATGATCGGATCAAGCCCTTCCCGGTATTTTTTTTCACTGATTTTTCACGGGGAACCTTAAAAACACCTTTTAAACACATTGGACGGTTCGGATCGTGAAAATTTGATCGGGAAATAGGAGAATTGGGGGTCTCCCTGATGGGAAGCCCATCAGGGAGTCCTGATGGGAAGCTCACTGTATATATATATATAGGAAGCCGATCTACTAAGGACTCCCTCAAACAAAAATTTCGTGCGGACCTCACCATTTTTTGACTTTCCGGATCAAATTTTGACGATCCGAATATATAGCATTTTTAACAAAAACTGATCCGATCAAGCCCTTCCGGGTATTTTTTTTTGAAGATTTTCCGCGTGGACCGTGGAAAATGCATTTTAAAAACATTGAGCAGTTCGGATCGTTAAAATTTGATCCGGAATGGTGAGGTCCGCACGGAATTATCCTAAGGGAGTCCTCAATAGATCATTATCCTATATATATATATATATATATATATATATATATATATATATATATATGTATATATATTTGTACATATATTCAACAACCACCAGACTAAGTAAGTAGCCAACTGTCTACCAAAAATATCTGTAAAGGATACCACGTATTTCTACATAATGCAAGTTTGCGGCAATGGCCTATCCCACTACTATCATCACAAACTAAAACCAACTAAAACAAATTATGAAATGATTTCAACTAAACCAGCAAGAGCTTAATGATCAAGAAAATATACCTATAACAGATTCTTTAATAACAAGAATTTAATAGCTTCATACTCCCGCATCCTAAACTTTTCTCCCATGGAAGTGCGCAATGATATTAAGAGGGATATTGCACACATCCTTTAGACCAATTGATTATGTTCTATTACACCATGTTCTTCTTACAAGGGCTCTGCAAGTTTGCATTAATGGTTCATTTTTTCAAACTGAAACTCAGTAATAGTGTTTTACTTTTAATGCATGTCTATCTTGGCCGTTTACGTGGATTATCATCCGAGTATCGAATGTAAGACAAGTAGCATGACAGGATCATGGAACCCCAGAGAAGAAAAGGGGAACGGACATGTGACTATTAAAGGAATAAGTCCTCAAAAACGTGCATCCCTAGGGCCCCAAATAGTGCCAGCGTGTGTCACAATGCATTGGCAGTACATGGGGAGTCTGGGGAAGTACCTCTGTCGACAAGACACAGGTGCAGATTTGAGATCCGCATCAGATTCGCCACCTTCTCTCGGACACACTGAATCGAGCAGAGGAAGAACATGGTCGTTTGAAAGAGACATCGGTTTGTGCATAGTATCGAGAGGAAAAAAGAAGAGGGAAAAAGAAGCCAGAGACCTACCAGAATCGACAGCTAGGTTTCCTCCCTCTGAGCTTCAGTGATGAACCAAGGAAGTTCATCTACTTATGAAATGGCAGCGCTAGGATTTCTAGCGCAATGTTTGTATCCCATGTCTGTTTCTAATGGGATATCGGCATGAGCATATAAACCAGCTGAAAAGATTAATTAATTATACACATCCATCATGGACTGAAGTACTGAACTGTAAGCAGCTCTGCCCATTTCAAATGAAAATATGGGCTATTTTGCAAAATAATAATGCTTTCGTTAATGCTAAACCTATATAAAGAAACAGCATGCTCAGCCCAGTTAAAATAGCCAGTATATATCCAAGGTCAGACACCTCAAACCTAAAATGAAGAACGAAATCAAATGAAAATGCACCACAACACTCTCACGTCATGGAGGGCTTTCTTATGAAGAGGGCCCCTTGCGAGAGGACCCTGGTTTTCTTGAGCACCAGGCCTCAAAAAGTGTGGTCACTTTAAAACTCATCCACCTTTGTTGTCCCAGACTCACCTGACATGATGAAGAGGTGGCAAAGGCACGCCATATGAGCAGAATAGAATTAGAATATCATATACTCTTGGTAATTTTTTTGTCTGCTTCTATGGCTCTGACTCACCTGCTAAGGGCATCTCCAATAATGGAGTTAAAGGCAAAAGTTTGTTCAGAATTAGACCAGTTAGCAAGCATTTTTCTTCATTTGTGTCCCAATAGTCTAGTAAGTGAAATGTTAATTGGGCATTACATTGCGGCAGATTAGCTGCCACTTGAACTGTGAATGTGACAGCAGCTTAAATGAAGCCCACACGTAAAATTTCAGAGAAAACAGAGAGAGAGAGAGAGAGAGAAGTGAGGAAAAGGTACTGATGAGATGGGACAAAAGGCAGTGCCACACCTATAGCTATATACATACATAAACAAATAACAATAACATTGCAACACTCATTAACTTAACAACACATTTTGTCATAACAACACAAAACTGGGACCCACTTTTTACACTTGTGTCATGTAACACCACATTTGTAACCCCACGATTGGAGATGCCCTAAGAGTAATTTCTTATTCTGCAGAGTGTTTACACGTGTGTGATAAAAGTTATGTAACTGTATTATAATGCTACATCTAAGATTAGACTCTTCCTAATTTCAGCTCAAGCATGACTCCAAATCTTTCTTTCTTTAGCTGCGCAAAAATTTAACCATTTGGAACATTACAATTGCAAACCATGGGAAGGATGGAACGATAGGGGTGGGCTTCTGCAGCTTATAATCCAAGAATCTTGTATTTCACCAGAAAATATTCGCTGACTAGCTATTGTTTGTCTAATTCTTTACATGAAAAGCATTTCTGGAAGCATTATGAGTCTATGACCAACTTTTCTGATATTGTCTCGCTCTAGCTTTCGATCTCCCTAGTCTTTATAGGAAAAATTTTGGGACCACTTTAGATTGCTAAACAATGTTTTGGAAAGTAGGTGCTAAGGATAGGTATGCTACATATATTTTGTTTGAAGATAATTTATCTGTTGAGGTGAAAGAAAAAAATTCCAAGATGTGCTCAACTGTTTCACCTAAAGAAGGAAATAGTTGGAGACAAGTTCGAGTAAATATCTAGGACAAAATCATCCATAAACACAACTCTATATCTATTGTTTTTTGGTGGAAACTCTATGGTACACCTTCAATGACAAGAAGAAAGGTGCTCTTACATATCAGACAAGCAGCGTGTGAGTTCTGAAATCGATAGAACACCACAAAAAACAAAACAAAGAAATTAAGGCCAAAAGTATCTTCTACACTAATGGTATTGTGCTCCCCATCCCTTCATCATGACATACTTCTATTTAACCCCAAGTGTAGCATCCCTAATTAGCCAATCCCACATTGGTTATGGGTCGTGATACCAAGGATGGATAGATGTAAGTGACCACACCGATGGAAATATTCTCTGTCCGACCATGAAACATATACTCGCACCCAAGTCCATGCGAGATAGGTAATTTTATATGAGCTGGGCATGTTTTCTTCCCTCGTCATGGGCTGAGCATTATAAGTTTACGCAAGAGCAATGTCTTCATTTACGTCACCTCGCAATGAATATGCAAGTGGCACATTGACTCCCACCGTGCTTGCACATACTACACCAATTAAAGTGGACTTTTTCCAACCATTTACTCATTGTTCTATAATGAAAGTTGAGCTACATTTTTTTTTTATTAAAAGGCAAAAGGGTGGGAAGGGGTGACCAGCGTAGCAACCCCTAAGGGGCCTCTACACTAGTCTTGCAGTTGGCGGGACTCAAACCTAGATGGATTGTGTACGGGAGTGAGGGCGCACTTAAGTCCACTCACCCTTGCTTATAGTTGGTAACGTAGAGCTTATAGTTCTACATTAGTAATGTAGAGTTGGTAATGTAGAGCATATAAAATTCAAAAAATCAAAGCAACTTGTTTTGGGTAGTATTAAATAGTTCGCTGACCTGATGAGCAATATCGGGCCGGTAATCAGCAGGATTCTTGTTATTCCTTCGCAGAAAATTGGCATGATCATCCGAATTCAAAAGCTGGTACGTCTGCAAAGAAGAAGAAAATAAGGTCATGCAAAGAGACACGCGCACTTGCATACATACACAACTGAAGATGTAATTTAAGCCTAACTTTGTGATGTACTTAAGAAATTACCACCACGATTCAATAACTAAAGACTGGAGCTGTTATCCCCAAGTGCTTAAAATTTAAAAGCACTAAAATAGACGCCTAAGGAAGAAAAATCACAGCAAAAACTTGAGAGCTCCCAAACCAGAACTTATCAAGTAAACCAATGTGAAAGAAAGATTACAGAACTTCAGCAGACCTTTCCAACTTTTGCGACTTCCAAAGAAGCCTTCTCAAGAATGAAAATGGCACCAGTCTGGGTCTTTTGATCAAATGGTTGAATTGGAATACCGGCAAGGTCGTGTGTACCCACTTCTTTGTCCTCATCTTGTACATTTTCTGTCTCCTCTGTGCCAGCCTTCGCCTCTTTGGTCAACTCTTCAATATCTTCTCTATCATAGTTTTCTTCTCTCTGCTTTCGTTTGCGCCCTTTTATTGCAAAAGGCCGTACCATTTTTGGTCCAGGCTATGATGCTTTTCTGTGGAAAACCAAATTTATAAGCATGGGCACTACAATTCCAATTCTTTTTTTTTTTTTTGGTACAACTACAATTCCAATTCACAAACTCGTAAAGGGGAAACAAATATCAGTGCCTTCCCTAAGCTTCTTATGGAAATAAACGGTAAAGACCAACAACGCAAAGGACTCATCTATGTTACATTAGTATATGAAGCACCGGTACGCCGGGAAACTCGCCGTACGGGTACGGCTCTGGTACGGAAAATACGTACCGGGTACGGCGAAACGTACCGGGTAAGTTCATATGTTTTGGGTACGCCAATGGGTACTCCTTGGGTACGCTTGGAAGAGAGAGAGAGAGAGAGAGAGAGAGGTACGTTTGCAGAGACAGAAAGAGAGGAACTAACCTTTGCCGGAGTGTGGGAAGCAGTCGCCGGAGGAAGAGGAATCAGTCGCCGGAGGAAGATGAAGCAGACGCCCGAGTTCCAGGCGTAGGCCGCGTAGCAGTCGGCGTTTGGGAAAGTAGAACCGAACAGATCGTGACCTAGCGTTCTTCTGTTTACCCTTTGTTTTAATAGATGGCTAAAATACAGATTCACACCTCATGTTTAGTTTATTACTCTGAAGCCTCCTGTCTTGTTTCTCTTTTACATATATCTTTTACATCTAATAATGAAGTAAGCTTAAAATATATAAATATATATATAAAAAAAATATACAAAAATTAAAATATATAAAAATTATAAAAATATATAAAAAAATTACCGTACTCGTACCCTACTTTTTTGGGTTGTTGCCGTATCCCGTACAGTACCAATACATGTACCTTACACGTACCGGTACCCGTGCTCCATAGGTTACAAGGATCCTTCTCTCCTTATTTACGCAGTCAACATTGCGATCGGTGTCCAACACATTTAGCTAGACATTCACCAAGCAAGATCAAATTTTTTTTTTTTGGAAAATTTAAAATGAACTATGGGTGAAACTTCTCTGTCATGCATGAAATGCCATAATCCAGTTTCTCAAACTATCTATATCTACCCAAGGAAGTACATCACATATACTACTACTAAGAAATTTGAATATTTGACGTATGCCCATATCCGTAATAGATGGAAATTAAATAAATTTGACACAAACAGAAACATAGTAATAATACATATATATTTTTTTTTGAAACGGTCAATTCATATCACGAACAGCCGTACGGCAAAGATTACATCACAGAATACAGGAATGAACCAAAACTACCAAAATCTAAGTCTAAGCTACTGAAAAGCACACAGGCTCCAAGCTCATAGACACACCCGCCGAAGCAGACCAACACTAGGTGTCGGCACAGAGTCCGTTCTCAATTTAGTAATAGAGGATCCCAAAGGACACCTAGCTCCAACCATTAAGCATGAAACATGGATGAAATCTGTAACAAAATACTCAACGCAGGGAGTAAAGCAAAGCACCCGAAAAATGGGCTAATCAAACCACCAAAAGGGGCAAACAAACAAAGAAAAGAAAAATAAGAAATAAAGAAAAGAACTCCGGGCAAAAAAACTGATGCCGAAATCGCTGCACCGGTACCGACACCTTATTCAACAGAGAGGCCAAACCTCAGCCCCAAGCTTCAAACCTCCACAGATCGACCCAAAACAAACAGGTCCCGTAACGTAAAGAGTGGATTCTTTGATCCTCCCTTTCCTTGTCATGGCCCATCATCTCATTGGTCGACTATGATATCAATTTAGGTTAGATCAACTACACTCAGGGGCGAGACAGGAAAGAGAGGAGCTGCACCAACAACTATATTATAAAAGATGGAAGGGGTCTCTTGGGTGAAGGTGCTAGTGAAATGCCCAATCACTTCATTAATCAAATGCCAAACTCAATCACAAGCTATAAAGGGGGAAAAATCCACTGTGGGGGCTAGGGATTCCAGAGCCTTAAACGAGAGGGGGGCAGTCTCAGAAGCAGTTGAAAGGAAGGAGGTTAATCTTATTATTTTGATATTGAGGATTCTGTGGTTTGGTTGCCTTGTTCTAATGGAGTGTACTCTTCTCATTCTGTTTGGGAAGCCATCAGAACCAAATTCCCTGCATAAAGTAGCGGTAGCGGTGTGACTTTCTTCGTGACTTGACTGCTAGACTGCTTTCCTTTGGCGGTATCGTATCTAAGAGGTAGTACTAGGACCTGGGCCTTCGGCTGGGAACTTCCTTCTAGAAAAGAGCCACTTAAAGGAAGTTAGTATCGGATCGGACGGTACGACACTTCGAGATATAGAATCTCATTCTTCTTTTCAGTACAATCAGTGTCCCTTCTTTGCTTCTTTTGTTTGAAATAGGACCGAGCCGAGTATAATCCGGTTGTAAAGAAAGAAACTGTCGGAGTGGTTCCATCCCATGTTGACCTATTCATGCTTTCTTTCTATCCATCTTGATAAAATAGAAAAAAGAGAAATGAAGACTAGCCCTTCTTCATGTCCTACAGAAATTTGGATTTCATGGGAATTTTCTTAATTGGGTTGCTGCTATACTGGCTTCCGCTAAACTTTCAGTGCTGGTGAGGCGGACGATGGATGTATGGCAGCGAACAAAGTGGTGGAAGGAGGAATTAGAAGATGGAGGGTGAGGAGTAGGATGAGGGGGTCGAAAAGAGGAGGAGATGGGAGGCCAGCCGAGGAGGGGGGGAGGGGGAAGAGGGAGAGGCGGCGGCCTCTCCCCCTCCCAGATCTGAAAGTTTTGCTCTATCTCTCTCTAACTTTAACGCCGGCTATGAATTTGAAGGTTGTAATAATACATATACAATGTTTAGGATTCGTCGTAGAACAAAATAATCATAAAAAATTTGACATTTGTAACTAGCTCCAGGACAGTCCAACCAATTATTATGTAGTCATCACGGTCTCGTTGCCATCTGATAGGATTTGGGGTGGAAATGGAGAAAATTGAAGAAGGAACGGGAATTTTATTGTCGAGGAACAAATGGAATTACAGAACCTAGCAATGGAGCTCTCATCCAAAGCTTACAATTGAATTATACATTTCAGAATGCCTTCACTCCTCTCATTATAACGAAAAACTACCTAACAACATTTCCCGTTAATCCTAACCAATGTTACGCGGACTCGTCGTTTTCGGTGGAGTACCCATGTTGACACGATCCGACATGGGTGCGGGTGCGGGATTTGTGTCGGGGTGCGACGCATTGAATCTGGACACGGCTAAGTATGATGTTCTCGACGGAGAGAGAGAGAGAGAGAGAGAGAGAGAGAGAGAGAGAGAGAGAGAGAGAGAGAGAGAGAGAGAGAGAGAGAGAGAGAGAGAGAGAGAGAGCAACAGCAGCAGATCGAAGGAGGAGGAAGAGATCAAAGTATAGATGAAGAAGATGAGGATAAGAGGAGGAGAGAAGGGAGCTTACGCGTAGAGAGAGAGAGCTCTGCTGCGAGATGACGTTGATGAAGATGCTGATTGCAGCAGCTGCTGCAACAGAGAGACGAAGAAGAAGAAGAAAGAATTATGTGGGGGTTATAATATTATCGGGCTTCTCTCTGTCTCTCTCTTCTTCTTTTTTTATCTGTTATTGGGCTTCGTGTTGGGCCTCTTTATTAAATTGAAGTTAATGAGTTTGTATTGTGGGCCTTCTTTTTCAATTGAACCACTCATGGGTTAATTACAATCTGGGTCTACCACGTCTATAAAATACTAAAAATACTAAAAAAATATTTAAAATATTTTTAAAAAACTGAAAAATTACTAAAAATATATTTAAAAATGTTTAAAAAATCAAAAAAATAAAAAAATGTTTGTAAAAAAGTATTAGATGGCGTATCCCCATACCCGTGTCCAAATCTGGATCCATATCCCTGTATCCTCTATTTTTTTACTTGACACGTCTGACACCTAGATTCGTACCCGCACCCGAGTTCGAGCAACACAAATCCTAATGAGGGTGCGAATCACCACCATATCATAGAGGCGAAGCAGAAACACAATCATTGTGTTCACTTCACATTTCCAAAAAAAAATTCAAAAAGATTCTTTCCTCATCTGTCATCTCTCCAATCATTAATCACATTTCTCTCTCTACTCATACCCTCTCTCCAATTATTATTCTCATTTCTCTCTCTATCTCTCTCCAATTATTATACCTCTCTCTAATAATTATTTTTTTTAAAAACCCATCCAAACACTATCTCAAAAATATTTCTCAAAATATTCTTTTCAAAACTCTTAACCAAACAAAGCGAAATCTCATTTGGATTTTAACTCGACTAGGCACGAGAAACAATGATATCTTACACCGGACTTGCATTTCTTATTCGTACAGTTCTTCTCAGATAAGAAAACAATCACCAATATCCATCTACATCGAACTGATAAATAATCTGGTGATAAAAGTACATATCTCAAAGGAAACAGGGGGGAGAGAGGGAGAGAGAGACCTGAACAATAATTTGGCGACTAGTGACTACTTCGTATAAGTTGGTTTGGATAAGGAGATTTCCCCTTTTTTGCTAGACGTAAGTAACTTGGCTTCTCCTCCTCCTCTTCTTCTCCTTCCGTTGGGTTTGCGGTTAGGGCTTTTCTACAATATTTGTTTTGGGTAAATTAAACTAATTATCCTTCAAGTTTCCGGACAATGATATACAAAAAACTCACAATTTTTGAAAATTACATTCAGACCCCACCTGGGATGCTTCTGTATTCTTAGCTCTCACAATTAGTCCCTCTATCCTAACTTGATAGGCCACTACGAAATTACGTGTAATTTTCAAACTACAAAATAATATATTATAAAAAAAAATTGAATTTTTTTTTGCACCGTATTATAGTTCTCAATGAGATTTATCAAACAAGATCCATATTGACAAAAAAATTATTTTTGCAAGTACATTATTTTTTAGTTTGGAAATTGCACGTAGTTTCGTAGTAGACCATTAAATTGGGACGGAGAGAGTACTTTTGTTGAGCATAGTGTTAAACTTTAGCCGGACACGTCATGAATGTTTTCGACACCATTTTTTAACATTTTGGGATTCTCTTTTTTACATTATGGGTGTTTGGCAAGTCAAAGCAATAACATATTTTCCCAAATTATGAGTTTAGAGATGAGAAGCGAGAAAGGGGGTGTTTGGAAGCCTCTCTTTTTTACTTTTTTGTATTTTGCAATTTGTATTTTTGGCTTTATAAATTGTGGTCAGAATCGATTATCGAATCTATAAAGTGTTTGATAGATAAGTGGAAGATAAAATTTACAATGGGCGTAATGTTTGATAGATATGTGCAAAATACAATTTGTAAATCTTTTTGTTAACTAAAATGGGAAAAAGTAAAAAATGAGAAGTCAAAAAGCTCTTTCTCCCTTTACTTTTACCTTTTGCTCCCCTTCATCAAAAAACAAAAATACATTTTGTTAGAATTCATTTTGGTAAGGGATATCCAAACAAGCGAAATTGAGAAATGGGAAGGAAGCTCCCAGACACCCTAAAGAGGGGGAGATAGCTTTTATTTCACATTTTCAGATTTTATGTAATTTACCCCTTTATTGAATTACCCATTTACCCCTGTTTTCTTCTTACTGGAGCCCCTTTTTCACTTTTTTTTTTTTTCAAGTTCTCAAATTATGGGTTTTGAAATTATGGCTCCTTTTCACCCTGTTTTTCTCCATTATTTTTTTCTGTAATGTTTAAGTTGTCTATTTTTGAATTTTAGTTAATCGTTGTTTTAATTTCCTCTTCTTTTATCAAAAAAAAAAAAACTTAATTCAGAAAATAATATAATTTCACAAAAACTCAATAATGCAATAATGAGTAGTGGAAAAGGAGGGAGCCAAATAGATAACAAAACTATTTTTACAATACACCTTTTAAAAAATGCTCTAATCATTGGTCATACACATTATAATATCACAAAACTAGGAGCAACATGGTAAAAAACCAACACATAATTTATTTTGATCGTTTATCTCTCGAACAATATTGTGTTACAAAATGCATTCCACGCCCATACAC
This sequence comes from Vaccinium vitis-idaea, assembly GCA_963854785.1. Classification (NCBI taxonomy): domain Eukaryota; kingdom Viridiplantae; phylum Streptophyta; class Magnoliopsida; order Ericales; family Ericaceae; genus Vaccinium; species Vaccinium vitis-idaea. Next base: position 27,409,561 of record OY978218.1, read on the forward strand.
TCCAATAAAAAATAAAATGCATTCCATAATTCAAATAGCCAAAAAGACAAAATATTAAAAATTAAAGCAAAAAAGGAGCCTCCCAAACACCCCATAAATCTACCAACACCCAATTGATTCGCTAAACCTCATAGGACGGCATCCGAATTGTCCATCTCCGCAACTGATGGTTCAGATTTACAAAAGAATATTTATCGGTAAGAGTTAACAAATATATTTGAATCATTGATTAGCGAAATGGACAACTCGAATGCGCTCTACAGGGTGCACTGCAATGTTTGCACTAGTAAGATCCCCTATTGTGAGAAATGTCGAGAAATTGAGGGGGGGGAAAAAAGTTGTGTTTTATGGGGCTTTGGCAGGCTAGGTCAGTCCGCAAATGTCACACCCCACTCCGGCAAGACCAAGCCTACCGAGAGTGGTAGGACCACCTGACAAAATCTATACCCATTTAGGGATACTCGCATCCCTAAGAGATAAAATAACATTTAATGTACTGCAACCCACAGCAGAAACGCACAACATATAGAAATACATCAATACCATAGACATACATAGAGTTCACAACTTCCCAACATTAGTACAAGTCCAAAGTACTGGACTATTACACAACCACACAATCCTCACAAAACAAATATGTACATAGTACCCACAGTCTGACTAGAGTAACAAAAACAACCACTATAAACACCTGACTGGCACTGTAGTTGGACCGACATCTAGCTCATCCAGGTATCTGCAACCAAAAAGGTTACAGGAGAATGTACGTTAGCAACATAATAAAAAGAAATGTTGAAGCTCCTTAGATGGATTGAAGTTTAAAATCATCCACTTCATAATATTCCCAACCATCTTTCTTTGCTTCCAAAACTCATTTCCAAAGAGGATTTTCACTAATCATTTTCTCCCTCATTCCTCATAATATAAATCACGTAAATTTTTACCAAGTGTGCCAACGAGTCGTCGACCTCACGACCGGGAGTTAAGACGGTACCGTTACCTCGCTCACAGGCTCACATATAGTGGCGGTGACGAGGGCCATTCTTTATCACCAATGGTAGGTGCAATCCACACAGTAAGCAAGAACTAAGCTTCCACTGCTCACATTTGGCACAGCCCACGAATGCAAGATGCCAACCTTGCAAACAAAAATGCTAGCACACAGCCAGATGGCACAGCCCACGAATGCAAGATGCCAACCTTGCAAACTAAACATTGGCACAAAAGGCATAAAAATTCTCTTTTCATCCATTCAAAAATATTTGATCCATCCAAACAAGAATATTGCCATCATGTACCCAGAAAAATTAAGTATCAAAGGAGCTTTCACAAACAATAATAATCATAAAACAATTTTGAAAACACAACATTTCTATTCATTATAGAACATGTACATTCTCACCTGACAAAAAGACTAACTTCTCTAAACCTCTATCCTCTACGATCTGGAGACGTAACCGTGATCCTCCTCACGTTATCCTCACCTAAAAAAAATATAGTTTATAAGGCATCCATAAGTCTCACGTTCACCCCATGCTTAAATGCAAGTGAAATGCATGAATATGCAATAAACCACATTACAACCTGATGCTCTCCGAATTTTCAAAATTAATCTACACATCCTTTTTCCACGAAATTATTACCACACACACTAGACACATATAGGAACATCATATCAAAAATTCAGAATTTTATGAGCTTGATAGCTATTATTAAACCAACACCAAACAGACCAATACCCTGCTGTAAAATTACAAAAACAGATTTTTCTTCAACTTTAAACCAAAAACTGCTATATCTCAGAAATAATTGGTCTATGTGGCTTATATATTCCAAAATCCCTATGTGTCTAGTTTCTAACAAATCAAGCGGAATGAAAATTAGAGTTTTCTAGGCCAAATTAAGCCCGTTTTCGTGAAGCATGGCAGAGCTGCCAGCAACAGGTTCCCACAGACAGCAGCCCGGTAAAACATTTTTAATAAATTCTACACTTCACGAAAAATTCTGACAATTTTACACGATCTATATAACACATAAATAAAACTACGGTTAAAATATCATAATTTTTGGAGTTGAAATACTATAGACGAAAATTCGTACCTTTACTCAGAAATTTTCCCCCAAACTTCTCACTTCCTCCTTCTCTCTCTCTCTCTCTCTCTCTCTCTCTCTCTCTCTCTCTCTCCCCCTCTCTCTACGTGATTGAGGCAGAAAAATGGAAGTCTGGGTCTTCCAAAGTCTTCCAATCTCATCCCATAAGGGGTGAGGTGTCCCCTTCTTACAAAATTTTCCACAAAAACATTTAATGCCAACCCACACCTTGACAAAATGATTCCTCTCCTCTTGACTTCTTTTTTTTTTTTTTTTGGTCACAAACTACACATATAATTGGAACACAAGCATAATAGGTGTATGTATTTAAGCTATGCATGAACTATTAATAACATGACATGTCATTCACCGAATGGTTTATGAAATGAATATGTGCATGAAATGCGCTATCACGTGAAATGCAGATGCATGTTAGGAACAGGTGTCACAGCAAAGCGGGCACCCAAGCCGCTAGTCCGCAAAGCTAGTACCCAAGCCCACCCGCGATATGGGTTGCGCGGGATTTGTCTCCAAGCCACGTCATGAAAATTGGGAGCAATCAATTGAAGGTGCACTCCATTGTGCAATGGTAAGAAAATGAGTATGCACTCCATAAGGGTGAGCATGCACTGGATTAGTTCGGTTTTGTCGTAAACCAAGAACCAAGCTAATTATGGATTATGAATTTAAAAACCAAACCATAAAATTCATAGAACCAAAACAATCCAAACCATTAATAAACGATTCAGTTTCGGTTATGAACCACAGTTTACTTGAGATTGAGATATCATCTTCATAAACTATTTAAGGCAAATGTATGAGTTCAACACTTTGGTGTACACCAAATGTACACTATCTGTGTGTGACCAATTTAGAGTCCCACACAAATGATCGGAATCGTTCAATTTATTTAAAATATGTTTTTAAGTGTTCTTCTAAAAAATCAACTTGTTTAGATATCCATAAAGACTCAGTCGATTTTTGTTCCCTGAATTTGCCATAAAATAATTGACTATATTGATTGAGCCTTTACTGGTGTTCGAATGCCCTGATTTTTTCTAAAGACCTGTAAATAATATTTTAAATAAACTGAACCGCTCCGATTTTATTGTGGGTCCCTAAAATGGGTCCTACACGGGAGATGTACATCAAAGTGTTGTACCCATAGTTGGACTCGAAAATAATTGACTAATCTCAACAAGCGTGTAAGTTTAGTGTATTCAAATCATAGGAATATGTTATGATCATATATAGAAGTTTAGGGATTTAATTTGAGAAGTGAAAGAATAGGGCAGTGGAATGGAGCATTAGGTTATAAAATTTATTAACCATGGAAAAAAAGTTTATTCAGTATACTCAAATCGGATTTATAATATATATATATATATATATATAGAAGCCGGTTCTAGTCCGGGATCCGGACCTCCATGACCGAACATTTTTTTGACGATCCGAGCCGTCCAATGTGTTCAGAAGGTGTTTTCAAGGGTTCACGCGAGAAATCTTCAAAAAAAAAATACCGGGAAGGGCTTGATCCAAGCAGTTTTTCGCAAAAACTGTAAATATACACCTTTTTGAAGATTTCCCGCGTAGACCTTGGAAAACACCTTTTGAACACATTGGACGGATCAGATTTTCTCAAAACAATTTGCAACACAAAAAAACCTGACTGGAGCCGTGGGGTATATATATATATATATATATATTATAAAAGGGCTCAGTTTTTTGAATCCCTTATATTTTCAACCCTTGGATTCAATGCATGGTTGAGATTGATTTTCACGTCAGCCCTCAAAGGTTTAGATCGATTAAGATTTTAATTGATAGCCAAGATGCATTTTCGGGCTCAGATTTTGCCCACCTAAATGGTTAGCCATACTTGGGAACCCAAAAACGTTACCTAATTTGGTACTCAATCAGAGGAAATTAAGAAGCAGCCCAAAGTCATTACCATAACTCACTTGGAAACCCAATTTATATTGGGAAGCCAAAAGCCTAATTCTACATTTGCCACACAAAAAAAAAGAAGCCAAATTCTACATTTACAGTGCAACAAATCGTACTCTCTCTCTTCCCTTACTTGCTTTATCTCTTCCACCAATAAATCAGATTTTGCCCGCCTTTGTTTATGAGTTATAATTCCCGCCGACCGAAGGTGACAGGTAAATCAAATTACCATCTTCACCAATCTCATTTCTTTTTTGAGTTTTTTCCACTATTTCTTCTACCTCTGTTTCAGCACTTTTACATTTACTCAATTGACCTTTTTGGACTTCATGTTTTGGTGTTGGTATGGTCTAATTTTTTTTTGCAAGCACGAATTGGGTTATCGGCGCAAACATTTTGCGATTAGGTAGAAGATTGCAGGGGTAGGAGCAACAATCTCCTGGGTAACCAAGCTTCTTGGCCTAGGCCACTTCCACCTCCCATTAGTAATAATAAAACTCTCTTTTGCTACCAAAGGTTTGCCCAGAATTAAGGTAAAACTGTTACCAAATCCCATGTTACGATACATGGACAGGTGTGATAATTGACTACGTACTATGTTATTGGCTTATTGCTCAATGTTTGTGTTGAGGAGACGAAGAAGACAATAATGGAATCTCATTAGTATACTTGCGCTCAAATTTCATTTGGTGGAGTGCCTTCAGGCACGGGTCATTCACTAGTATATATATAGGAGCTTCCAATAACCCTTATTTAACTTACCATGCGGACCTCACTGTTCTCTAGGTAATTTTGATGATCCGAACTGCTCAATGTTTTTAAAACGTGTTTTTAAGGGCCTACATGGGAAATCTTCAAAAAAAAAAAAAAATTACCCCGGAAGGGCTTAATCTGAGCGATTTTGGATCTTTCTCGTGTAGGCCCTTAAAAACACGTTTTAAAAAACATTGAGCAGTTCGGACTACAGTTTTTCTCCAGACCTGTTCAAATCAAGCCCTTCCGAGTATTTTGTTTTGAAGATTTCCCGCTTAGGCCGTTAAAAATGTGTTTTAAAAATATTGAGCGGTTTGGATCGTCGAAATTTGGTCCGGAAACACGAAAATGGGCTAGGTCCACCTAGAAAAGTTGTATAATGGACCCTTATTAGAAATTAGTCATATATATATGTGTGTGTGTGTGTGTGTGTGTGTGTGTGTGTGTGTGTGTGTTTGTTTGTATGTATGTATGTATGTATGTATGTATGTATGTATGTATGTATACATACACGGGTTCGGATTGGTTTGGAACCAGAACCATTACGTAAATTCATATACCAAACCATTTAACACAGTTTCTAATTTTTAAAATCCAGGACCAAACCACATTACCAAACAACCGAACCAAACCATTTGGTTTGGACTGGACTCACAGTTTTATAGTGATTTTGCTCACCCCCAACAACCCAATTTGGACTGGACTCGCGGTTTTATAGTTATTTTGCTCACCCCAACACCCCAATTGTGAAACTGGTAAAAAAATTTCAAAAGGGAGATTTTGTCTATGCATCCACTGATTACACTTCACCAACCCCATCTTCCTTGCAACTAGGGGTGTAAACGAGCTGAGCCGAACTGAGCTTAGTCAAGCTCAAGCTCGGCCCATTCGAGCCCTTAGCGAGCCGAGCCAAGGTAATTTACTTAACGAACCATCTTAAATGAGCCAAGCCTATATAAACAAGCTAAGCTTTTGCAAGCCGAGCCAAGCTTTACCGAGCTCGTTTACTAAACAAGCCTAAGACTTGAACTCGAGCTCATCACTAAATGAGCCAAGCCGAGCCACGAGCTACTCACGAGCAGCTCGGTTCGTTTATAGCCCTACTTCCAACAAAGATATACGGGTGATTTTACCTCATACTACGGGCTTCATATTAATATATATAATTCAAAACCGACAAATTTTTATTACTCCCTTCGTTCCCTTTTTATTGTCGACTTTTCATTTTGGACTATCCCTTAATAAATGTTTGTTTTGAAAAGTTAATGGATAAAAAGTTTAACAATTATTTATTTTGTCATTTTGAAAATTTAGTGGGTAAAAAGTTAATAGTAAAAGTAGAAGTAAAAGTTGATGTGAAAGTGTAAAAATTGATTTACAAAGCAACACACTTAAAAAAAGGACGATGGAAGTATTATTTTTGGCTTTATTCAAGAAAATAGGGGGTGTTCCACTAACTTGGGTTTTTTGGTTTTTTGGATGTTTTAGTTTTGCAAAAAAACTAACTTGTTCCACTAACTAGTTTTTTGGTTTTTAGTTTTGCAAAAAAACTAACTTGTTCCCCTAACTAGTTTTTTGGTTTTTTGGTTTTTAGTTTTGCAAAAAAACTACCTTGTTCCATTAAACTAGTTTTTTGCATGTTTAGTTTTGCAAAACAACTAACTTGTTCCACTAACTAGTTTTTTGGCTTTTTTGGTTTTTAGTTTTGCAAAAAAACTAAGTGGTTTTTTGTTAGTTGATAGGCACGTGGGAAGCTTGCTTATCAGGCGCCTAAGTAGGGGGTTTTAGCATGTTAGACGTGCGTTTTGAGCTTTATTTTCCGATTAATATGTGCATGTGGTATTTGTGGGTGTTGAGCGTATTTTGCAGATAATTCAGGGATTTGGGTGCAATTTCGTGATATTGGAAGTGCATGCACGTCGATCAGGAGTTGGAGGAGAGCGGAGTTTGCATGAAGTGATCGAAAACCGTCGGGAGCGCTACCCCAATTCCTTGGAGCGCTCCAATTGGGCAGCACAAAGAGGTCCCAAAAATGAACAGAAAGTTTTTGAGCGCTACACCAAAAGTGGTGTAGCGCTACCGGCGTAATAGCGTTAAAGAGTCAATGGTCAAGAGAGAAGCAACGGTCAACGCGGCGCTTAAAGGAGGCGGTAGCGATACCTACATTTTCCTGTAGCGCTACCGAGCAGCTATCTTGGCTCACTGAACGGTGTCGTTCGGTCTTTCCGCGGAGAATATTTCCGGATTTTTATTTGTTTTTCATTAGGATTAGGAGATTAGTATAAATACTCTTATTAGAACCCAGATTAGGGTTCCACGAATTTTCCTTAGATTTTGTCCTTCAAAGTTTTCGGCTACCGTTTCTCATTCAGCATTCTACATTCAAGTTTCGTTCCAGAATTCCAGTTTTCAGATTGTTTTTGCGGATTGTTAATCGAGTTCAATTCTTGTCTTGCAATTTACGGTATCATTATCTATTGTTTTCATATTTTAATCTTTGAGTATGCTTAGATCTAGGTTTAATTTGTTTTCTGCAATCAATACTATCATGAGTGAGTAGTCGTTTTGAGTGCGGCTGCGGGGCGAAGGCGCCGCAAGTCTGGTCTAATTAATGTTTCACCTCGGTGCCGAATTAACTTGTTTTTCGGGTAGTTTTAGGAAACGAAAATTCCTCTAACAAACAAAACCCAGGCATCGCCGGAATTCGAATGCGCACGGAATCTGGTGACAGGTGGTGCGCATTTGTTAGGGAGCCTTTTCTTATTCTAAAATCAGTAAAAAGAGAAATTGTGGCCCGAGTAAACATTGGTTAGGCTAGACGCGGTCGCCGAATTCCCTCAGCTGTGCTCTCTTTATTAATTTGCATTCAGTCAATTTAGCTTAGTAATTTAATTAAGAAATCTCACAAAATCAAAGGGTAGCTACTTAAGAGCTAGTTCAAGCTGCACTCTCTCGCTTTTGAGTCAAGCACTCCAGTCGTCTCTGTGGTTCGACTCCGGTACTTCCGGAATTATTGTGCTACACTGGTCAAGAGTCCTACGCTTGGGACGCGTCATTATTCGTCTTATTTTTAGTCACCTGGTCGGTCAAGCATTTTTGGCGCCGTTGCCGGGGACGGCAGCGAGTGTTCAGAAGTGTAGAGTCGTAGTGTAGTTTTGTCTTTTAGTTCAGTCATCATAGGTAGAGGTAAGAAGGGTTCTCCTAGGCAGGACCCTCTTTATTTCCGTGACCCTACGAATCGTTTAGTTCGACGAGAACAGGGGTCAGGTCAGTCTGTGTCTACCAGTGCTTCATCTTCTAGTTCGGGGTTAGACCTAGCTCAGGCAGAGTCTATTCCCATTAGTGGTCTTTATATAGAATTACCGTTTGAGTCAGTTAGTGTCAGTAATCCACTTTACCAGTCAGAGTCAGAGTCAAAGTCCGAATCAGAGGTAGGTAATATGGCTGATCAGCAAGTAGTGCAACAGCCATCTTTAAGGCAACATCTTTACCCAGAGAGGTCCACTCCTGAAGGACCCATTGTGTTTCCCCGTGAGACACAAGAGGCACGTAATGCTTTCACTGTTAAACCCGGTGTCCTAAACAGCCTCCCTACTTTCTATGGGAGGGAGTGCGATGACCCATACGAACATGTGCGGACATTCGAGGGATTGGTGCGCAACATCGCGTCCAATACCCAATACGAGAATGCATGTCTCAAGCTGTTTGAGGCAACACTTAAGGATGGTGCACTAATGTGGTTTAGGATGCAGAAGCCTCAGTCTCTTACCACCTGGGCGCAAGTGCGCGATGCTTTCTATAGGAAGTACTTCTCTGAGGCTAAGTCTGTGAGTTTTAGGCGTCAGATCCAAGGGTTTAGACAGGAGAAAGGTGAGTCATTTCTTAAGGCTTGGGAGCGCTTTAAAGAGTTGATCCTCAGATTGCCACACCATGGCTTTGAGAGGATTCAACTAGTCGAGTTTTTCCACCTGGGTCTCAACGCTGAGACCATCCAGCACATAGAGTATTCTTGCAAGGGGGACGATTTCTTGTCCAAAACAGCTGACCAAGGGTGGGATTTCTTAGATGACTTAGCTGATAGGCAGAGAGCCTTGGAACCATCTGATTTTGATCGAGCCGGACCTTCTGGGTCCAATATTGTCCCTGTCACCATTCGTGACCAGCGACTTCAGGCTCAAGTTGAGAAAATGGCTCAGAGGTTAGAAGAATTAGAAGTGAGACAGACTCGACCAGTTCATGAAGTTAGTGTTGAGGAAGTCTGTGTGTGGTGTGAATGCAAAGGGCACATCGCAACCGCTTGCCCTGGGTTTCTAACAGCCAAAGGGGCAAGTCAGTTCAATCAGGAGGAGGTAAATGCAGTGAGGATTTGGGATCCATATTCTAATACATATAATCCAGGATGGAGAGATCACCCTAACTTTGGGTGGTCAGATACCAGACCTGCAGGTGGAGGCCAAGCTCAACCCCTTGCGCTGCCTCCGCCACAGCAATTTCCTCAGTCCCAATCTTTCAGGCCTCCGCAGGGCCAAGTCATTCCATACCACTACCAGCAACAGCCTGGTAGGGGGGCAGGTCCATCCACTCGTGGTCCTCCCCCGGGTTATTCACAGATGGTAGGCCGTGACCATAAGTTAGAAGAGAATGTCAATTCCATGATGCAGTCTCAGATGACATTCCAGACTAAGACAAGGCAGCAAATAGGAGCCCTTACCACCCAGATGTCCCAACTCACTGCGATTATTAGTCAAATGCAGCAGGAGAAGGGAAAGTTCCCAGCCCAGGGTACTACAGCGGGAGCCCATTACTTGGGAAATTCTTCAGGTCCTAATGTTCAGGGTCAGAATCAGGAGGAGGCCAAGTCGGTTACTATTCTCAGAAATGGGAAGGAGATCGACAAGTCCATCCCACCAAAGCAAAAACCAGCTCCACCCCTGGAGTCGGTTGATGCATCAAGCGCAACCCCTGAGAGTGTAGAGAAGTCACCTGAGATGGTGGTGCCTGCTGTTGCGGCCCCCACGACTCAAACGCCGCCAGCAATACCATTAGCCCCATTTCCCCAAAGGCTGGCGGTGAAGCCTAAGCAGAGCATGAACCATAAGATGCTCGAACTTTTTAAGAGGGTGCAATTCCCTATTACTCTGATGGAGGCAATAGAGTCTTTTCCACAGTGTGCGAAGGTACTGAAGGACCTTTGCACGACTAAGCGCAAGAATCAGAACAACGTGGTTTTGACAGAGCAAGTGAGCTCCATCCTTCAGACTGAGATTCCTGCCAAGTGCAAGGATCCAGGGTGTCCCACCATACCCATAGCAATTGCAGGGCAGACGTTTGATAAAGCCTTGTTGGATTTGGGAGCAAGTGTCAACTTGCTCCCCTATTCAGCATTTTTGAGATTAGGCCTTAGGAATCTGAGAGAGACCCCTGTCACACTCCAGTTGGCAGACCGGAGTGTTAGGGTTCCGAAAGGGGTGGTGGAAGATGTGTTGATTCGGGTGGGCGAGTTCCAATTTCCTGCGGACTTCATTGTCCTTGATATTAGTCCAGGTCCCGAGGTTTTAGAAAAGACTCCCATCATTCTAGGTCGTCCTTTCTTAGCCACTTCCAATGCCGTCATGAACTGCAAAACTGGCAAGGTTCAGTTATCTGTTGGCGAGGATAGGATGGAGGTAGATGTTTACAGTGTTAGCACCCTAGGAGAGGATGATGAGGAGACAGAGGAGCTGTGTCTGATAGACACGCTCATTCAGGAGCACATTGATACAGTCCTATATAAGGACCCTCTAGAGGTGGCCCTTACCACTGAGGAGGTATCTTTCTTAGAGTCGGCAGAAGTAGGCACGTTTCGTGAGATGTTAGCGGTTGAGGATGAGTGTGAGGAGTTATATGGGGTCGCTCATGACCTAATGTTCGAGCCTCTGGGCAACCCTCCGCCCAAGGTTCTTTCGTCTCTAGTTCAGCCGCCTAAACCAGAGTTGAAACCTCTCCCGGACACACTCAAGTATGCCTTTCTCAAAGGCAATGATACTTATCCGGTAGTGATCTCCTCAACCCTTGAGGAAGATCAAGAGAGGAAGTTGCTTGATTTACTGAGAGAGCATATAGGCGCGCTTGGTTGGACCATAGCTGATTTGCATGGTATAAGCCCCACGGTGTGTACACACCGAATCATTCTTGAGGATAGTGTTAAACCGTCTAGACAGCCTCAGCGGCGCTTGAACCCAAATATGAAAGAGGTGGTGCGGGCTGAGGTGCTTAAGCTTTTAGATGCGGATATTATATACCCGATTGCCCATAGTGAGTGGGTAAGCCCAGTACAGGTTGTGCCTAAGAAGGCTGGGGTCACAGTGGTGACCAATGAGCAGGGAGAGCTAGTACCGACCCGCATTCCTACAGGTTGGAGAGTTTGCATTGATTACCGGAAGCTCAACGCGAGCACCCGGAAAGACCACTTCCCTCTCCCTTTCATTGATCAAATTCTGGAGAGGGTGGCTGGTCGAGCCTTTTATTGTTTTCTAGATGGGTACTCAGGATACAACCAGATAGAGGTCGCAATAGAGGACCAGGAAAAGACTACCTTCACCTGTCCGTATGGTACATACGCTTACCGTCGCATGCCCTTTGGGTTGTGCAATGCGCCTGGTACCTTTTCCAGGTGTATGATGGGGATTTTTAGTGATATGGTTGAGCGCATCGTAGAGGTATTTATGGATGACTTCTCGGTTTTCGGGGACTCATTCGATGGATGCCTCGAGAATTTAGGTAAGGTCTTACAGAGGTGCGAGGAGAAACACTTAGTGCTAAATTGGGAGAAGTGCCACTTCATGGTGACCCAAGGGATTGTGTTAGGGCACATTGTGTCCTCCAAGGGTATTGAGGTGGACAAGGCTAAGATAGACTTGATCCGTAATCTTCCTACTCCTAAGTCTGTCAAAGATGTGCGGTCATTTCTTGGACACGCTGGTTTTTACCGGCGGTTCATTAAGGATTTCAGTGCTATCTCCCGTCCATTGTGCCAACTGCTGGCAAAGGACGCACCATTTGTGTGGTCTGAGGCATGTGAGGGGGCTTTTCTTAAGTTGAAGCGGAGTCTCACAACTCCGCCGATTGTGCAGTCCCCTGATTGGAGTCTCCCCTTTGAGTTGATGTGTGATGCTTCTGACTATGCAGTCGGAGCTGTTTTAGACAGAGGAGAGGGAAAGACCCATGTGTGATTTACTACGCGAGCAAGACACTCAATGAGGCCCAAATGAATTACACCACAACTGAGAAAGAGTTGCTAGCGGTAGTGTTTGCGTTGGATAAGTTTCGGTCCTATCTAGTGGGCTCGCAGATCACGGTGTTTACCGATCATGCTGCCCTGAAGTATTTGATGACCAAACAGGATGCGAAAGCTCGCCTTATCCGGTGGATTCTGCTTCTGCAAGAATTCCACCTTGTCATTAAGGATAAGAAGGGGGTCGAGAATGTCGTAGCTGACCATCTGTCTCGTCTAGAGTTTGAGGACCCCACCTCTGATCTTCCCATTAGAGATTCTTTCCCAGATGAGCAGTTGTTCGCTGCTAATGAGTGCCCATGGTATGCTGATATCGCCAATTATTTGGTGACTGGGCAGATTCCTTCTCATTGGTCTACCCAGGAGAAGCAGCGGTTTTTGAGGAGTGTCCGCCAGTACATATTTGATGACCCTTATTTGTTCAAATACTGTGCGGACCAGATTGTGCGTAGATGTGTCCCCGAGTCTGACCAGCAGGGGGTCATTGAGTTCTGTCATAGCGAGGCGTGCGGTGGTCACTTCTCTGCGAAGAAGACCACCGCCAAGATTCTGCAGTGTGGGTTCTGGTGGCCCGATATGTTCAAGGGCGTCCACTTGTTTTGTAGGTCATGTGACCGTTGCCAAAAGCTTGGCAAGTTGTCTGCACGTAATGAGATGCCCCTCAGGCCTATTCTTGTGCTCGAGGTATTTGATTGCTGGGGCATCGACTTTATGGGTCCATTTCCTATGTCTCACGGGTATGAGTACATCTTATTGGCGGTGGATTATGTGTCGAAGTGGGTGGAAGCGATCCCCACTAAGTCTATGGAGTCGAAAGTCGTGCTAGAATTTCTTAAGACTAACATTCTGTCGAGGTTTGGCGTGCCACGCGCCATTATCTCGGATCAGGGCACGCATTTCACAAGTCGGTCTTTTGCGAAGTTGATGGGGGAGTTTCATGTTACTCATAAGGTATCCACATCATACCACCCCCAAACCAATGGGCAGGCCGAGTTAGCGAATAGGGAGATCAAGCGGATTTTAGAGAAGACCGTAGGTGTGACTAGGAAGGATTGGTCCACTAGGTTGACTAATGCGTTGTGGGCCTACCGCACTGCTTACAAGACCGTTTTGGGTGCCTCACCCTATCGGCTCGTTTACGGTAAGGCCTGCCACCTGCCTGTTGAATTAGAGAAGAAGGCCTATTGGGCCATTCAGACAGTCAACTCTAGTTTGACTGAGGCCGGTGAGCATAGGAAATTGCAGTTGAGTGAGCTTGAGGAGCTTAGGAATGACGCATATGAGAATGCGAGTATCTATAAGGCTAAGGTTAAGGCGTATCATGATAGGAACATTCAGCGCAAAACCTTTACGGTTGGTCAGAGAGTGTTACTCTATACTTCGCGTCTTCATATATTTCCAGGTAAGTTGAGGTCTCATTGGGATGGTCCCTACCTAGTCGTTCATGTGTACCCGAATGGTTCGGTCGATGTCCGTGACCCTAAAGATGATCATGTGTTTAAAGTTAACGAGCAGCGTCTCAAACCATATTTGGAATTTTTGGAGGTAGGCGAACCTGATGAGGAATTGGTCGATCCTGTCTATTCGGATGACCAAGTTGAGTAGTCCTTGTGGTGGCCTTGTTTTGACGGGTAGCTCACGCGTACCATGCTCTTCATTGAGTGTGGACCCGACCCTTAGCAGTAGGGGTACCCATCATTGACTTGGGTTTTCATAGCTTCGCACGCCGCTATTTAAATAAGGATCGTGTGCCCAGCTCCGGTTAGTAAGGGCCATTTATATATATATATATATATATATATATATATATATATATATATATATATATATATATATATATGTCTGTTTTTCAGTGTCTGTGGTCTTGTATAGCCACCCACTCTTCAATTCAAGTTGGGGGATGGGGAGTAAAGTATGACACGTGAGACTGCGTGAATGTCTGGTGGTGTTCTTCATCTTCATTATTTATTTATTGTTGTGTCCCGGCTTTCACATGCGGGCGGTACTGACATCATTTGTTGCCTAGTAGGTAGTTGGATCTTGCTTCTTTTGCAGGCGTAGATTCTGTGCGCGGTTCTGATGGCGACTCGCAACAGTGATGGCAAATTCCCCATATATCGGCCGGGGTCATGATGGTTGGCTGCCATCCGTCGGTCCATTTCTTCCCCTTCTCTTATCTTTTTTTGTTTGTCTTCATGCTCTGGGGACAGAGCAATTTTCAAGTTGGGGGAAGGGGTGTACTTTGTACACGTATTTTTGTTTTGAGCGTTGTTAGGCGTTTTGGGGTCATTATTTTGGTTAGTTTGTGAGTCTGGGGATACGATTGTTATGCTTGTTTGTATGAGTTAGATGAGCATGCTGAATTTGTCTCGATGTTTGCCTGTTTAACTTGTTCACATGCATATATCTGACATCCATGTTTGAATATTTTCTGCACCATAAGCAAGTTAGAGTAGGTGTTTCCACGTTGTGCACAGTATGTCCCTAAAGCATCCCATGTTTCATTGTTCTTCCCTTTCCGCATTCGCATAAAATAGTAGGCGTTTGTACCACAGAGAATGATTTTAATGTTTCATGTGCATGTGGGAGCGTTGGTGACGTGTTTAGGGGATGAAACAAGGCCATTTTTGCATGATTAGACCACTAAATATTGTTCCATTGATCCCATATTAAACCAGTTTGTGTCAGTCCCTGTGTCAAACTTAGGGAACCGGTGTTTGGGTGGTGTGTCAGTACGGTGGTCCATCTCTGTGTACATTCTTAAAGACCTCAATCAGAAACGTTACGGTCAAGGAAGAATTTGTAAGTTGGCTTGTGGATGCCATGATTTTGAAAAAACCTTTAACTTTGAACCTTAAACTCCAAACCCCTATTTTGAAAAACCCAATTCTGTTTCCCACTAATTCCCGTTTAAGAGAGAGAGTAAATTTTCGAATTGTCTTTCAAAAAAAAAAAAAAAATTGATGACGTCAGTAGCGCTACACCTAAAATGGTGTAGCGCTCCCGGTCCGTCTGCGAAGAAAAAAATAAGGCCGGTTCTCTCTCTCTCTTCCCTACTTTTTCTTCTTCTTCTCCATTCTTCTTCTTCTTCCTCCGCCCAAACTCCATAACCACCTAAAACCCTAACCTTTTAACTTCCATAACTCCCCCAAATCTTCACCAATCTCCACCAAAATTCATAGAATCGTTCCTGTCACTCTCCTCTACCATAATATCCAAACCAAATTACTTCTAACCCACCAACTAGCCCAGATCAGAAAACCCAAAAACCCAAAAAAAAAAAAAAAAAAACCCTTAAGTCATGGCATCTAAGAGGCAACACATTGGCAGAGGGAAGGCTGTAGCAGGGTCTTCGAGTGGAGTGGAGGAGATGCTACCGGGTCGGACTAAGCGTAGGGATCGTGATCAGATAGAGAGGGATAATCAGGCGAAATGGGAGGCCTCGATTAAGCAGAGGGGGGTGAAGAACGAGAGGCATATAATAGATGATGGTTTGTGGCCCGGGAACTTCCCGCCTTTCCAAGCCATTCGGGATCAAGGTATGAGTTTCTGGTTCGAACCTAATCCCGGTTTCAATAATGCTTTAGTTGAAGAGTTTTATAAGAATATGACCGCTCCGGAGCCGGGTTCCTTTTTGACCCCGGAGGCACGGATTGTCTCCAAAATTGGCAATACCCCAGTGTTTATTGATGCCCGAGAGATAGCCCTTGCATGGGGTTATGTGAGGCCTACTAGGCCCACAAACTACCCTAGGCCGGAGTCAGCGTTTCATGATAATGTGGTGAATGGTTATTTATATGATGATCGGAGAAATGCTAGGATTCCCCATTGGCCCGGTAGGCTCAAGCAGGATTATCGGTTCATGAACCAAGTTGTTTGCTATAATTTGTATCCGAGGGGTAAGGAGGGTGCACCTCAGAAGTTTGTGGGAAACCTGATGTATGCATTTATGGGTGAGGATACGGTGTGTGATTGGGCCCTGTTTGTATTCGGGCAAATGTGTGATTTTAGGGATGCCCCCACCTCTTTGAGGATGCCGTTTCCGTGCTTGGTAAGCAAGATTTTGAGGAGTAAAATTGTTCTGGCTAGGAAATATCTTATCAATGATCCATTGAACCCTAAGGACATGGAGTCTTCCATCCTCACTCGGAGTAGAGCACAAGTGAGAGTTGCTGAGGGGTCGTTGCTTACTCCGCCGCCGCCTAGTGCTAGTACCAAGACTTGGCTTGAGAAAATATTTGGGTGTTTGACGGGTTTGGCAAGGAGTAACCGGAAGCTGAAGAGGGGACAAGCACAGATGGTTAGAGACCAGACAGATATGCTTGATAGGCAGCGTCACATGGAGGCACGGCTTGCGGGGCAGAATCCGGGACCTTTCCAGCCCAGGCAGTGGGGGGAATTGGAGGTGAGTGATGACTTCGGGGATGCTCCAGAGGAGGAGGAGCAGTCTGATGCTGAGTTTGGAGGTCATGATGATTGAGCACGAGTTGGACATGGGTTGGACTGGTGGTGTAGTTTTATAGTTTGTTATTCTATGTGATGTCTAAGCTGTTGGGTACTATGATGTTTTATGTGTTGTTTTATGTCGGAGGTTTGACCGTCTGTGTGGTCGGTGGTTGTGTCGAACTTTATTTGTTTTGTTTTGTTCTGTGTGGTGTTAGAACTTTAGTTGTTGTTATGTGATATTCGTGTTTGTGTTTATCTGTGTTGGTGACGGCCAGTCTGGGTAGATTGACCATGAGCTTCTATAGGCCGTCACCCCTTGCATGCTTTCCGTTTATCTTGTTAACCACGGTCATTATAAGCTTAACGAAGCCCTTAGTTGACCCGATACACGTCGTTTGACTCTCCTGCATGCATGTGTTATATTTAATTATGAATGTGTGGTATCTTGTTTTGTGAGCTTCCATTGCATATTTCGGCGTTGTTTTGACTGGCACGTGGTGATTTTGTTCATTCCACGTTGATCGCCAGGCGCCTCACATGGGATGTAGAGTGTTTCGGTGAGTATGAGTGATACTGTGTCACGTGGAAGCAGTTTATCTCAAACTTTGTTGAGGGATGGATTTATTCAAATTTTTGTTATGGCATGCATGTGTTCGAGTTGTGGGTAATTAAGAGATGATATTTGAATTGGTCATTTGATTTTGTACAAGTTGCATAACCCTCGTATCCCTTATTGAGTCGTTGTGTTTGTTTTTATTGGTTTTGTTTCGTTCGTTACTAGGGACTAGCAACGCTCAAGTTGGGGGATGTGATAGGCGCGTGGGAAGCTTGCTTATCAGGCGCCTAAGTAGGGGGTTTTAGCATGTTAGACGTGCGTTTTGAGCTTTATTTTCCGATTAATATGTGCATGTGGTATTTGTGGGTGTTGAGCGTAT
Source organism: Vaccinium vitis-idaea (assembly GCA_963854785.1). Taxonomy (NCBI): domain Eukaryota; kingdom Viridiplantae; phylum Streptophyta; class Magnoliopsida; order Ericales; family Ericaceae; genus Vaccinium; species Vaccinium vitis-idaea. The sequence continues at coordinate 27,427,006 of OY978218.1, forward strand.
TTTGCAGATAATTCAGGGATTTGGGTGCAATTTCGTGATATTGGAAGTGCATGCACGTCGATCAGGAGTTGGAGGAGAGCGGAGTTTGCATGAAGTGATCGAAAACCGTCGGGAGCGCTACCCCAATTCCTTGGAGCGCTCCAATTGGGCACAAAGAGGTCCCAAAAATGAACAGAAAGTTTTTGAGCGCTACACCAAAAGTGGTGTAGCGCTACCGGCGTAATAGCGTTAAAGAGTCAATGGTCAAGAGAGAAGCAACGGTCAACGCGGCGCTTAAAGGAGGCGGTAGCGATACCTACATTTTCCTGTAGCGCTACCGAGCAGCTATCTTGGCTCACTGAACGGTGTCGTTCGGTCTTTCCGCGGAGAATATTTCCGGATTTTTATTTGTTTTTCATTAGGATTAGGAGATTAGTATAAATACTCTTATTAGAACCCAGATTAGGGTTCCACGAATTTTCCTTAGATTTTGTCCTTCAAAGTTTTCGGCTACCGTTTCTCATTCAGCATTCTACATTCAAGTTTCGTTCCAGAATTCCAGTTTTCAGATTGTTTTTGCGGATTGTTAATCGAGTTCAATTCTTGTCTTGCAATTTACGGTATCATTATCTATTGTTTTCATATTTTAATCTTTGAGTATGCTTAGATCTAGGTTTAATTTGTTTTCTGCAATCAATACTATCATGAGTGAGTAGTCGTTTTGAGTGCGGCTGCGGGGCGAAGGCGCCGCAAGTCTGGTCTAATTAATGTTTCACCTCGGTGCCGAATTAACTTGTTTTTCGGGCAGTTTTAGGAAACGAAAATTCCTCTAACAAACAAAACCCAGGCATCGCCGGAATTCGAATGCGCATGGAATCTGGTGACAGGTGGTGCGCATTTGTTAGGGAGCCTTTTCTTATTCTAAAATCAGTAAAAAGAGAAATTGTGGCCCGAGTAAACATTGGTTAGGCTAGACGCGGTCGCCGGATTCCCTCAGCTGTGCTCTCTTTATTAATTTGCATTCAGTCAATTTAGCTTAGTAATTTAATTAAGAAATCTCACAAAATCAAAGGGTAGCTACTTAAGAGCTAGTTCAAGCTGCACTCTCTCGCTTTTGAGTCAAGCACTCCAGTCGTCTCTGTGGTTCGACTCCGGTACTTCCGGAATTATTGTGCTACACTGGTCAAGAGTCCTACGCTTGGGACGCGTCATTATTCGTCTTATTTTTAGTCACCTGGTCGGTCAAGCATTAGTGGAATGAGATAGTTTTTGAGTTAAAACAAAACTGTTTTTTTTAGCGGAACGGGGCCTTTGGTTAATAATCCAAAGCAATTTGTGCTTCACATATTGTTGCTTCCAAATTTCCAATTATACACTTCCATTACTCTCATCTGCCATTATATCTCCCTTTGATCATGTGATATCCTTGTCCCATATCGGTGGGTGAGGAGAATTGTAATTGATATAAGTGCACTCGTCAAGCTACTGTATAACTCGAGGTTAACCTTTTGAACCACGTAGTTAGGCTAAGAGTTACTAGGTTAGCTGGCGCATGTCGTTACAATTCATTCATGGTTTTTCATCAATATCTTTGCTTTATTTATGTCTTTGTTCTGTTGATAACTAGGTCCATGTGTGTTGTGTTCTTGTTTTATATGGTACGTTCCATTCGATCTTGCGTTGTACAAATCGCAAATTGAGGCTTGAAAAGCGAAGTTACGTCTACTTGCTTACAATTTCCCTTTTGAGATCCAATAGAATTTAATTTGCTTAGTCGATATTCAATATGGAAAATTCTAGGATCCGCCCAATGGGCTGATTATAAGTGGGTCCCGTCCCTTTGATTCTCTAGTGGAGTGTGGCAGGGTGTGTGCCAGGGTAATAAAGTGTAAAGGGTGTAGTCTAAAATGATGAAAATAAGAGCATCTCCAACAGTCTAGCTATTTTTCTAGCCATTTTGGCCAAATTTTTGAAGATGGCTAGTCCAAACAAATCTTGCACCCCAACAGTCTAGCCATATATATATATATATATATATATATATATATAGAGAGAGAGAGAGAGAGAGAGAGAGAGAGAGAGAGAGAGAGAGAGAGAGAGAGAGAGAGAGAGAGATGGAACTAAAAACATTTTGATTTTTGACATGAATTCAAATAGAATGGAAGAGAAAGGAATTTGATAATCTAGAACAAAGTTTGATTTGGATTTCTCGTTCTAAAGATATAGATATATAGATTGGTAATAGATGGAACTAAAAACATTTTGATTTTAGACATGAATTCAAATAGAATGGAAGAGAAAGGAATTTGATAATCTAGAACAAAGTTTGATTTGGATTTCTCGTTCTAAAGATTTAGTATTGACGAGCTACAGTGATTGTACCTGTTAAAGCAATTAAAAGAATTATTGAAATGAGCTCAAATGGAGGAAAAAAATATGTTGATAAATGAATACCAATTTATTTAGTCAATGTAATCAGTTGAATTTGTAACGACCCGGATTTTCATAAATAAAAATTTCGCTAATAATTTAATTATTTACTTTTAAATTTTCGGTTTATCGGAATATTTTTCTATTTAAATATTATTTAATTCTTTTAATTCAAATAAATAGAATTCTAGCCATGTATATGCGCGTACAAGACCGAGTAACACGTCCGTTACACTACCGTAGCACCCGGGGACCGTGTTTAATACCCGAAACCTACCCAACTACCTCCTTTACTTCACTCAACCAACTTCGATACGTCATAAGTCTAGTCACTTCGCACCTTGGAACTTGGTTTTGACCAAGTTAGAGAGAGAGTTAGAGAGAGAGAGAGAGAGCCACGGGGAGAGAGAGACAGAGAGATGCCGAGAGAGAGAGAGAGAGAGAGAGAGAGAGAGAGAGAGAGAGAGAGAGAGCTCGGTAGAGAGAGAGAGAGAATAGTGTGTGTGTGCATGAATTAGTACAATGCACATGCATGAGTTAATGCATTGTTCACTTGTGCAAGCAAGTGGATGATTGGAAGAAGATTCCCAAGCCTATATTTTGTACCCAAAACTAGTTAGAACAAGCCTTGCTATTTTAGGAGTAACCTATACATACACACACAATACATGCATTGGAGCACATGCTACACAACCTAGACCTACTTATCTTGACCTTGGCTTCCAAGTAACCTAGAGACACACTTCCTTAATTTAAGGAGGGAATATTCCCCCTACTTATAGCTAGTTAGGGCTACCCCTTAGCCATTTAATGGTTTCACATGCCAATTGTTCATATTAGCTCCTAAAAACACCCCGTAACAAAGGTGACCATGCAAAAACCTACACAACGAGGAGCATATTTTTCCCCCACTATGGATGCCCATGTTGGTTACCTTGTATGTGCCCATATTTGTTCATTTTGCAAGAGTAATAGCCTAGATTCCTAGCCTAGGACCTACATCAACTTGTGTACTTGACCATGTGCCATCAAAACACCACATTTACCCCACCCCACATGAAACTTTCGGCCAACATAGGGTGTGTGCACCGAAAATTTTAAAAGAGGGAGAGAGAGGGTCTCTCTTGTCTATAAATAGGATACCCTTTGTTCATTTGGCCCACCTTTCCACTTTCTTTATTTGTTGTCTCCAAATTCCCAACCAACCAACTACTTCTACCACCTTTTAGCCACCTTATTTTAGTTCTAATTAGCTACTTACTAAGTTAATTAGTAGGTAAGCTAGGTAGATTAAGGGATTTCTACACCAACGGATTGCTAATCGGCTTCCGGTTTACACCCGGAAATTAAGGTAGTTTACTAAACTACTCTTCTAATTAGTTATTTCTAGTTTAATTATGTTGTTCTAATTTAGTTTCTAAGCATGATTTTAGGGTTCGATTAAGTTAATTTATGCATGTGTTAAATTGCTAAGCATGTTTCTTAGTAATTTAGAAAGTGGATTTCATGTTGAAAAGATTAATAAGAAGGTTTATGAGGTTCTAATTAGAGAGTTCTTCATGAAATTAGAAGTGGGATTAGTTGATTAGAAGTAATTAGAAGATGATTAGAAGCAATTAGAAGTTGATTAGAAGATATGTATTTTTCTAGACAAGGATCTAGTATTATTATGGTTATTTTCATGAATGAATTAGTTATTCATTTTCTATTTAATCAATGGTTATTATTTAAGATGATTTTTCTTAGATAATAGATTTACTTTACTTAGTGAGAGATTTGTTCTTACTAGAAAGAAATATTAATTGTTTTATGGAAATTTTGTAAGAAAATATGGAGTTTTTATGAAGAAGGAGTTTTTCATAAATGTTTCCTAGAAATGTTCTTACTAATTTATTGTGAGTATATTTTATGGATATGGTGAAAAGAAGGAGAGTAAATGGAGTTGATTAAAATTTTCTAGAAAGAAAATTGTGATTTTACTAGGTAGAGGAAATGATGTTTTATTTGGAGTTTATTTAAAAAGAGAGTTTTCTAGAAAAATAAAGATTATATTTTTGGAGAGATTTAAATATTTTTAGAAAGTTCATAAATTGTGGTGATGGATTTTTGGCAAGAAATTTCTAGAAAAGAGTTTTGTTTAAATTATTTGAGAGAGAGCAAGTTGTTTAGTTTTATTTCTTTTGGAAAGAAATAAAATAGTTTTGAAAGAGGACAAGGAAGAAATGAGATTTTTGATAAGGATTAATTTGAGAAAATTGGTGATATTATTTTTGGAGAGTTTGAAATGTATGATTTTATGAGAAAGGATTTTTAGAAGGAATATTATCATGAAGGAAAATTGGTGCATTAAAATGTATGATTTTATGTGGGAAAAGTTTCTAGAGGAAACAATCTATTTTAGAGAGTTGATATATTTTCATGCATGATTTTATGTGAGAAATGTGTATTGGAAAGAATGTGAATTTAGAGAAAATTATGGAATATTGCATGAGCATTATTTTTAGCATGTGACACCGAGCACGTACGCGATACGTATGTCACCGGACGCGAAATTGAATAACTGTTAATGAGAAAATAGAGATGAGAATGAAAATGAGTTTTGAAATGCGAAATGAAATTTTTGAGAAATGAAATGAGATTTTTGGGAAATGAAAATGAAATGAGATTTGATGAGATGATTTGTTTGCCACCTCAAATTCGCGGAGAGAATTTGGAGGAATGGTTTTGATTGCAGTAGTGCAGTGAAAGCGCCACTTCCAGTTCGCGGAGAGAACTAGGATGTTGGGCTAATCGTGCACAACACACGGTGAACGAACTTGCAAACAGGCTGTTAAGTTCGGTGATGCAAGACGACCGGGACTGTGTCGTGTGAGTCGCGGGGTAGACGGACCGTGCAAACAGGCTGTTAAGTTCGGTGATGCACGATAACCGGAACCTCGAGCGGAAAGATTGGTACCGTCAGCTGAAAGGAGGCTTAAACGGACCAATACTTTCGAGTGACGGGAGATATATGAAATTTGAAGAAGAATGCTGAAAGAGGCACCGAAATGAGAAAACCGATATTTGGGGAAAACGGATTGATAAATGAGTTAAGTTTGAGAAACTGGTTGAGTATTATTTTGAGAAAAACGACACGTAGCACCGTTTGAGATTCTGAAATGAGATATTGTTTTCTGCGCATGTTTACTCTGATCCGTATAGACACGCATGATGTATTGCATGGTTTACTGTTCACAAGTATTATATGCTGTTTATGAACTTATTGTTCTAGAATTGCTACTTAGACGTTTAGCGTAGTGAACTACTGGGCTTTGCTCACGGTGTTGCATTCATGTAACCCTGGCATAATACCATGATGTTGCCTGTGCGACTCGGACGTATTATGTCAGATTATCCAGATGGACAGGAGCAATACTATGGGGACCAGTCCTGCGGAGCAGGAAATGCTGCCGGAGTGGGGAATGACCCGGCGCAGGGATAGACGAAGACCTAGAACCACCCCGGTTATTATTTATATAGTGTTTGAGGACATTATTATTTGTATTAAAGTTTGGGATTAAACTTTATTATGGTTTGTAATAATAATTAACGTGCCCAAATTTTGGGGGCGTTACAGAATTGTTGTTCATATTGAAAAGAATTGAGATTAATAAGGAGTCATTAACAAATATATACACCTATATATATAGACAAACATTGTAAAAAAAACGAACAAAAAATGATGAAATCACCTAAAACCCAGTCGCATTCACCATGAATGATGTCGCCATCGCCTGCACTCCTTTGTCGTTGCCGTCGAAGTCGCCTGGAACGCTATCGCCGTCGCCGTTGAAGTCGCCGGGAACACCATCGGAGTTTAAATCGCTGAAAACGTTGTTGACTAGGTTGAATAAAGATAGAAATCAAGCTCTGAATCAGGATCTGTGATGACACAAGGCTGAAATTGAGCCTACGATGACCGGCGATGAGGGTGACCCGCGGTTGCGATTTCCGATGAGAGGGAAAGCGAGGCTATAGTACCTCAGGATTTGTGGCGAGGTACTGTAGCAAAAACTAGGATGGCGAGGTGCCTGGAGAGGCTGCTGGGTGTGGATTTTGGGGGGTTTCTCGCCAGATTTGGCCTTGCCGGAGCTTTGCCTAGGCTGCTGGAGATGGTCTAACCTCATCTCTCACTTCAAATGCCACAGCTAACATAAAGCATGAGGCGACACTTTTTCCCACAAATTTAACTTTCCCCTCCTTTTTTCTTCTTCTTTTTTTTTTTTTACTTTACTCTTTCCCTTTACTTTTTTCAGGCACCCTACGAATTCTGAATCAAACCTTACCGCAATCATATTGAGCTAACTAATTTTTGCTCAAAGAAATAAAAACATTTTTAAAATAATGAGTGGTTTAAATCATTTTGGTGGGACCCAAAATGGACCCTCCGAAATGGACAAAATTTTATTGGTCGGTACGCTCTGCGGTCCCTTTGGGGCTGCACCCATGTCCCTAATTTGGAATGCTTTTTTAACCCTTGAATAGTTGTGTGCACTGTGCAATTTTATGCATCTTAGATAGATTTTTATGCTTATTTTTTCTATATTCATAAGAAATAAGTTTGGATCATAATTTTTTACAGTAACTTTTTCGATTCCTCTTATCTAGACGAACAATAATACATAAAAAAATTTAACCCAAAACTAAGAAATGTGAAAAAAAATGGATTAAAGACAAAAAAAATAACCAAGTGGTCGAATTTCCCGTTTTTAGTGGCTTGGTAAAGTCATTTTTTTTATTGTCTTTATTCAATTGTTTTTGCACTTTATCAGTTAAGTTATGACTTTTACCTAATTTTTTTTTGGTAAAGAACCAACTTTTAACACTTTTATCAGTTTGTCTTAACCAGGGCAATCAGAAAAATAATAAATTAGGTCTTTTAGAACTTTTATCGGTTTATCTCGGCGAGAGGAATTTGTAAAGTAAGTAATAAATTATGGCTTTTCCCCCCAAAAAATTGGGAAATGATAACTTTTAGCACTTTTAGATAAGGCACAAAGTTTGACGCAAAATTAACAAACGCAATTTTTTTAAAAATAAAGACAAAATAAAAAATAACTTTAACATCATATCTAAAACGGGAAACCAAACAAGTCCTACGTATTCCTAATGCCAAAAAGTAATCAGAAAAGAAAAGGGCAAAAAAAGGCCGATAAAAAAAAGAGAGCAAAAAGTAGTCATTGAGCAAAGGGCAAAGTAGACATTTAGTGAAAATGTAAATGACATTTGACATGTAGAAAACATAACTATGGTCAAACGAAGCACAGTGTGACACGTGGGCTGCGCCGTTCTCATCTTTATCTTTGGTTTCTGTTCAACCGTTTTTAAGTCTATGCGCCCCAATCTGAGTTCATTATGTCAATGTTAATAATGTAATGCCCTTTGTAATGGTTGGTTTGATTTTGTTCTAATAGTATTTTTGGCATTTACGGGGAGTACTATGATGAACACAAAATTACTCATCAAAGGAGAACTAAGGATTTTAAAAATGAAGTCATTGTAGTCATCATAGGATAAAAGGTTGCCAGGATTCAAAGTCAAAAGTATTTATTGCAATCACTATTTTTTTTTCTTTTTGGAAAAAATGCTAGGCAAGTATGCATTCTTATATTTTATCTCACAAATGATAGTGAAATTCACATTTACAGTTTTTTTTTTTTGCAACGGAAATTCATAAAATTAGAAAGGAAACTAGTTTAAAACAAGTACAAACATGAGTACACAAACAAATATGCTAATCTCTAACGCCCAAAGCATCGTCCATCACGAAATGGCAAACTGATGGTGGTGTCTCCTCCGTTACCACAAGCTCTTCATCTTGTTCCGAACATAGTCTAGCGAGGTTATATATCAGTATTTTGGTTGGCTTCTCGATGTATATGAACAAGGTTTGCACATGTTCGGGCCATCAATATCTTGGAATCTGCAATCAAACCATGTTGAGGATGACCATTAAAGCGGCCCTCGTTTAGCAGTTGAACAGCAACCTGAGAGTCAGACTCAATGCAAACATTGTTCAAGCCTTTCACTAGCATTATTGTTAAACCACGGTAGATTCTCCATAGACATAGTTCTGTTTCCAGATTGGTTGTGCAAATTAGTCTACCATCTATCAGGCTTTTATACTGTTTCGAAAATATTGGAAGTAAAGGCCCAATTTCCTACCATGCATTTTTATGTAATTGTTGGGTCGAAATTCGCTTGAATGGATACTCTCTCCCATAATGAGTCCCCCCAAGAAAAGACGTGCAAAATTTTCAGTTCAAAAATAAAATACTTCGGTACATGATTTTTTAAATTTCTTTGCACCAAATTAAAGATATCAATGAGTTCTTGGTGCCAAAAAAATAAAAAAATTATGCACAAAACTACTGTATTTTTTATTTAAAAATTGCACGTCTTTTTACATGAGACTATCACTTTGGAACGGAGACAGTATATAAATAGGATTTCAAGCATTTTGATATTTCTTATAATTTTATGTTTCGTTCTTCAAGAGCTTTAAATGTACTATCGTTTGGGCATACTAGTCTTAGCACGGTGTTTCATACTCATTCCAATTTTTTGTCCATTTATACTCCACATGAATTCTAGAAGACATTTAACTAAAAATACATTGAGAAATATATGTTATTGATCTCAAATAGAATACATGCATGCACATATTTTACTTAAAGATGTACTCCATACGTACATTCTCTATGTAAATACATGTACAATAGAACATTATATTTAAAAAATATGACCGTCCTCAGAAAAGTTATCTTAGCTTTCTTTTAGGTCGTAACCTAGAAATTTATGTAGTAACTTATACCCAGACATATATTACCAATGCCCTTATTTACCTAACAATTATTCACTTTGTAAGACATCTCTCCATTTACATAATATTTTCAAGAGTTAGAATTAATCTTCTCTCGCCCCTCACTCTGGTTTAGATAAGTTAGGTCGATGTTTAAATATTCAATTTTTCTATAAGAAAAAAAGATTAAAAGAGGCAAACATCAAGCCAAATCGAGCCTTAAGTCCCAATCAATTGAGATTTGCTATTGCCAAAAATTTGAAAACAAGTAGAGTAGCAGTATATGTTTTAAGTATTAACACCTACCTTGTAGAGACCAGTTAGGTATTTGCATTAGAGTACAAGTTTCACAGTATCATTTTTATGCTGAAAATCTACCAGGTGCCATTGTTCCTGTTTTTGTTTTTCGGTAAATAAGGCTTCAATAAAATGATATTTGGTTTAAAAAACTTATAGGGGTATACATGAGGGAAAATGCTCTTTAGACAATCAATTAAATGAAATAAAGAGAGTAATGCTAGTTTTCCTCTCTTTTTGTTTGACTTAATTAGTTGATGCCCAATCTAACGGAGAGACAGTGAGCGAGAGAGAGAGAGAGAGAGAGAAAAACAAACTTCACATTGTATTTATCCAAAAATGTCTCTGCACATTTAAACAAAATGCACAGACAATTCCACATGACTTAAACAAAGAACATTAAAAGTCTGATAAGGGCATGTTCCCCGATGGGCTTTTGTGCAGTGGATTGCTGTTCTTGGTAGATTAGCCACAATGGGTAGGCTTTTCTCTTGGGGAGTGGTGAGTAATAAGCTTTGTCTGCTCTGTCATGGAGGTTATGAATCCCACTCTCATTTATTTTTTGAATGTCAGTTCTCAACTCTGGTTTGGTCTGCTGTCAAGAGCCATTGTCTTGATTCCCCCCCCCCCCCCTGAATTTGATGGATGAGATTTCCTGGGGTGTGTAGCACTACAGTAACAAGAGTGCTAGAGCTTCTATTTTCAAACTTTGTCTTCCTTCCACTGTGTACTTTCTGTGGAGAGAGAGGAATGGCAGGGTCTTTCAAGGCAAGGGCATCTCCTCCGAATGGGTTGTAAAGGCTATTGCAGCATGTATTCGTTCTTGGAGAGGGATTAATCCATTCGGGGATGATAAGAGGATATGCTCTGAGTGGGGGGCTCCTTCCCAGATTTTTCTTCCAATGTAATTTTGTTTTCTTTCTGAGCTGTTTCAGGGTCTTTGGTTTTGTTTTAGGCCTTTGTTTCCACTGATGTAGTTTGTTTTTGTTTAGGTCCAAGGTCATTCCCTTGCCTAGTTGTGTTTTGGTTTTCTGTTCAATAAAATACCTTTTTCCAAAAAAAAATATGGTAAGGGCAATATGGTAACCTGCGAAATATGGTGAAATTGTTGAATCAATCCTCCTCACTATCCCTCTACGCAACACACCAAAAATCTATAGAATGGGCATTTTGGTCCAAAATAGTCACAAAAAAAAATAATAATAAATTTGTGGCAAGCCACCATGGTTGTTTTATGTGTAAGTTCTTGATATCTTGAAAATAGTACATAGATGATAGATGTGGCTCCAAAGCCCAAACCCTGGACACATTGGATCTCATAGGTACACCCAAACAAAACAAGGCCCAAGAGCTCCTTTGAAGTGGGTTAGCATTTTTGACTTTGGACAGTGCCCTCTGTCTCGAACTTTATGTTGATGAAAAAGAGGGCTGGAAAAGGATTTTAAGCAGGAGTAATTCTTAGTCAAATTTTGAGTTTGAAGTAAAAAAAGAGGTAAGAGTTGGAGATGCACTTATTTGATTGGAGAAGAGTAGAGTCCAATCTCACTATTTTACACAAATTTAAGGATTAATTGTGAGTTGATATTTGTATTTTAATCCTAACCTCTAACTTCTAATCACATGGGGTTACAACTTTAGCTTTTTCGTAATTAGTCGGAAATACTGCACACACGTAATCACAAGATTTTAGCAACTCAATTGCTAAAATCAACCATGATTTTAGCAAATGAGTTCACCAGGTGCTAAAATCATGGTTGACTTTAAGCTAAAATCATTTGGAAAACTTATTACTGTCATAGTCTCCAACCGGGGGTGCAGTGCATCCCCAAGCACAACACTGTACTGTGCAGCCCCTAGCGCGACAGCGCCGGTATCTTTCCGACGATCGGAAACGTTTACCGCATAGAGCTCGTAGAGTACTACACGTGTAGCAAAAATCAACTCGATTGGATATCGTTAGATGCCTCATTGGAACACGAATAACTTGAAAAAGAATGGGTTCAGTGGTTTTGATCCAGTGTTTGTGTCCATTTGTGCTCCATTTCTTTTCAAGGTAATTGTGTTCTGATGACGCACTTAACGATATCCGATCAAGTGGATTTTTGGTATACTAGTAGTACTCGATGAGCTCTACGCAGTAAACGTCTCCGATCATCGAAACGATGTCGGTGCAGCTGCGCCATGGCTGCACAACATGGTTAACTTGCTTAGCCCTTGTTTCCGATTTGATAAAATGAGAATCCCATAAAATCAATGGGTTGATTTTACCAAATAAGAAAACCATTTACTAAAACAAGCCCAATGACCATAGAGTACAACTCAAGAATGAATCTTTAGCCCAAAATTACAAAAAACACTACCAATTTGAATTTGGGGTAATTTCATAATGATTTTCATATTTCACAATAAACAATACTACTAACTTTTCCTACAACTTAATTTGAAATTTAAGAGCTAGCAGAAAAGTAATTCAACTTTAACTTGGATTCAAAAAATATTTTGAGAGACAATACATATAAATTAAGATATGTTAATTTGTATCGGTATTATAAACACCGTGGGAGAAAAATAGGCAAAAACATTGCCTTGACACAATAATATTCGCTATTCTCACAATTAGAGTCGCCTCAGTTCTTGGCCCATTCGTCCGACCCCTGAACCCCATATAATTATGATTTCTCTTTTAAACCGTAGGAGCAATACGTGCTTCCAACCAGAAACTGATAAAAGGCTCGTTTAGTAATCCAGCCGAACTCAAGATCAAGTTATAGGCTCATTTTGGTAAATGAGTTCGGTAAAGCTTGACTCGTTTATATAGGCTTGGCTAATTTAATGAGGCTCGTTAAGTAAATTACCCCGACTCTGCTCATTTAGGAACGAGCCGAGAGTCGAGCTCAAGCTCAGTTTTTGGAAACGAGCCAAGCCGAGCTTGCACCCCTTCTTCCAACCAGAAACTGATAGGACAAAATGTAATTTCTCTCTAACAATGAAGACAAAATGGAGAGGGATTGAAATCGCAACATTCTTTTTTATAACTCAGGTGTGCAGGCCAAATTATGCACAACTCGATTAATCTTGGGCCCTACATCACACCGCCCACTTGCGAGACACTCAATTAAAGCTAAAATATAGCTTAGCTCCAAAAAAGTTGATAGCGCCAAGAAAGTTTCGAATCTGAGATCTTAGAATGAAGCAAACCCATAAGACCTTGTTTGTTGGGGGGACTCTCATCCGGTATTTGCGAGGGGATGTGGAGGGGAATATACTATCCACCCAGATGACATATCCCCTTCCTCCTGGATTAATTAGTAACAGGGGAAGCGGTGTCACTAATTAGTCGGGTTGGACATTTACCAATTTACCCCCCCTTTTTTTTTCTATTATCTTGGTTATATAATACATATTTCGGTCAAAAAGAAAACATCAAGTACAAAATTATTTTCCTTAATATTATCGTGTCATTCAATTGATTTTTTTTAATGTTATCACGTTTTTAAAAGGATAAAATGGTCATTTGCACCATTTTCTATCATCTCCCACTCGTAATTCCCTCCATATCCCTCCAACAAACCAAATATATACGTATCCCCTTCTACTATATCCCTCAAACAAAACATCTATCTTTTGTCCCCTTCTATATCTTCCCTCGTGTCATATCCCCCTCCTACTATATCCCTTTAAACGAATTCTTCCGACAAACGTGCTGTAGGTGTCAAGTTTTGACCATCATGTCAATCTCTCATTGATCATAATTTACATTAAGGAATTGGGTAAATGTCCATGTCAGAACCAAAACAAAGGGATATGCATAATCTTGAGAGTGGCCTAAAACAATAACTAGGTGTTCCTTTGCTACAAGGCATGGTCATGTAGACAACCTAACCCCACAAGAAGCTTTGCACATGTTCTTTATGCAAGTGAGAAAAGCAGAGAGCCTGACCCACAATACCCGCCAAGAATCATGATTTGAAAACTCCATATCCAAGGAAGAATCCCTTTGTTTTTAAGACCAAATCTCCTTGGAATAAGATCTTTGGGACCATCACATTTACATGTGATATAAGTTCAGTGCGTTACAAAGAAAAAGCCAAAAACATATATACAAAAACTAAGTACTTGTTGCTGCAAACTTGGTGCTAATTTGTTGTTTTTCTTGACTTCTATCTATTAGTCCTTGACCCTTTTCTTCTGGACTTCTGTTTAGTGGATTTATTGAATATTGAAATGGATTTTTGAATGGATCAAATAAAGGTTTCGATAAACATCACCTAAGGTCTCAGATTCGATTCTCCTTGCCAGCAAATTCTTGGAGCCACTAGGTTAATACTTGGTTGTTACCTCCAGGGCCTCAGAATTAGTCGATGTGCGCGTAAACTGACCCGGACATCCAATTATAAAAAAGAAAAAAAAGTTTCCATAAACACCATATACCTAAGCATGGATTCGCTCTCGCCTTTCAAATAGGGGCCTCGTTTGGTTAGGAAATTTTGGTCCCAATAAGATTAAAGTGTTCTATTTTTGCTACAAAAACAAATTACCACCTTATGTATAGAATTTAATAGTTAAATCAGGTATAAACCTTGTTTTATATTCTGAAAATAATGGGTCACGAGTTAAATGAACTGAGAGCTCTGAAAACCTAATAGTACTCATATTTGAAGCACTTATGTGACTTGTTAACATGAAAAACATTTAGTTTATTTGATTTCATTTTCTGCTGATCAGCCAAATGCAAGAAAAAAAAAAAGGGTGAAACAAAAGATAAGCAAAATTATTAGTTATCCATTGTTTAATTTGCTTTGTTGACTTGTTAAACAATCATGTTCAAATCTTAGATATGTCATAAGTGATATCACTCTAAGGGGGAGATTTTCAAAAAGCTAAAAGTGCTAAACACGGGTTTCGAGACAGGTCATTCTCCTAACATATAGTATCAATTATTTTTACAGTTTTAGCCCGTTTAGCATGTTTCGGAAAACTTAACCCAATCAATGTATTGCGAGATAACACAGGTTTACATAGATTGCGAGATGTAAACCTGTGTTATTTAGCAATCAAAACAAAATCACAAGATCAAAAGGGATATGAAACGTGAAGCAACAAAATCACAGCCACAACCCAGAAGATCAATGGGATACGCGCGGCATGTGACAAAATATGCTGAAGGATTACAGGAGGATTTGTTAAGCACTAATCAGGGGATCGAACATTGTGAGAATATTGTGAGGCTAATTTACAGCACTAGAATCAAGCATGTTAAAGGGGTGAGTATGCACAAACTTTTTAGAACATTATTGGCACGGTCTTTTTGTCGTTTTACATGATTTTTTTTCAATTATGATCTATATTTTTATACTTTTCAAATTTCTCTCACGAGACGAAAAATATGATCTAAAATTTTGACCCGAATGTTGTAATAATTAAGAGAAAACAACCAAAAAGATCATGCCAATAAGCTCCTAATTAAAAAGTTAGTCCAAACTCACCCTAATTTTGACGATTTTTTTGGGAGTTTTTTTTTTTGTGTGCTTATTTTGAAAAAAATGGCTTTGGGTAAAAGACAACCTGTTTGGGTTAACTTAATTGTCTTTAATTCTTTGGCTAATGTGTAGGTGGCAAAAGGCCAACCAAAAATGTCTTTGATTTAGCCAAACATATATTGAGTTTTTAGTTGCTTGAGAAGTCTAATGAGTTTCCCAAAAGATTTTATCTTTAAGATTTGATAAAATCAGGGTTAATTTTATCAAATGAGGAAGATATTTGATAAAATCTCATCTTGTTTGCATTAAAATCCCAGCCCTTTTTAATGCAAACAAGTTGAGATTTTATCAAACATCTTCCTCATTTAATAAAATCAAGGGTTGATTTTATCAAATCTTGATAATTTTTTTTGGGAAATCTCAAACAAGTTAGCTCAAACATAGCCAAGTTGTGCATTGATTGCGTCATGTATTGTATAAAAAATCTTCTCTGTGAGATAATGCATTTAAGTCACAATTTTTTATTTTTTTTATGACTGGGTGGTCCATGCCAGCTTACACGCACATCAACTAATTCCAAGGTCTTTGTATACCCCACCACACACAGACTGGGCAACACAAACACAATTTTGATATTGTGATATGGCTTGATGGGAAGTGCAATTAGCTAGGGTTGCCAATAAATATTTGGATGGTATTTCTCTTCTTGTATTTTTGTACTTTTCGTAATAATTAGTTTAGCATTTCGTTGTAATTTTTGGTATTACTCGTTCCTCTCGACGAGATGAATTAAAAAAGTATGAAAATATAAATCGGAATTCAAAAAAAATCACTTTAAACGCTATAGACAAAAATACTAGCTGTTTGGTAGTTTTCGCCTTTACTGAACTTTTTTTTTTTTTTGCTTTTGATCACGACTTTTAACATTATAGACTCCTGTTGTTTAGACGTATGATTAATCCAAAAATTAAAAGGTAAATCTAATTAAAATTCAGAAAAACAAAGGAAAAAAATTTGGAAACTCAGCCAAAAACTGCCCTCCTGGAACACGGGTTTGACTCATGCCAACTACCTTGATAGGGAAAAAAATTCATGAAACAAAATGAAAGACAATACATCCACTACCCTTTGTATATATTCCATACATATATATGTCTAGACATAGATCCGCACAGAACTGTGTCAACAGCCATTTGATACACGTGAGACCGACACATCAAACTGTTATATGTGTTTGCATATGTGTTCAGACATCTGTGACCAACGCATTTTCCACAAATTAACTCATTCACCAAATTTTAACCCAATTAAAGCATACTTGATTGTGCATTGATAACCCCACATAAAGTTCCTTTTAAGCTTCTGTCCTCTCGTCATTTTTGTACAACCCCTTGTTTGTTGGCTAGGCATATTTATTTTATCAAGAGGCTTTGCAAAGATTTGTCCATTATAAATATGCAAATGTGACCTAATTTATTTAGTTTAAGGCATACTATTAACTAGACTAACCTTTTACTTTACTAGTATTTGTATAATCTCAAAGAAGATCTCAAGCAGTTGGACATTTCTTAAATTTGTACCTTGTGCAGTGTATCTGATTAAACAAATACGACTACTGATTAAAAATATGATTAGCCATATCCAAGGCTTTTTCTTTTCTTTTTTTTTTAACAGCTAGCTAATTATAATCACAATATTTTTAATTCGACTCCAAAACGCAATGGATCATCTACAGCATTTTGGGCTGGATACACAACTGTCTCTCTCATAGGAGTAACAAAATGTTTACTTTGTTTACACGTTCGACGTTCTAACGTGTTATTGGAGAAATTACAAAATTAATGCTTTTGAATTTTCGATAAAAATATCATGACAGCTTGATAATTAGTTTTGTAGAACATTAGTAATATAGAATATTACCTCGAAGGAGGTGGTACGAGAAGTTTCCTCACTAATGCGACATTGTTAATAGAATACTTCCTTAAACTTACAGGTGGAGCTTTGTACAGTGAATATAATTATTCCCTATAGCTTTTTATTTCGATTTTATGATATTTTTTAACCCATGTTTGAAATATTTCTACTAGTATTTTACACATTTGGTACCCCAACTAGTTGAGAATTCCCCCTCCCCCCCCCCCCCCCCCGCGACAAATCATATATTGCTCTACCTATTCCACCCCCGCAATGTATAAATTTTGGCTCTTAAGAATCCTGCGTCCGTCACTGCTTGCATACATGTCATTCATTGTGAACCACATCTCTAAGAACCAAAGTAAAATGTTTCTAACACTAATAGCGTAAACACTTTTTCTTTTAATTTGAACACTCATGTAGCATTGTTAATATGATTTGCCTCTCCCAAATTTTTTAAAATATGGTTTAGCATGTTCTGTACACTATGGGATTTGTTTATGCACCCCATAGAATACTTAAAAAAAAAAAAAAAACTAACACCTTTATTTATTCAATTTGTATAATATGAGTCAAAAGAGATCCCAAAGTACAACCATATCTACTAAAACTAATACCCTTTTGGAGATGAGTGCAATGTATCCAATACTCCTGGGGATTTTAATCATATATTGTAATCACTTGTACTTCTACCTGCTCACTACTTTTAATGTTTATCCAACTAATAACCTCGTTATAATTAAAAAAACAAAATCTAATTAAAGAACTCTGGGGGTTAGTTCAATGTATCCAACTCTTTATTCAACTGTTTAGTTTCATTTTTTTTCTCTTTTCTCTTGATTTCATTTGATACGCTTGGATATTAAATATAAAAAAACAAAGGAAAGAGCTAGAAAGAAACTTTGTATACTCTAATTAATGTGATCTCTCATGAAACGCAAAATGAAATCCACGATGGTTTTATTTTGAGGATTTAAGTTGTTTATTTTGTAATAATATATAGGAGTGCAAATCATCTATTCTAAAAATTAGATTGATCGGATTTTAGCATTAATTTGAACAATTCAAAATTGTCTTAAGAGCAAATGGACGGTGATTCGACAGAGAGCCTTTACATATTCGTTGAATGATTTACACATTGAGGCTGTGTTTGGATGACCAAAATCTTGAGTAGGAATAAGAATGTGATTACCGGGAATCAAATTCCTGGGAATTTCCTTGGGTAGGAATAGGACTGTAATTACTAGGAATCAAATTCCTAGGAATTTAATACCTGGAGTAAATTCATTACGATGTTTGAATTAATTGAGTAATCTTACGTAGGAAACAATTATTTTGGAAATTTATTGAAATCAACATTTCCTTTTCTTATTGTATGAACCAGGAATCTGAGATTCCCATGGGGTAAGGGAGGAATCAGATTCCCACTCAGTTTGGGAATGTGATTCCTGGTTGAATGTGTCATCAGGAATCACATTCCTGTTCCTGACTAATCCAAACACCGGAATTAGAAAAGCATGGAACCACATTCCTATTCCTGTTTGTTCCAAACATTGGAATCATGAAAAGAATGCATCACATTCCCATTCCCTCTCAAGATTGCTGCCATCCAAACTGAGCCTGAGGTATAGAAAATTAATGAAATGGATAGTCAATTAAATAGGATCGTTTGAGTCCCATTCCTCGTCGTATGAGAGACAGCATGAGAAATCATCATATGAGAATATCCTTTGCAGGAAATAGGGCATCAGGTGTAAAAGAAAGGTGTTGGATCCTCATCCATTCAAGCCGTTTTGGTCCTTTATCTGCTCATATCAATAATTGGAACCATTATTTCTTTTTAAAGCTCATCAAAGAACATCAACTACTAAAAATCATGATGATTGGCAATCCACTGCCTTAATTTTCGAACACATGTATCGTGAGAGATATAAGATAAATGGGTTCCAATCCTGTATTGCAATTTTTAAATACGTACATGTGTTTGGAAACTGAAAAACCCTAGTTCTTCTAGGTTTATAATTTTGCGAACTCCTTTGACTATCAACCCACTAACCGATAATTAATTAATCGCACAAAAAAAAAAATTAGACAGTGAACATAGCGATATACGTGGAAAAACCCTCAACGGGAAAAAAACACGGGAATGAATCATACACTAGAAACATCCAATGGTTATAAGTATTCTTACTCTTAACTGTGTATCCTCACCACAAGTCGTAAGAACTACTTGCCGAATCCATGCTCTCCATACTCATACATTATCACCGAATCTTGAATGCTCAAGCCTTCCAAAGATGCCTTTTGAACTCCACGAAAGGGCTTAACTCAAATATTGAATGTTGACGATGAATGAACCTCTCGAAGTTGAATGATACGCACAAACAATCTGTTGTTCTTCAATATACCTCAAGATCCATGAAACCCTACCCTTTGAATCACTTTAGACGTGTAAATTATATCTCAATATACGTGAGGCGCTCCACACCTAATATGACCTAATTGCATAGTATTTATAGAGAGATGAGAAATATCTACCAGAATCCGCCAGTCTCGCTCGAGCACGGAATCAAAACAGTCATAGTCGCTCAATACCTTTCGTTCGAGCAGAATGCCATCCAGATGTAGTTGCTCAACTTGTCGCTCCCTGTTGTTTCTTGAGCAAAATGCACGTCTCCAATTATTTTGTTTCTTTAAGCGAAATGCACATCTCCAATTATGTTGTTTCCTTATTCTCAAATTCCTTTCCCACGATTCTAACTTTTCCAAAACGCGATAAGTCCATATTTCTTTCCGAGTCACAATTTTCCGATTCCTAAACCATAGAACCACTTGATTAATGACTACCGCACTCAAATGCAACAAATCAAAATGATTCATTTCCATACCTAATACAGATGCTCTAAAAAATAAAAAAGAAAATACAAATCGATAAAATGGGACACATGCAAATATGTGTTTTGACATGAAAATGTCAACGATAAAGGAGCTCGGGCTATGGAGCTTACAAAAACTATATATATCAAATGGTAACCGATTAACGCAATTTTAAATGTTACTCCTCTTATAGGCTAATGCCACAATATAAACGGTCTTAATAAAGAGATGAGATCGGAAAAGTCCTAAAAACGGTTTGAACAAAACCCTGCATTCCATTTGATTGAATTGGATATATTTCTCAACAATGTTCAACCTTTGGATTAACATCGCCTTGCGGTTAAATCAGCATAACCGAATGTGGTTGCCTTATGTTAGGATTCTAGCTCCCTTTTGTGATGCCATCTTCGGGTTTTTTTTTTTACTCTATGTTATCTTTTTCTGAGATTAATAAAATTCTTTTTTGTTGTTGTTCCAATAAAAAAAGAAAAGAAAAAGGAATGCCCCTAGCTAGCTAATATCTGTCCACCATTTTCTTATACATTTTTACTTATAACCGGTACCCGGGTTAACCAATGCACACCTCAATTAATTTTGGGGGTCTAAGCTCGTCGCCGGGACTAGTTATATAGTAGACGCTGACCTAATAACAATCATGCAAAGTCAAAACGTTAAATTATTAGCACTAATGATTCTGACCTTCAACTTTTCAAAAGATTTATAAGCAGTAACTATCAATTGATTCATCGAATAAAGTCAAAAGGGATTACTCATAATAGAGATTAGAGAGAATGAATCAAACAAAGCCATAGCACGTTGACTTTTCTATTGTTCAAAGGTAGTAAAGCCATGGCACGTTGACTTTTATATTGTTCAAAGGTAGTAATTAAAATGTCAAACTCCAATTCCAATATTCTATTTTCCAGACAACACACTCGTGTCATTGTAATGGCTGACATTCGGAATAGTATATTTTTCTCTCTTTCAAAAATTAATCCAGTTTGACCAATTATAATCAAATAGAATCAGAAAGAAAAAAAAAAAATCCCAGAGAACTAAAATGATGAAGATGCATTGGCATGGTGTGCAAGCAACAGTAACGGGAATGTATTTTTCTGGGTGAGGGATTTTTCTCGTAATGGTTAATTATCGTGACGGGGCTCGTATTTTATGATACTTATCGAGTTATTGAAAGGGGTCTTTCATGAAGTCAGACTACAAGAACCTCTAGGTTGAGATGTCACGGCGTGTGGTAGTATTTTAATTTTAGGTTACAATTTTATGTAAGTCGTGAGGCGATGGGAGTTCGAGTGGTTGCGTTAAATGTGGTAACTTTTATCAATAAAAATGCAGCACGTATACTACGATCGACTGCATATAATTAAGCTGGCAATTTATAGTTGAAGAAATTGTTAGGGAAAGATGAAAACATTAAACAGATACCGGAATTTTTTTTTTTTTTCCGGAGAAATGGTAATACGAATACCCTATTAATCATTGAAACTCTAGCTAGTAAAAGATATCACAGGTTCAACAAAAATTTACCTATACGAATACATAACTCATGACGAAACCTAGAAAGATGTCACAAGGATAAACCGTAAAAATTAGGACAACTTGGGTTTTCGAAAAATGGAGAGGAAACTATTAGAAGAAATATTTATTCATTCAAACACGAACGCTAAGATACACGACTCGTCATGGTAGCTCTTGTCACTATGATCAATCGTAAATTCTGATGTTTTGTGAATTACACTATTATAGACGTCTCGTCATGGTAGCTCTTATCACTATGATCAATCGTAAATTCTGATGTTTTGTGAATTACACTATTATAGACGTCTCGTCATGGTAGCTCTTGTCACTACGATCAATCGTAAATTCCGATGTCTTGTGATTTTTTTTTTTGTTGGTAATTGACAATGTCTCTAGCTTCACAATATCCATGGCCATTGGGTCATTAATTGATAAAAAGCAAGTTTGTTCCAAAAAAGCAAGTTTGTTCCTCCAGAATCTAATGTAGGGAAGCCTCCTTTTTTTCTTTTTTTTTAACTAGGGAAGCCTCCTTTGGGATTGGAAGAAATCAAGTATTTGAAAGGGGAGGGGACCAAGAAATCAACAAATCTTGAGACAGTGTGAAAGAGGGGGGGGACCATTCATGCAAAAACCCTAATCCTATCCAGTATCGTACCTGTCAAATTAAAGTGCCTAGCTAAATGCATGAGTGTGGACAAGCCATGTGATGATCATGAGATGTCTTTCATTCCAATCAAGGATGGAGCCAGGGGTGGCTAGTGCTAGGGGCGTCGCCCTGCTACAATTTGAAAAAATCTTCCTATTGCATTGAAAAAATATATATATCAATAAATTATATAACCCGTCCCCCCCCCCCCCCCCCCCCCCCCCTCCACATATATAGCTCGTCCTCCCTCCGTAAAAATTCTGGCTCCGTTCCTGATTCCAACTTAAATTTCTTTCTGCTGTGCTACTCATTCTCATTCTTGTACAAATCCACATATAAGTAGACACTGTGCAAGAAATTTAGCTCAGGGAGGCACCATTAAACATATATATAAATTAGAGTAGCAAATTTTACATTTTAAGTTCATTATCTTCATATTATTGTTGTTTACTATATACGTAGAAGATAGAAATTCTAAGAATATATATAGATAACAGGTCTTTATGTAAAACAACTAAGTTAGAAGAAATTATTCAGAAACTTGACAAAGATACGTAGTGGGGGATGTAACTATGTAAGTGATATATATAAAAGGATAAATACATAACTATGTAAGTGGGGGCCTGTGCCCTCACTGGTCTTGCATTGCCTCTGCCACTGGACACACATCAAGCTTCAAATTTAGTTTTCTTTTATAATTTTTTTTTTGGGTAATTCACGGTGACTGGTCTTGTTTACGGACTCCTCGACTAGACGGTGGACGAATTCCCGTTGTCTACTAGACGGTGGCCATTTAAACGGGGACAAAGCGGTGCCGTTGAATTAGTCCCACGAGTGGTTATGGCTAGCATTTGAAAAGTTCCGAATCTGAAATCTTATGGGGGGCAAACTCCGAAATCTGATCACGCCTTGAGATTGATCAGGCGTAAAATAGATTTTATGGGACATATTTATAAGTATATAAGAGAACAATGAGACGAAAATTTGTGATGATCATACAGTTTCCCACAATGGAATCGTTTTAGAAAAATTTGGATTTTGGATTTGTTGGAGGAAAAGAAAATAAAGTAGAAAAAGCTTTATGCTCTTTTGCTTTTTATTGGTTGAGTTAGGAAAATAGGTAGAAAATCAAACGGGAGTAGTCGGAATTTTTTTTAAAAAAATTAATAAAATAAATGCAGTACTATAATTCCAATGGTTGCACTGCACTCGAGCATACTTTTATTTTTATTTTATTTTTATTTTTGAACGACCAAAGAGAATTTCTTAAGCATACTTTTATGTATTTTACTCTTTATTCAAATTATTCATAATCAAACAAATATCTCCCTCTCATATGCTACAAATTATTTTCGACCCTACATACTCTCTAAATTCGATCCTTCTGTTATCCGACCACCGAATTTTCATTAATTGTCTTTAGAAATAATTACAATGATAGCAACTAAAGAACAAGATCCTGAAATAGATATTCTAGGTCCATGAACAACTGTATATGTTTCAAGCTTTTGTGGGGTCGTCGTGATCATGATCATGCTGTCATTGAAGGTAAACATGTAAGGTTTCCAAAATTCCAACTATGAACGGAATATATAAATACGGGCCGGTTCCCCTCACACGTCCAATAACACAACATTTTCCACATAATTCATACACAAAAATAATTGTGGGGCTTGAATTCAACTGTGGCAAAGTGGTAAGTACGTAAGACACATATCTCGAATGATTGTAGACCACACAATAACTCTTGATTCGTTTTTCTTGTATACCGATTCGCTATCCGTAGTATCGTACATGGAAACCGATTTTGTTTGTTGAGAAACATATGTAACTAAACATAACCAAAATGCCAATGGTGGTTTTTCACACACACACACATATATATCATCAAATTATATAGCCCCGTCAATCCTCCACAAATGTAGCCCGTCCACCCTACGCAAAAGTCCCTGCTCCGTCCCTGATGCAAATACAATCCAAACATTAGTTTTGTCCTGCCATGGTAGATGATTTGCTGAAAATCTTTACTACAAAACTGGGACCATGTCGTTGGACAATGGACACCATCAATTGAAATTATTTGAACTACTCATGCAAATCGGCCTAAAACCAGGGTGGTCCAATGGCTTCCATAAAAGGGTATCCGCGTAGCCTCCCCTACAATCCTTTAATTAGCTTGGGTTAAAACAGGACTGACAAGCTTTTCTTCTTTTTTCTTTTTGATTACAGGATCCAACAAGCTAAAGCAAACTTTTTTATTTTCCTTTAGCTAACCCAGAAACCCGCCTAGAAAAAATAATAATAAGTTTTACACCAAATATAAATCGATTCCTCGTAACCAAGTGACCGGATCAATGATCGCCACTTCGCTAAGCACTTGATATTTGGGTTCGAGTAATTTTCCATCGAAACCGAACTAAAAAGAGGATCCTCTCACATATATAGCTAGGTGTTTTCGGTATTTCTATGAAATTATGGGTGAAAAATGAAAATGATATGCTTTTTTGCCCTTACATTTTTTAAGTTTTTTCTTGAGGAACCAAATAACATATCCCTTACCAAAACTAAAGGTACTATTGTAATCTTGCATAGTGCGAACTACGTTTGACAGGTCGTACCAGATATTATGGTTTGTCGGAGGAATCTTTGCTACAAACAAACAACAGTGCACCGGATCATCTGCATGTACAATATTTGTAGGCCAAAATATATGTTAGTATAGTACCAAACTATATTTCTTTTTTTTCCATGCATTGATATGGATAATTCTATGATGGTTGGGTATGAAAACTGTAGAAATTTAATTCTGTTCACCCTCCTTAAAAATAGGGTGAACAAAACCTTTCTCTCCTGTCGGTTGAAATGATGCAAGTCCCGTTAAAAAGTGATGTCATCCTTACCAAAAAGTATGTTGTAGGGGTAAGACCAAACTCATTTCAACCAATAAGATGACAGGGTTTTGTTTACCCTCTTTTAAGGACGGTGAACAAAATTGCACTCAGAAATGTATGGACTCTTCATTTTGTAAAGAATAATATCTTAACCCATAGTGCAAAGAGTTCAACGGGATATCGTAAATGGTTTTTTTTTTTTTTTTTGTCAGCAAAAAATTATATTAAAACTCGACAAATGGTACATCGAGATGAAGAAGCCACTACCAAGAACAAGGATAGGGCAAAAGCAAACCAATCCAACGAAGTGCCGAAAGGAATGCAAAAGATGGGAAAAAATAACATAAAAGAAACATATCCATTGACATCCTCATGAGCCTCCAACAGTGAATAAGATCTCCAAAAATTCGGCAGCATAAGAAATATCATGGATCGATTTGCCTCCACAAAATAGCAAAAACTTCCTCCATTAGCACAAATGGGGTCTGGGGTTCGCGTTGTGCACAGCACATGTGCTGTGCGGCAGTAATGGAGCTCACCTGGGGTTCCGTTATTTGATCCGGATAGTTCATTTTGTTCGTCCCATCGGGTACACAGTCTACGTAAAACTTCAGGTTTTATTGGACATCGGTAACTATGTTTTGATATTGCATTTTCATGAAAACAAAATAGTTCAAGAAACCGATGTAGTTGATTTTTTTTCCACAAAACTGTAACTTACCGAGGTCCGATCAACCTGAATTATTACGTGGACTATGTATTCGATGAGACGAATAAAGTAAACGGCCTGGATCAAACAACGGGACCCCGGACTCACACAAATGTACAAGGTGAACCCCAGATTCGCACAAATGTTTGTTTAGTTCTTAATAATTGATTTTCACATCTCCGAATTAATTGACGTCAACACTCTCTTTCTTATCTTTTGGTGAAACTTTTACAAATAAGAATTTCACTAAAAGACAAAAAATGGGGGTGTAGATATCAATTTGGGGGGTGTGGAATATCACTCCCCTAATTCTTTTCAATTTCTTATAGAAGTGTTGAACATTATTTATTGCATCATCTGTGTGTGAAACCCAAGAGGACTCTGCGTTGGTTCGGTTCGGTTCGTTTTCTATACCCATTGGTCGATAGTCAGGCATGAATACTAGCGGGCGTTTGGTAAAGTTATTGTTTTCAATTTTTTCGAAACTAAAACAAAATTGTGTTTGGTAATTTATTTATGTTACGTGTTTATTAAAAATATTTTCAAATTTTCTGAAAATTTTCATACCACAAAAAAGGTGATTTGCCTTGTTTTTAAAATAGGATCGTTTAAAAACAGAAAACAGAAAATAGAAATTTTATTACCAAACATGTTTTTTATTTTGTTTTTATAAATAATAAATATGATTCTATTTTTATTTTTTCTAGAAACAAAAACGTTACCAAACGCCCTACTAGTAATTACACAACATTCGATGCTCTTCTACGCGCTCACGCCACAAAGGTGTTAGACAAATAAGGAGCTGATCACGCCACAAGATATTAGTCTGATTAGTTTGGACTATATATATATATATATATATCTGTGATGAGAAATTTTAGGTGTCCAAAAAGTATTGTTTAGTCAGACGAAGTCGAAATAACCCGCAAGTGGTGGCTAGCTCATGCGGTAGAGCTCTTAAATGTCCCAGATTGCATCTCGGGATTGAGTTTCATTCCCCCCTCCCCATGTAATACATTAAAAATGACGAATAACAGGGAAAAAAAATCGAAATAACCCCATTATTATGCAAATACGAAAGTCGTCATGAGCCAATCACATTTAAATTAGGTTACCACGTGATTTCTCCATACAAATCATTCTTCTTCACCGTTCTTTTTTCTCCAACCTCTCTTTTTTCTTTCGTATTTCCTTTCTTCTTTTCCTGTGGGAGGCGCTTCACCAGAATGAGCCGAATGACCTCTTGGGACCTTCTGGTTCGGTACGGAGAGTGATGAGAAGACTGAACCTCGCTGGAGCTCGCCTGAAGTGTCCTGCACACTGAAACAACGTCGTTAGTGCCAAGCCCGGACGGTGGTTGTCCGGGAAGGCACTCTGATGCTAAAGTCAGTGACCGAGGGAGAAGTATAGTGGAGAACTTTAGAGAGAAAAAGTGAGTTAAGAGTATTGAATGTAGAGAGATCGATCTAGAGTAAGGTTGGTGAGGGCCTAATTTATAGGCGAGGAGGGGCGTGTCCCTCATGCTCCTCGTGGACCTTATGCGTACCGTTCGTACCGAGGATGACGCCCGGGGCAGTCAGGATGTCTGTCGTCGAAGCAGCGCCTCGGCCGCTGCCCTCCCTGAGCAGTCAACTGGTTTGGGAGTACTCCCCGGTCAACCACGTGGTTCTGCAGGCGCAGCATGGAGGGTAGTTGGCTGCCACCATTAATGGCTCGCATGCAAGGTGGTTGACTGTTCTCATTAATGGTCTGGTTAGACTGCCAGGGACGCCTTCACCGAGCCCCCTGACATCTGCCGAGATCTTCCAATACCGAGGTCAATCGACTCGGTTTGGACGACGCTCGGGATAAGACCCCCCGAGCCGCCGAGGTCATGTTGTGGACCTGCTCGTCTGAACACGGGTTCTTGAGGGAACGTTCCATCCAAGGTCACCGAGGTTAGGATTGTGCGCTCAGTAACCAGAGTCCCATTTCTTCATTCCTGTAGATCCTTCCCGAGTAGCTATACTCCGTTCGGCAGATCCCAGGGGGTCCGACCTCCTTTAACTACTATAATGAGGGAGGTCCCCTTCACCCTTCATCTCTTCGGGGAGGGGGGCGAGCCTTCTGAGCCCCTGTGACCCCAACCGCTACATTTCCTTTTTATTTTTCATTTTCTTGAATTCGAATAAAAAATATAAAACAAAACAAAAACCCCTGCCCCTTGTTGCTTATGTATGTGTCACTTTGATAGGTTTGTCTTGGTTAACAAGAGATTGAATTAATTGATGAGTTGCACCTCCTTTTGTCCGGCCCCTTTGGCCTAAATTTTTAGGGTTTTTTTAGAGGTTGTACATGGTCAGGATTGGACTGGTTTTATAGAAATCTGAGAACCAAACTATATCTAACGGTTCTAAAAAATTGAGAACCATAACTAAACCATCAGACATGTGGAACTAAAGCGAACCAAACTATCAAACCGGTCCCGTTTGATTCGATTTCCGGTTCTTAACCAGGAAACAACTTTGGAGCCCTTAAAGAGAACTTCTAATACAGCTAGGCCTCGTTTGATTCAGAGACTAAAATAGATAGGATTAGGAATCCTGGCATAAATTGTACTGGACTATTAATCCCGGTATTAATTTAGTCCTGCATCTCACATAATCCCTTGTTTGATTCGCACATGATTAACATTGGGACAATTTTATTTATTTTTTTTTTTCAGGATATTCTGATCCCTCTCAAAACAACTTTCATTGTAGCAAATTCAAAACAACATTCACAGTGAATAAGGCTTGGACGAAAACACAAATCGGAAATCGAGAACAACCATCAGAACGACCGAATGCTCTGGATGTCGATGTTACCAATTTTCTCAGACATTCACAGTGACCAAAGGATTATTGATACTCACACTGATTATTGATACTCACGAATCGGAAATCGAGAACGACCATCAGAACGACCGAGAACGACCATCAGACCAACAAATCGACAGAGAAGAGAGAATAACTCAGATTTGAAAACACGAGTTGTGATTTCTTCAAAAACACAAAAAAACACAGATTCGAGTTGTGATTTGTTCTTCAAAAACACAGATTTGTAATATGAAGTTTCTTCAACAATCGGGAGAGAGAAAGAGAAATCGAGAGACAGAGAACGAGAGAGAAAGAGAGAATCAAGTACCTTGTTCGATCTGGAGGAAATGGAGACGATGACGACGATGATTGAGCGGCGGAAGAAGAGTGAGACCGAGCGGCGGAAGAAGACTGAAGAAGACGACTGTGTTTGATTTGGGGCGTGAAAACATTTCAATGGCAAATTTGTAAATCCTGGGCCGACAAACTCCCGTGTGTTTTGTCCGGGATTGGTAGTCCCCCCCCCCATGGGATTACATAGTACCATACATATAGGGATAGTTTTAATCCCGGGATTGTTAATCCCAGACACCTTTGTGGGAACCAAACAAGGGACTAGGCGGGATTAGACGCATTTAATCCTATCCCAGGCTCCCAATACCTGAATCAAACGAGGCCCTAATACTATAGAATTTCTGGGAAGGAGGAGTTTTGGGCAGTGGAAGGGTTTGGGGGCGGTGGAATCTATAAATGTAACTTGCTTGGGAGCTTTGAATACAGATGATTCATGGCAGTTGCAACAATATTACAATTTTTTAGGGTAATATTAATATCCAGTTTTAAAAAAGGGGTAATATACATTATATTTATATATATAATGAGTAAACAGTCCGGTTTGGTTCAAACCATGGTTTGTAAATATAACTATAACTAAAGTTATTAATTTTTTGTATTTATTAATTTTATCGTACTTATTTTTTGTATTCAGGTCAATTTTTCCGGATTAATCACTCATTTCGATTGAAATATAACTAAAGTTGAAAAAATTATGCTCAATAAGAGAAGAAAAAAAAACTCAAAAAGACGGTCTTGTAATGTTGTCTTGTATGAACTTTTTTTTAACTATGATTTGTACTTTTTGAGTTTTCTTCTTTCTCTGGTCAAGACGAACGATGTGATGTAAAAAACCGAGATAATATTGTTACAAGTATTTAATATGGGAAAGAATTGTTTGAGAATGACAGAGAATTTCATTAGACAAAGTCTACCGAGTATAAGCAAATACAACTGAAAATGACAAATTTCAAATAGGAAAGACAAAAAACATAACCAAACCAACTTAACTAAAGGATACATCCAACAAGCACCAAAAAAAAAAAAAAGGGCTACATCTAACGAACTGGCTAATTAATAGTCAGAAGACCTGTATGCGACTTGTCAATGTTCAGCTGCCCCAATAGTTCCATTGTTGACGAAGCTTCCATACAAAAACTGACCGATCCAAACTCAGTATCTGTCATATTACACCAAGGTTTTTTGAACCAAGGTAACCAAATTAACTGAAGGAACCAATGTTTTTTCGAATATTATATCGAATAGAACAATATCTGTACCATTTCATTCTTGTTCAAATAAGGCCAAACCGGAAAATACTATTGGTAGAAAGAAAACAAAATAAATAAAGATCAAAGATTTTTACTTTTAAGAAACATGGAGTGATATTCAAAGCCCACATAGTCACCTTTCGAAGAGAATCTTTGGTATGGACCCCCTCATTTGTTTCTTTTCCATCAAATCTTTTGCATGTTCAACATTTTCCATTCTTTTTCATCAATGATGTTTCTTCTCTCTTTCTTCTCATCCACTAGCATAGAAATTTGAATTGTTAGGCCCCGGCCACCGGTTTTGATCCATGTTTTGGCATAGGGAAAGTGCCTTGTTACTGCATTTCTAGAGGGTCAAATCAAATCTAAGTAAAAGGTCTTGCGAATGTATTTTGTTTGGATATATATATATGAGGCCGTGGACGAGACTTTTCCGTTCGGGCTTTTAAATGTGTTTTGAAAATATGGGATCGAATCTGGTGTACTGTTCATTAAATAAGTCTGGATAAATGTACGGAAACAAAAGAAGCTTGTCAAGTGAGACAGTGAAAATTTATGGCGTAAGGGGGGTGCTGGAGAGCGGCCCTGGTGTGCGGCATCAGGGTTATCGGATGTGTTTTCCATGACTCGGATTTCATCTCAACACTTTGCTGATCCGAGCCGTCCATTGCCGTAGTGAAATCCGAGCCATTAAAAACACATCCGACAGCCCAGATGCCGCACCTTTTTTAATTTTGTTTTTATTTAATTTCCAATTCACTTTTACCATTTTTCCTCCATCATTTTACATCAAATCCAAGATCCAAAGACAGTTTTCATTAAGGAAAAGGAAAAGTAAAGATCTCAATCTGAAGGGTAGTTCTATTTACAACTCTTTTTCGATTTCATACAGCCCTTTTGCTAAATAAAACCCTGCTGATGTGGCAAATTTTTATTTTTGCTTCATATAACCCGGCACATTTCCAAAATTGCCCCTCCTTATTTTTGTCCCAAATTTTAACATTCAAAACTCTCAAAACCCTTTTCTCTTCCCTCCTCCCTCCGTCTGACCTCGGCCATCGCCCTCTCCGTCGAACCAGTCAAAGAAATCGCCGCTATTTTACTCGTCTGGTTTTGGCACATTTCGGATATTTACTCCCGAAACTAAGCACATAATTCGGATACAAACTACTGAATTATGGCCAATATTGCGGATATTAACTACCATCACCAATTTCGGATATAAACTCCCGATTTTATAGGTAAATTTCGGGTATTAACTACCGAAATGTATTACGGTTTTCGGGACTGTGGTACCGTTTCGAACGAACAGCGACTGAGAAATCGAAAAAATAATGGGTTATTCTTAGATCGTTTTTTGCTCGAAAATCTTCATGTCGAGGTTACTCTTTGCCTGTAAATGTGCATCCATTGGTGGACTTGGAGTTGTAAATTGCTCCAATACTCTTTGGAGTTCTTCTCACAAATCTAGTGAGGGAGAAGATCCCTGCATTGATTCAACAAGGTTCTCCATTGAGAGAGAGGAGAGATGAGGGGCAGAGGAGGACAATGGAGGTTAATGGCTGGAGGAGGAGGAGGAAGATGAGGGATTTTTTCGATGTGGGAGGGAGAAGAGTGAGAAAACGATGGAGCTGAAGGAAGAAGAAGATGCACTGCGTTGGTATTAGCAATTGGGAAAAAGTGGGGTGGGTTGGTATGAAGTAATTTGAGGGGCTAAATGGTCTTTTCGCGAGGAAGATTTTGGTATTTATTTTGCATGGGTTGTATTGAGGGAAAAAGGGTTGTAAGTTGTATTGAGGGAAAAAGGGTTGTAAATAGAACTACCCCAATCTGAAACATAAGTTGAAAGTCAGCAAAGCAATCTTGACTGGATTGAATTTTCTCTCTCTCTTTACTTCTAAATAAACGACCGGCCAGGCGGCCATCTTTTTCTTGCCTGTTACATGTAGGAATATTGATGATAGGATTTGAACCCAAGTCATTTGCATTTTCTTTGCAACCACTGCTTTTCCATCATACAATGACAACAATTTACCACCTTCCATTTTTTACTTATTTAATCCATCAATTTTGACTTTAGTTGTATTTTTGTTTCACTTTCTAAAGTTCTTTTTTCAATCACAAGTGTATAGTATAGTCAATCCTCACAATTAAAAGACTGTTTTGATTAACCAGCTATGATTTAGATGGGCTTTCTACCAAATCGTTCATTTTGTAAAGCTCGACGTGTAGAATATACACTAAAAAAATTAACTCGATCCCCTATTTTTTTATTGCACCACTTTATTTTGTTTATATGGCTATCAACGTTCTTTTTTCTTTCTTTTGTCATACGATATACATCAGTGGGAAAATCAGTTAGTGGGTTAAACGACCAACGGGGGATCGATGTCTCTTTATAGACTCGAACCCCATACCTCCCCCTTGATAGGCAATGGGTACAACTAGATGGGCTATAAGCTACATCTTGCTATGCCTATCAATATTCGATCGAACTAATTTTTCGCTTGGATTTTTATTTGATGAGCTTTATCCAATGAACAATTTTAATCATTATTGAGAGTCAGGTAAGGATCCACGTGACCCAAACAGGACCAGACTAGACATCAACTAAACTGGATGGGAGCTTGGTCCGAGATTTGTACATGTAGAAATGCTAAAAAGAATAGTACTCCGTAGAAAGAATCATGGAAGGACAAATCAAATCTTTGAGTTTAATCTCATGCATGTGGCACTGATCATGTTTATAATTTGCAATCTTATGCCAGAGCATGTCCCCTGTTTTCCCTGCCAAAAGGAGAAGGATGAAGTAAAATGTACTCCACCCAAAAAAAAAAAAAAAAAAGGTCCACTGTAAAAACAGGACCATATTAGGTAGGAAAGAAAAAGGTAAAAAAAAAAAGTAATTAAAAAGGTAAAAGGTAAGAAAGATAAAATTTGAGAAACATGGGGTGTTCCCAATGGCATCTTTCTTTTCCATCCCCACAAAAAAAAGGAGCAGGTAAAAAATGCTACTAACATAAATGTGCTTTTAAGTGATGATTATAATAAAAAAATGAATTTACCAGAGAAAAAGCCTATTGTTTTGGTAGAAAGATTGTTACAAGATACAATGTGGCAAATGTAAATGTGACATTTTGATGATTTTGGCTATAATGTGAGTCATGTGACTTTTTAAAAATGGAAAAGGAATAGAGGAATATAGTATGTGAATCCTACCCTTTTTATTCTATTTGGGTGTAGTGGTGGATTAGTATGTGACCAATTTAGGCACGGGCTCATACTGTAATTTTAAGAATTTCACTTTTACCCATAACATATTAAGGTTGTAACATTTGTATTTTAAACTTATACACATTCTTTTTTATATCACTTACGCCCCTTTTGTCAAATTTCCAATAAAGTTTTCTCAACTTATTTGTTTTACTTAAAACGCGCTATCTAAAAATACAATGTAGCAAATATTGCATTTTATGTCATTTCTTTTATATTATTAGTGTTTACTATGATTAGAAGATAGAAAGTTTTGAGACAATGTATAATGGTGCCCCCACTGATCTAAGTTTCTGGCTACGCCAATGTTTGGTTGCACCTTCATATCAACAATTATAATTGCACAAAGGGGCAAATGAGTAGATATTAGACAGCATGTCACCAAAAAAAATAAGGAGCCTATAGAGATTATTTCCATGTTTTGAACTTATGACATTCTACATAGATAGCAAAACAATAACCTCATAACTTAGTTTTTAGAAGAAATTCTAATTTATTTAGTCTAAAACTTTTGTTATTCTAATAATCAACCTTGCCACATGTTGCACCCATAAAGCTTCTCACAAATAATCAAACCTTGATACATCTAGTAGACATCTTTAGAGAATACCGAACTTAATAGCTAAATATATACCCTATCTAGTATTACAGGGGCATTTTTGTGAGAAGCTTTATGGCCTAACCTAAAAGTTTTAACCATTATAAACTCCTATTGGTTCAAACAATTAGATGACATGTCATTTGAAAAATCCAATTAGTTAGGGATCAATTAAATATATTTACTTATAAATCTAGATTTACGTAATAATTTTTTGTTTTTACTTTCAATTGCCCTGCATTGCACGGGTTAATTCTAGTACTATAGTACTAAAGGATAACTATTGACTTCTGTTTTCCAAAAAAATTGGAAGATCGGATAAGGTGAAATCTTTTTACTGGTTATAATATTCAATCAAAAGAACTTATGTGGTGGTCTACATAGAATTCGTAAGAAAAATAAAAATTTCTCCTTTGGCATAGGAATTTTTTTAAATTATAACAGTGGCGACCGCCGCCACTTGTCCTCCTTAACCTTCCCGCAAATGTGAAAAAGTCAAACTCCTGGAACAAATGAAAATTGAAATTTGCTTTGGAGTATTTGATTTGATTTCATAAGCAATGATATCAAATTAGAGTAGGAAATTTTTGAGGCTATCTTACCATTTCTTCCACAATTCACTCTACGCGTGCCCAGTGGTGGTTGTGTTCACCACATGCTTATGAGTGGAAGATTTTAGAAATTTGATGTTCACCAAACGTAGCCATATGGTTCCAATTAGAACGTGATTTCTCACCCCACTTTTAAACGTTGATATGGTCATCATACACGATGATTTGGCATTATTTAGAATTATTTAGAATTACCGCGACTGCTACACAGAGTTAGCCGATACTCATTCGCCAGATTGTCATTGATTCGAAGTACTTCAATCCCTTGAGAGTTAAGAGAACGATATTCTTTATGCAGACAGTTTTCTTATTTCTTATCGTTAAAAAAATTCCAGACATAGTATAATAAAACGGTATGAATATTGGATAACGTGACAAAATTAAACTTACTTACATATGATGAATGCAATCCAAGTACTTAAACCACAAGCCAGTTATAAGAATTACTACAATTACACTTGCAAAAATAAGATAGAAACATGAACAGTGAAGAGTTGGTTTTCAGTCGGGTTTAGTTCAGGCTAGTTTGAAAAATCATTTGGCGATTTTGGGGCATCGACGACCCTCTACTCGACTATACATTTTTGTGGGGTTCGAGTTTATGTATATGAATCCCATAAATATTTGTGATGGAGTGGCGGTGTCCCAAAACCACCCGAATAATTACTTAATTGGGTACATTTTCTCTAGGGAAAAAAGGAATATGTATGGGTGAATGGGATGCATACATACATGCAATTGACAGGACATTGAATGATCATGGCCCATAGGAAACAAATCTCAAAAGGGAATCAAAAGAAATTGCCATCTCTTTGCACCACTCCCCACCTGCTCAAGATATGGTAAGTGCATATGATTTCACACCAGGGAAAAAGGGGCCCCCTGCTGACCTCACCTGTATCTCTTGGGAGGATTTTTGTGGGTCCCCCTGTTGCTTTCATCTACAAACTTTGGGAATATTACAGTTGTAAACCTTGTAGTTTTATCAAAATCTCACTATGCACTAATTTCTCTCGCTTGTGGTCTTGTCTATTTTCCATTCATTTAAGGGACAAAAGAAGCCGTGTAATCTCTTGAAAAGATGTCACATGAACTTTAATTGAATACCAAGTAGGCGAAAGGAGGACACATAGAATTGACCTAAAATGTGTCGGCTAATGACAAATAGATGGCTGCCAAGAAGTCTGTGGCCTAATAACATTAGGATTGCACTTAAGTACCAAGAGGAAAGGAAGTCAGATGTTGAACTCCTCTTCCAATGTACAAATCTAGTTATTCGAACAATAACTTTTGCCGATACAGAAAAATGACACATTTATAAGAAATGGGTGCAATTGCAATTTTAGTGAATCCTCAAGGATGCAAAATGTTGTAGAAACCGAAATTTTCTCCTTTCATATGCTCTCTCTATTGTATATAATAAAACCCCCAACCTCAAGAATCAATACAATAATCCCCGTGTTGTAGTCTTGCAGATTTGTGTATACTTTATTAATTGATTCTCCCTTTGTTTTCTTTATTTGATTTTACTTTGCAATTTCTTGCCTTGTAATTCAACTTGCAAAAAAATTGGAGAAGATCTTTGGATGAAATCTGTTGAGATCTGCTTTGTGGGTTGTGGATTTTGGTGGGTCTTATATCAATAGAAAGCAGCTCATCTTCCCTTCTCATTTCATAGAGACCCCCCAACCAACCAAGCAAACCAAGAAAGAAGGAGAAAACAAACCAAAGAAAAGAGAAGAAACAAGTGAGAGTTTCTTCTGAAAGAATAGAGAAAAATTCCTCCATCTTCCCCTCTTCCTCTGTCTTCTTGTTCTTGAGCTTAGATTTCTGGAATTGGAGCAATGGGTTTGTCCACAGAGTCTCAGTTTCATGTCTTGGCTGTTGATGATAGCATCATAGATAGAAAACTCATTGAGAGGCTCCTCAAGACCTCATCATACCAAGGTAAATTAACTTTCTTGGCTGCCAAACACACTCTTTCCCATGTCATTTTTTCATAGGTTTTTTCTTGATTTTGGAATGGTATTTGATACTTATCCTTAAATGGGTATCTGGGTTTTTGTCCTCATGGCAGTCACTACTGTGGATTCTGGTAGCAAGGCTTTAGAATTCCTGGGTTTGAATGAAGATAAGCACAAAGACACAAATCAACTTTCTATTTCCCCAAACAGTCATCAGGTACAGATTTTCTTTTTTCTTTCTTTTCTTTTCTTTCCTCTTTGGATAGATTTACCTCTGGTTTTCTTGACAATTCAAGTGATTTTCTCTGGTTTAATTTTTCCTTTGATTCTGTGGAATTTGCAGGAAGTGGAAGTGAATCTGATTATTACAGACTACTGTATGCCTGGAATGACTGGTTATGATTTGCTCAAGAAAATAAAGGTAAAGGTACCATCAGCTTTTGTACTATTACTTTGTCTTCTTCCTCTGTATTATCGTACCCTCTTCTTCCTCCCATATCTTTCAAAACCTCCATCATTTTCCTTTCCAGGAAAATTGTACCTGATAAATTTGGCCAATCAAGCTCTGAAATACCAAATTGATATTGGGTCCTTTTCTCACCATCCATTTCAGATCAATGAGAATCTATTGAGAAAATATCCCCTCCTATTTTTCAGATTATGAAAAAGACTTTCTCTTCCTCTAATTCCATAACCCATCTGTAATTTCTAATAAAAAAAAAACATGTTGCTCTTAAATCTATTTCATTATAAAGAATTTCCACTTAAACAAATAGATCTAACCAATCAAATGTGCCTCCATTTGCAGGAATCTTCATCTCTGAGAAATATACCAGTAGTAATCATGTCATCTGAGAATGTTCCTTCAAGAATAAACAGGTAAGAGTCTGAATTAATTTCGGATTTAATTTTTGCATAATGGGTATTTCATAAATATGTGTATGGACATGAATCATGCTAGAATTTGGATTAATTTTCAAAATTTGACAGATGCTTGGAAGAAGGAGCAGAAGAGTTTTTCCTCAAACCAGTGAAGCTTTGTGATGTGAATAAACTTAAACCTCATATGATGAAAACCAAATACAAGAACAATCATCAGAACCCAGAAAATCAAGAAAATGAAGAAATTTCTGAAGAGATTCAGCCGCAACCTCAACAGCAACAATCCAACAATAACAAGAGGAAGGCTATGGAAGAAGGGCTTTCACCTGATAGAACAAGGCCCAGATTTGCTGGTGGCCTTACTGTGGCCTCTAATTAGTCATGAAAATTGAATTATTTTTATTTTTTTGGCCATCAAATTTGAAATAGATTCTGATAAACTTTTTTTTTTCCCACTTTTTATGTGTTGGGTTATGGTTATTATTACAAGATCAAGAAGGATGTAGAGAGAGAAAAAAAAGGTTTATATCTTTATGATGAGAGGTCTGTACACATTTTACATGAAAATAGTAGAGTACTATATTATTCCAATTTTGTTTCCTTAGATAAGAAGAAAATTTGGGGAAAATGAATCTCTACTGGAAATATAATCACAAGTTGTTGGACAACACTTGAGTTCTGTTTGGTAGCATTATCTATTTTCTTTCTTTGTTTTCTGGGTCGGGATCCTTTCCGGTCCAAATTTTGGATTGTATGCTACAATCAATGGTTCAAAATTTCTAAGATACTTTTATCAAATCTGAACCATTGATTGTTGTAATGGGTTGTTCAGATTTGAACTCTCTCTTCTAGTTCAAAATTTGGGATTCGGGGAGCTTTTAGTAAGTAAACTCACTACACCCATGTAATGAGCAATCACGGCTGTCCGTTCGGCAATCAACGGTCCCGATTAAATACAATTATCTTACATGTAAGACATTTATCTTTTATGTAAGCTAATTCGGACCGTTGGTTGCCGAACGGACAGCCGTGATTGCTCACTATAGGCCTCCTAATTGCAAAAAATTGGATCGGAAAAGATCCAATTCCTTCTTCTCTTTTTGCAAATTTTAATAGAAAAAATGGTAACAGTTTGAAAAGTTGTCGTTAAAAGTCCCCTTCCCACCCCTCAAAACCACCACTATCTGGCCACTTCCCCACCTCTCCGCGGCTTTTCCACCGGCTTAAATTCAATACCTCATTTTAATAATTAGGAAAATGTTCCCTCTGATTTGTGTGTTATTTATATATAATTTTTTCTCAATAATGAGCAAATGCAGTTACATCCTAAATAGCCTGGATAATTTGACTTATAATTAAGTGTATAACCATTAGGGAGATCGCTTTGGGGTCAAGAAAAGGAAGGGAGACAAAATTTTATCTTAGTTGTGGTAAACATGTATACTAAAAAAATGAGGAGAAAAAAAAGAGAGGACTATGATATGAATATTTGTCGACTTCAGATACTAATTAAATGAATACTTAGTAAAAAAAACTATAATAAATGATGTGTATGTATCACAGCTCGCTTGGCATGATGCTCTCGTTTCTTCAAATTGTTGATAGCTTTTCTTTTCTTTTGCGTTGATCTAACACCTGAATACAAACTAAAGTTGTATAAAAGACAAAGTTTGAAGTTTCATTTTCGTTATTTAGACCTCATGTTCGTAATATTTCACTTGGCTCATTAAATTTGCCTTTGGAACCTCCTTTATTAAAACAAAAACTAGTGGACTAAAGACTTTCTACTTATAATGAAAAAATTTAGTAATGGCGGACCCATATTACTTGGGTATAAATACATTATTTTATTGTAATAATAATATGTTCTTTAAAATTATTGTGCTGACGGCGGCTGCCACTTGTCCCCTGACTCCATCCCGGTCAAGAATAATTTTTTTTTCCTATCTTCTTATATAGATTAAAAATTTCCAATGCAAGAGATTATAGGAATAATTAGTCATACATACACAATATTTTGCCTATTTGAAGGGAAAAACAAAAAACTTTTGCAATCAAACATAAAGACATTGTTTATTACTGTATGATTTACTAAAAGGTCACCCTAATGCCATGAGCACTTTTGTTGGAACCACGACACATTTATGTCATTGGCATATTTACCCTTGCATCTTAACAATCTGTTCTTCTCTCTGCTCTCTGCACTTTGTTCTTGATTTTTGTTTCTTCGAAACCAGATTCAGGAGTCAGACTTTAGTGAAAAAAGATAACATTGTGTCTACTTCAAAACCCACAATCGTTTCTCTCCAGCCGACCACCACAAGACCCACTTCTCTCATCATAACTACTCCAATATTCTAGAAAACTCAGATCTTGGAATGACGAAGGTCAATCGAAATTCTAAATAAAAAGGGCAATCGTCAAGAGATGCCATTGAGAGTTTGATATCGGACTTCGGAATGATATGGCTGCAATCAGAATACGTGAAAAAAATACCGTAGCACTCGGGATGCTATTATTGCACCGTCTAAAAATATAAAAACAGAGTGGATGAAGAAATCACCAATATCTGAGTTTTCACTAATTTTTTTGGCCACCGGATGTGGTTGGCTTGAGGTGGGGTAATGGTTGCGCGGAGGTGGGGTGGTGATTTTTTTTTTTAATTTTATGTTTTGAAATTTGAATTTTTAAAAATTGGTGACATTTCACTAATTTGTTTGGTCACCGGAAGTGGTCGGCCGGAGGTGGGGTGGTGGTTGGCTTTAGGTGGGATGGTGATTTTTTTGAATTTTATGTTCGAAATTAGAATTTTTTAAAATCACTGACATTTCACTAATTTTTTTGGTCGCCGGAAGTGATTGGCCAAAGGTGGGGTGGTGGTCAGCCGAAGGTGGGGTGATGATTTTCTTGAATTTTATGTTCGAAATTAGAATTTTTTAAAATTAATGACATTTCACTAATTTTTTTGGTGGCCAGAAGTGGTCGGCCAGACGTGGGTGGTGGTCAGCCGGAGGTGGGGTGGTGATTGTTTTGAATTTTATGTTTGAAATTAGAATTTTAAAAATTAGTGACATTTCACTAATTTTTTTGGTCTCCAGAAGTGATCAGCGAGAGGTGGGGTGGTTGTCGGCCGGAGGTGGAGTGGCAATTTTTTTTAATTTTATGTTCGAAATTAGAATTTTTTAAAATTAGTGACATTTCACTAATTTTTTGGTTCCCAGAAGTGGTCGGCCAGAATGGGGTGGTGGTTGGCCGGAGGTGGGGTGCTAATTTTTTTGAATTTTATATACGAAATTAAGACTTTTAAAAATTAGTGACATTTCACTATTTTTTTTGTCTTTATGTTCGATTGCAAAATTTCCTGGTCCTTCATTTTAAAAATGCCAAATATTTTTTGTTTTTATGTTCGATTGCAAAAGTTCTTTGTCATTCCTTTTTAAAATGTCAAATGTTTTAAATTTTTGGCTAAGTGGCCCACATGGATTAAATGTCTAAACAATCCATCTACACATAAAAAATAAAATAAACAAAAGAGAGGTAAATTTGTTTTGTCTTGGCATCTAATTTCTATGTAAAAATGATTCACTAAGTTTAAATGTTCGTTTGACTTAGAAATTTCTTTTGTGTTAGTAAATGTTAATTATTTGAAATAAGGACTTTATGTCTACCACTAATATGATGAGGTCCTACTTTTTCTTTTTTGTTTTTCTTCTTTCCCACGATAGAAAGGATGAAAACCCGTGAAATCCCATTCACTGGATTTATTCTTTTTCTGGTACAATTTTTATTTTCCAGCTCTTCTAATGGCCCTTTTTCTAATTTTAGTAAACTTGCAGTACTTAGAAAGAAGGCCTTTGTAAGATTTTTTTATTTTTTTTAAAATTATAACTGAAACCACAAACTAAAGTAGCAAGCTGAAAGCTGAAAACGAGTTAAAAATATATAGCAAATAGCTTGATCCAAAATAATTAGTACAATTTTTCTGTTTGTGAATAATACGATACACCACCTAGTCCTTGATTCATCATATATACTAGAATTCCGTCGTTTAGTGCTAGAGTACAAGTTCATACTCCCTCCGTCCGGATTTGTTAGTCCACAAACATACTTTTTCAAGTCCTAAAATGTTTGTCCATTTTCAAAAGTCAAAGCATAAAGTATGATATATTTACTTTTTTGCCCATTTTCTAAAACTTAAAATAACAACACAAAAACTAATTTTTTTTAAAATAATATGTTTACATTTTTGAATTTTTTTGCACCGTATTAAAGTTCTCAATGAGATCTATCAAACAAGATCCATATTGATAAAAAAATAATTTTTGCAACTACATTATTTTTTAGTTTGAAAATTGCACGTAGTTTCGTAGTGGACTATCAAATTGGAATGGAGGGAGTATTAAATGGAGGGATTGAGGATAAAATAGGAAATTAACAAACTCAAAATGTAATGGAAAAAAAGTTGGAATCCCCAAAACGGACCAACAAATCCGGACGGAGGTAGTACTTTTTTGGTAAGAGACTAAGGGAGTGTTCCGCTAACCTAGTTTTTTGAAAAAGCTGATTTTTCACGGTTTTTTATGTGATGTGTTGTGAGAGAATAATCTGTCTCAGTATTTGAAAAAAATAGTTTTTTTGTTAGCGGAACACCCCCTAAAAATCTATATTCTCTAGCGCTCAAAGCACGCAGTGAAACTCCGGTAAAAAAAAAAAAAAAAGACGCGGTGAGACCGATATGTCAACTATGACATAAAGGTGGTAGCGTTCCTTTACAGGTTCATTAATGAGTAATGCTAAAGATTGTTTCCTCGATGGACACGTGGACTCGTGGAGTAGTTTATTTACATATTATGCTCAAAATACAAACCTATTTTGGATATATTTTGATAACTATGAAGATCATAAAAAATGGTTGAGCTAAATTAAGACCTGCAGCAACATACTGTTGTAACAAATTATACACTTTATGTATGCGGAATGGACTAGGGATGATATGGATGCTGTAAATCATGAATAATTTTACAGGCCC
Source organism: Vaccinium vitis-idaea (assembly GCA_963854785.1). NCBI lineage: Eukaryota > Viridiplantae > Streptophyta > Magnoliopsida > Ericales > Ericaceae > Vaccinium > Vaccinium vitis-idaea. Next base: position 27,469,404 of record OY978218.1, read on the forward strand.
AATGGATTTTACAAAGTTTTTATTACGTGACGGGACGGTACAAAAAACAAATATTTATTACCACTAACTCCAATCATTCTTTTTAATTACCACTAATTCTATTAAGGTCAATCACTCTTTTTTGGGGCTTAGGCACTTAGGGTGCACTTTCCTATTATAGGGTTTTTAGTGGTTTAGGCACTTTCATAAGGTATCATAGGTTTTAGGTTTAGGCACTTTCATAGGGTACTCTAGGGTTTAGGGTGCACTTTCCTATTATAGAGTTTTTAGTGGTTTAGGCACTTTCATAGGGTCAGAGTCAGCCCAGGCCCAAGAGGCCTGGGCCTAGGGCATCCAAAACACTCCCAAAAATAGAGGCACCCCAAGGATTTTTAGTAGTAGGCTTGAGTATGGATCTTTTCTAGCCCAATAAGAAAAATAAAAGGTCCAATCTTATTTTTAAAAAGGCCTAAACAATCGTAATAAGCATTAGACCTTTAGGCCCCAACTAAAACAGACCACTCTTTCTTTCTCTTCTCAAATCATACTTATTAAATTATCGAGTGTGATTTGTGTTTGCATTAATTAATTTGCTTATTAATTCAAACAGTACTCACAGGTTATCCTCTCATGTTACAGTACTGTTTGTGTGATCTTTCATCCTCGTTTAACTTCTAATTTTCAATCGTCGTCATTTTATAGTGAGATTTTACCAATCGGATGCCACATTGAAACTGTGAAGGGGATCCGGGGAGGTGTTGTGAGTGCAAGTTGAGACACTTGTTCGCTCGGAACCGTTGATTTTGTCAAACTACTAGATAGGATCAATAGATAGATAATCGTTACGTATATGATCATATCACGTTTATCTTGAAAAAATAGGGTAATTTCTAAGTTGTAAAACAAATGTCTCGTAATTACATGGCTGTCAGATACTCGATCAACTAGTTTGTTTTCACCAATTGCTACTAAACTAGTCTAGTAAATTTTGTTTAGATAAATTTATAATACTTGAAATGGCTGGTTTTCAAATCACAAACCCTTTCCATCTTATTTTCCCTCCAAAATTGGCATCAACAAAAATGTAAAAAGCTCGGTCGAATGACATGAAAATTCTTAGGGCACTATTTTTAGATTAGGCCTAGGGCTCCCAAGTACCTTGGGCCGGCCCTGCATAGGGTATCCTAGGATTTTAGGCACTTTTATAATGTACCCTAGGGTTTAGGCACATGGGGTCTTGTTTCGTGTTCCATGTGGGACGGCACATGGGGACTGACGGGAGAGAGAAGCTGGAGCGCGCGGAGCGGGATGAGCTTTTTTGGAATGGGATGTGTAGCAGCTCCAAAAATTGGAGCGGCTGGTAATTGGCCCCCTTTTCAAAAGGTTTGGAGAATTTAAGCCTATTTCATAGCCCAAAACCAAGCCTAACGGGCTTCATGACTTTCAGTTCTCTTTCTTTGTATAACATTTGTAGTTGGGCCCATTTTACATGACCGAATCTTCTTTTCTTTTCTTTTTTCTTTTTGAAAAGTGACCCAATTTTTTTTTTCCACGGCCCATTTATATATAGTGTACAAGTATTTCATATGCAAACATTGAATAGAAAACAGAAATTAAAAGGAAGGAATATCAATAACAAAGTAGTAAAATTGACCGTAGTCATGATAAACAGCCCATTCCATGTCCAGATGCACATTTTGTATGATTTAAATGGAGGATTGTGGGGGACTGAGGTGGGTCCTGTCCTTCGGAGACAGTATAGGTGTTGAGCCGATCATGCCCGTCCGTGATCGGTCATAGCAAAAGCAAAATAGAGATGGGTTTCTGAGTTTGGGGAAAGAGGAATTGTAAGGAAATAATTTATCATTAAGGGGCAAAACGGTCCCGAAAAGTAATGGTTACCATGTAGGTCATTATTTTTTGTCTTACCTTGTTTTGGGGATTTGAGGTCTGCACACCACTGAACCAAGAATTATTTCTTTTTCCCACCACCGAATAGTGATTTTTCCAAGAAATATCCAAACAAAGTACAATATAACGTAATCATATGATAAACAGCTCATTTCAAGTCCATGTGCACATTTTGCATGATCGTATTGAGATTAAATTCGATGTCATTAATTTGCTTAAAAGGCTACAAATGAGCCGAGTTTTGAAGTGTTCGAGCTCCGTTCGTTCACAAAGAATTTGAACTCGTTTAAGTTACGATCACGGCTTCTCTCACTACTACAATAATGGTAAAAGGTCACGCTTAAAAAATCACGATTTTGCAAAAGCGAGATTAAAAAATGAGGAGGGACTCTTTTATCTCGGTTTCTCTATTTGACCGAGAGCATATGTATATTTTATCTCGTTTACAAAAAAACCGAGATGGTTATTGAGCACTTTCATCTCGCTTTTGTAAAACCGAGGCGGTTGAAAAGCACTTTCATCTCGCTTTTGTAAAACCGAGATGGTTAAAGGGCACTTTCATCTCGCTTTTGTAAAACCGAGATGGTCGAAGAGTGGAGCACTTTCATCTCACTTCAGGATATAAACGAGATTAAAAGAGATCAGGTTAGTTTTTAAAGGGGAAAAAATCACGATGCCTAGAAGTATCTACGCTATCGTCGATCGGCTCTGGGTTTTCTAGCATAGAGGCAAACCAAAGCACTGAAACACCATCGTTCTTCCAGCCTAGCACCACTGTACTCTGGGACTCTGGGTCTTCCATGCGACACCAGCACCGACGGGGCTCAGCACTCTGCGATCGATTCGACTTTCACCGGCTGCTAGCACCGTCAAGCGCCACCATCATCTGCCTCCACAGAGTATGTTCTTCGCTGTCTCTGAAACTGTCTCTCTATCTCCCTATCTCTATCTCTCTCTCTCTCTTGATCAACATGCATGTATATTGTATCTGATTTGTTCAATTTTCTTGAATAAGCCCTAATTTCTAAAAACCCTAATTTCCTCCACTTTAGGGCATACTATATTCTTCTCTGGCTTCGTATGGGTTTCACTGGTTTGGTAAATGCTAGGGCATGAGGTTGCTTTGATGTGATGTCATTGATGTTTGGCACTGATTTCAGAGAATGGTATAAGCCATCTCCTCCCCTATAGCCCCCAATTTGGAGATACTAAATTTAGCGTCATGTTTGAAATTGATTTCGAGTTCTTACGTCTTAGCTACATCTCTTTTCCAACTTGTTAACAGCTCTGTTTGAGATGGACCAACGAGTGGTCTACTTACTGGTATTCAAAACCTCATATAGATAGCAAGCCTTGGGATCCAAAGATGCTTGGATAAGCAAAAGTGTGACACAAAACGTTTTGGATACAATTTTAGTTGAATGTATGTTAAATTAGAGGTGAGAATTTTACTGCGTAGCCATGAATATGATAGAGGCGACTAATTTTGATTCAGTGAAGGGCATTTTGAGAAGATTGTCATATGCATTGGATTTATTGAGTGATGAACTGGTTCTCAGGTATTTTGTTTCATGATTCGGGCAATACTTGTTGTTTCCCATCTCCTTTATTGGACATGAAGATTAATATTTAATGGTCGTAGTGATTGATTCGGTCAAGTTATTAGCCTGCAAGAGTAAAGGATCTTCAAGAATAACGGTCATTATAAAACTATGTTATGGTCCATACTTATTTCCTATTTTGGTTACCCGTTTTGATTTCACTGAATGTAATGTCTTATGTATTTCCTTGTTAACTTCTGCTGAAGCGGAGGACTGGAACTCCCTTTTCAACTTGTTACGTCCATCATTTCTGTGTAGCTATGTGGACAACACAATTTTGCATATTGAAGTAGCATCTTTCTACACCTTGTCTCCTTTCAGGTTTAAAATACTCAAAAGATTAATCAAATAGAAGCAGTTTTTTATGACAACTCCTTGAAAATTGAGAAGAGATGAAGTCAGAAAGGGAAGCTATGTCTTGTATGCAATTCTTGCCTAGCAATCTTTAACTAATACTCCATTGGCCAGTAATTCTTCCTCTACTAGTTAACTAATTTGTTTACCTCTTCATTTCTAACTACTACTATATATGTTAATGTCCCTTACAGTTCGTTACTATGAAAAAGAAAAGATGTATAGAACTCGATGGTGTGCGAGCGAGTTGATCGATATCATCATACAAATTCCAGTATCAACGGTAACATGTAAGTTAATTACTCATCGTATCCCTCATTCCTATTAGTCAACTAGATTTATAGCATGGTGAATATTTTTGTCGTAAATTTAATTTGCAACCCTTTCTAGCTGGTTTGGCTACATCAGGCGGCTCTCAATTTTGCTGCCTTTTTCTTGTCATGTCATCACCAATTCTGCTTTTTGGAAGTGAAGCTTAATTCATATATTGTCACCTTTCGATTCCAGTTCAGTTTTTTTCTTTCCTTTTTTTGATTCAAAGAAACCACCTATTCGCTTTACTCTTCGTTATTGACACGCATATTGCAGTTCAATGAAAAAAGACGTATGTAGACGCCAAATTTGATGAATTGTTTGTTGGTGCAATCAATTTCTTCTGTCAACAATGTGATTGAGTTGTACATGTAAGTTAAAATTTTTTGTATCATATTCTGTTGTGTTATATATTTTCATTTGTTACTATTTTTTAAATACCTGTTTAGGACTTTCTTTTAGGACAGAGACTTGGAAATTAAGTTATCCATTTCTAATTTTTGTTATTATTATTTGGTAAATGCAGCAGATGCCCTTCGAAATGATCTACAATGATAGGAGGGATGGCCATTGGAAGGGAGCTAGTCATGAGGATCATTCGGAGCAATTGCGCATGTGATGTGTCACAGGGATTATATTACTTCCTAGGGTAGTTTTTTTTTTTTTATGTTATTTTTTCAGTTCTAATTCTACTTTTTTTTTTAACTGGTCATTGTACTCTTCTTGTTAGATTGTACCGAATTTTCAGCTAATAGATTTGTTTGAGTTTAGTATTTTGTCAAAATTGAATAGTTGGAGCTGGGTGTTATCTTATTCAAGGGGGGGGGGGGGGGGGGGGGGGGGGGGAGGAAATTGTTGAAGAAATGACCTCTGTTATCTAAAAGTGAGATGGTATATGGTAGAAATGATCACGGTTTTGGGTAAAAGTGTGGTCTTTTTGTTTGTAATGACCACGGTTTCATATAGAACTGAGACTATATCTTCACAACCACCACGGTTTTTTCTAGAAAGTGAGATCTTAATGTAGAAATAATCACGTTTCTAACTTTTCAGTCTCGGTTTTTAAACTTTTTGATCACATGTAAAAACCGTGGTTAATAATACAGGACTTTTGGTTACACCTTGATAGACCACGGTTTTGAATGCGAGACTAAAAGTGAAAGGTCACACTAAATAACCGAGATCTTTATCCATTTTTCTAGTAGTGTCTTGACATGAGTCCTTCGACGATTCTTAAATTATACTTATCATTCACTTTGTACATAAGAAATGAACTGACTACGGGGTTACTTTAATTTCTTATCGAGCTAATTTATGAAATGAAAGTTTTTTAGCTAGCTCTGTATGACGAGTTTTGACTATCAAGGTGGACTCATAATCATAGGCGGCTCTACACTTGGGTGAGGGTGTTGACTTGAACATCCTCAAAAAATTGTTTAGAATACATGTAATATTTTTAAATTTTATCTTAGTTTAGTCTTTAATGAACACCCAATCTAAAATAATTTGAACATCCTATGCTTAAATATTTGAACACCTTACTCAAAAAATCTTGAACTAGTTCAAAAAAGTTAGCCAACAAATTAATCCAATATAAACAATCTCAATTAAAAGTCAATAAGCCATTGATTGTTCCATAACATCACATAAATTCATGGTCAATTGAACAATCTAAACTCTTTTATATTTTATATTACATGTACTAATATTATTTCGGGTTTGTTTGAACCCTTAGTCGTGTACTACATGAACATCCATCAATCCACAATTGATCAACGTTTTGAATGAAATGGGATGATTTTGGATCGAGTTCTTAGGGCAGTCCAATTGCATCGATTCTCGCGTGGGGTCCCTTGGAATTTGATTTTGAGATGGATGAACAGTTCATATTGACCGTTTGGGTCCCACAAGGAGGTCCTCAATGCCGGTCGGTACCAATAGCAAGGTTTCGTCTTTCATAGCCGCCTTCGTTTCGTCTTTCATAGCCGCCTTCGTGGCCGTAGTAAATATCGCATCCCGTCGATCACCACCATCCTCCATTGTCGTCGATCACCATCACCCTCCACCGCTGTCCAAAAAAAGTAGTCTTCGTCACCTTGCTGAAATGAACCTCCGTTCACTTGCTTCATTTCTTGAAAAAGGCATACGATGATGTATAATGCATAAGGCTCAATTTTCTATGTGTTTTTGTTTATATCATAATCTATTTTTTTCCGTCATTATTCTCTGGTTTTTCGCGGTTTCCCAATTTCCATAAGTTATTTGGTTAATTATTTAGTGGTGTTCGCGGGAATTGGTGCCGGAATTAGTGGTGGTGATAGAGAATGGCGTTTGCCAATGATCAATAGAAATTGTTGTGCGCACTATAGGAAAAATTACCATATTTACCGTGCCCTATTTTTGTTACCATGATCACTGAAAAATTGATGGGAAAAGGATTTTTATCATGATTATTCAAAATTTTATCATATCACCACATTTACTATTTTATTAGGATGTTGAATAAGTAAATTTACCGTATTTACTAGGCCTTACTTAATTTTCGCCATGAACAATTGAAATTATTGTGGACAATTTTTTTATAACGATCCAAGTTGTTAGGAAGGATAAATTTACCATATTTCTTTTGTCCTATTTGAGTTTTATCATGATATCAGAAAAATGACGGAGAAATAATATTTACCATCATTATTCAAAATTTTACCATATCAACATGTATATAATAATTTTACCAGGATGTTGAATAATTAAATTTACCATATCTACTGGGCCTTACTTAATTTTTGTCAGGTCGATGGAATCGTGGTTAAAAGTAAATACAGGATAGCAAAAAAACATGGTAAAATCGAAAATTTCTAACAAATGGTAGCAGAAATATTGGTTTAGTATCCTTATGGTAATTGATAAAATAAGGAGTGTGTTAGAATATATGGTATATATATTTGGAAATTGAGAATTCAAAATTCCCCATGCCTTTTCTGTTAATATTAATGATTTGAAATTTGAAAGTAATGGAACGGGTCAAACCCCATGATTTAAGGTAACAACAACTAATTAGAATCCCACTTAATTATGCAACTAAATATTAATAAATAAGAATAAATATATAATTCCAAAAAATAGTTGACTATGTCATTTTGATTTATGTTTATCTTAATAACGGTAAGTATGATAAATCACAGATGAAGAGGATGGAAACATAATCTCAAATACTAACTTGGATGAAAACTTATGTGGTATCCAAAAAAAGGATGATTATTATTTAATTACCTCATCAAAATAATACTCCCTCCATCCTGAAATATTTGTCCTAGGCATGAAGGAGCTAACTGAAATAGATTCGTTACCTTACCACGCGTTTTCTTTTAATATTGATCATAATCCGACCAATCATTCCCTTTCTTTGAATAATATTGACGTCCCCAATCGACTACGAATTCGAACAATTTCACGATGAAAATCAGGAAGAAAATGTGACCAATTCCACGCTGGAAAACTAGTTCATAAAATAGTAGCTTGTTCGCTTTGTCCTTCTTTTAAATTTCAACGTTTTATGTACAATACAAAATGGTAACCAAAACTCGTGACTTTTCAAGTTTTCCCTTCATTAGTCGACTCTAGTAAAATAGGAGTTAATCAATTTTTGAATTTAAATTATTTTCCGGAAAAGGGATAGTCTTGCCGCCAATGTGATCAGAGAATTTTATCAAAATTTTAGAGGCACTTTAAATTTTAAACTTTTCAATTGTTCTATTTTAGAGGCACTTTAAATTTTAAACTTTTCAATTGTTCTTCTTTTGGTCTAATTGTTTTGATTGTTAAAAGCATCTCAAAAGCATAAATGGAATTTTACCAACTTTCATTTGTTGAATTTTTTTAATTGGCCCTATATAAATACTATGGTACCTACGTACTTCCTCCATCCCCTTTTTTTAGTGTCTTTCAGAATTTTGTACTTTTTACCTCAAAGATTTAGTTCCAATTTTCACTATTGCCCTTGGATTCTCTCATTTAAAATTAGTTTTAAATTAAATGTTTATAAAGATTCAGTTTGGGACATCTCAAAGTAGAATAAGGTCATCCGTAGTGGTAGAGTTAAATTTGTGTAGTTATATGACACAAAAGTGGGACCCAATTATGTGTTGTTATGACAAAATGTGTTGTTAAGTTAAAAAGTGTTACAATAGTGTTGTTAGAGTGTTGTTAAAGTGTAAAAAAATGTGTGAGAATACCACCTTTTTCTCTCTCCTCCTTCCTTCCTCTCTCTTTCTCTCTCATACTTTGCATGCGCTGGCAATTATGTGTTGCTGGAAATTTTCTTTATGTCAGACGAATCACCTACTTTGCATGCGCTGGCACCCCCACTTCCCCTCTCCCTCTCTCTCTCTCAACGTGGGCCCCACTTGGGTGTTACTACTGCTATAGTCACAGTTAACTTCTGAGCTAACATTTTTACATGGTGGAGCCCACTTAACTACTCCTTAGCTACACCATTATGGGCAAAAAAAGAGAGAATGCTAGTTAACTGTCCTAATGACTGACTAACTTAGGCATTTAACTCCACCACTAGAGATAGCCTAAGAGACTAGCCAAATGAGACGGAGGGAGTAGTTTGGTAAAGGGTAATAGACATCAAATTTAGAGAATCTAGAATGAGGCTTTTCAAGTTATGGCTCCTTGCTTGTTTTGAGTATATATTTTGTCAGAATTCATTTTTAGAATCTGCTCCAAGTAATTGCATAATGTGAAATCACCAAACACCCACTTATGGTGTTTTGGCAAAAATAATGCAAAAATAATCCAAATGGATTATTTCTTTGTCTTCATTAAACAAACTTTCGCATTTGTTAATTTTGCGTTCATTTTATGTGGATTATTGTTTCGTATTGATGAGAGAAATCAAAAGAGTAAAAAGCTATAAACAAAACTTTTTTTTTTTGTTATGACGACAAACATAATCCAATAATTCACAAAATTTTAATTATTTTTCTCTTCAGTAAACTTTTTAGAAATTTTAATAATTTTTTTACTATTTAGATTTCTCTCGCAAAGACGAACCAACAAATTACAAAAAAATCGACGTAAAACTGAAAAATGCAAAAAAAAAAGAAAGAAAAAAAGAGAATAAAAACAAAAGAAACGGATCAGCCGTAACAAGTCAAAATGATTACTGATTAGGACTTTAATAAATGGATCAGCTGTAAGAATGCACAACATTTGACCTGTAATTGACGGCTGCCAAGTACACTAAATTATCCAACGAAAACAATCAGAAGGTACAGATAGTCCCAATCATCCGATTTGCCGGTAACCTGGCCCCACTTTCCTCCTACTAAAACCCACAGGTGTCAGGAGTCTTATTCTTCTCTTCCACTTTTTACGGACCCGATTATTCGCAGACAACAAAGCGGGTATAAAAATTGTATGGATGGCTCGTGGGGTTTATTTTTAAATCTGACATGAATGATTCAAATTGTTCAGTAATTTTAAAATATTTTTTATTAATTATATTAAAATAAACTTAATTGGATATACATAAGTGCTTGATCTGATATTTCTATATTTCATTCAGAAATCAACCCACTTATGCATATTCAATTGAGCATTTGTTGTGCAAAAAAATTATAAATATTATTTCAAAATTAATAAACGGTTTCAATTATTACGCGAGGCCCAAAAGTTGACATTACAAGCCATCGGTACGATTTCTCCTATACCTTAGGCTTTAATTGGAACCCAAGTAAAAGAAAGAAAAGAGAAAAAAAAAATTCCTCTTCCTTTGATTGATTTGAGAGGAAAAAGAGAAGAAAAATAAATAAACTAAATTATTTTAATTAAAAATTTTCCTGTTTCCTTTCCTCAATCTTTCCTTCTTTTATCTTTCCTTCTATTTTCTTTTTCCAGACTACCAAACAGAGCTTTAGTTTTTTATCCACTTTTTCCTATAAAATACTCGAACAATTGGAACCTCCCCAACAGATAGGCAGGCGCACCCAAGAAAGAAAGGAGAAAAGGAAAACCACTGCTTCTCTCTCTTCGCGCGCGTTCTCTCTCTCTCCTCTCTCTCTATTTGGTGTTTGCAGAATCAAGCTCCCATACGTCTCTTAACCGAACCAGGTAAAAAAAAAGATCAATCCGAATAATACTCTTCCATATAAATCCTTGCTTTTTTCATGACCAATTTTGCAAATTTTTATGGCGTGTGTTTATAGTTTTTTGAGTGTGTTGTGGAATTTGGTTTGTGATCTGGTGTATGTAATATGAGAACTAGGGTTTTCGTTTTCCATGTCTTGTGCTTATTGTGGCTTTTGATTGGTGTGATCTTGGTAAAGTTTCGATTTTTAGAATATTTTTTGAGTTTCATATCTTATGTTTGATTGTGTAATTTTGATATTGAAACCCTGACGGTCATAAAAATGGTTTCTTGTGCTTTTGTATTGGTTGATACGGAGTAATGATTTGTAGGTATTCAATTGTTTGAATCGAAATTTTTGAAGCTAAGTGATGGGTGTAAATTGTAATATTGAGGGTATATCTAGACAGTTGAATTTCTGATGTGAGATTTTAAATTTTTTGTACTTCTTCTGTGATGAGTCTAGATTCTTGTTACCTGTTTTTACAATGATGTTCATGTGTTTATGAATTGTCATCTTAGCATAGTCTGTTCATTTTTTTTCCTTTCTTGGCCATCTTAGCATAATCTGTTGTGTTATAATCTGTTGTTTATATCTTTCAATATGAATCTCCAAAAATATTCAATATGGATCTTGTTTGATAGTTCTCGACGAGTTCTATAATACAAAGTGTTCATAATTATGAAAAACATTATAAATTGAAAAATATAACAATCGAAAAATGGCAGGGGTTTCAAAAATGGACTTCCAATTTGGGACGGAGGGAGTACTTTGTAGATTACTATAGATCAGGTTAAAAGAGTGAAGAGACCCTCACCCATAGAGTAACTTTTGGGTTTGAGATCTAACCTAGACTGCTTGACATGTAGTAGAGTTGAAGGTACCATGGGATGGTAGAGTCCATGTCTATGGGTGTGAAAAGAAGTATTACTACATTTGTACAAAATCAAGGGCATAGTCAGTAAAGCATGAGGACACTCACACCTCAAAACCTATTGAACACAGACTATTTAACATGGCAAACACAGACTATTTAACATGGTATCAAAGTCCGAGTATGTGTCTCTATATGATGCCAGGTTCCGCCGAGTTAGTACACTCACACGAGGATGTAACGAAGTCTCATGCCACATAGGTACAAAAGTAATATGCAGTTTGTAAGGGATGATGCACCTTCCCCTCAAGATCTAGCTTTTAGGGTTGAGTTTTATTCAAGATTGGAACATGCGTATCCACATCTGTTGCCATGGAAGCAAGTATCTTTCCACTGTTATCATTCTAAACAAGGTTTTCATTCATTTATTGCTATTGCAATATCTTAGTTCTTTAGACATATTTTTTAATATTACCACTGGATCCTTATTAGACTTAGATCACGATTCTAAAGAGGGTAAATATGATTCTCCATTTGAAAACTATGTGATATAGGACGGTTTTAGGACACTTGACAATTGCTGCTTACAATAGGAATTATGGTGGTTTTGGGTGGGAAATAAGAATCGTGTTTGGGGTAAGTGCACAAAGAAGAAAAAGGAAAGGGTAAGGCAATTTCTGCGAGGACCGCAGCCCCTATCACGTTGACCACAGTCTCAATACTCAAATATAATAATCATCTCTATTCATAAAATGGAAGTTTCCATCCCTGTTTATAATCCATGGAAAATAATCTTCTAATTCTTAGAAGTCTAAATGAAATGAAACTAATCAATGAATACATTGAATAGGATATGTGAATGAACCTAGATATAAATGAATACATCGAACCTACTAGCTATTAGATGCAATGAACTAAAAATGTGTAGCAAAGCCCCGCACCTCATTAAGATCATATTGGCATACTCTCCAAAAAAAAAAAAGAGCAGGCCCCTTGGGATAAAATGGAGAAAAACACGGGAAGCAGCGGAACATATATAGAGTCAAAAGAGATAGGAGTCCAACTTAGTCTTACAAAAATATGCTAACTCCGGCCCATAATGGAAAAACGGTCCACAACAGCTTTGAGACTTCCACGCCTCCCACTCAAACAGGAAGAGGAACCTGACTCCTGTAGAGCCTCTGGGCCCTTGCTTAATAACTTGGACTCTTGATCTCAATCACTGTTAAATGACTGGTCTTAGATTCAAATCCTATTTGGGGAGAATTTATAGTTATCACTTTTTCTAATCTAGCACTTTCTAACATTTGTTTAATGTATCCAAATGCATAATGTAGGTAACTACTAATTGATGTTGATTCATCATCATTTCCTAGAACCTGATCTTCGAAATTACAGAACTACCCTCATCCGGCAATTTTCTGTGTTTTGTACCTCGTCACTATGATGTGGGCATTAAATCTGATGCGACTTGGTTTTCAGGCTTCACCTTGGCGATGTTGGAATTGCTTTATTCTAGGTGTTCCTTTTGGTCCGTAAACTGGAAACATTTGCATTGGGTAATTAATAGTCTTTAGTAGAGTAATACATCAACTCATCAAGAGTGTGGACTCTTTTTTGGGTAGATAGGAGTGTGGAATCTTTACAGCCAATGATACATTAAGAAATACAATACTATGGGTGTGCTGGTTGTTCATTATTCCCATTGTCTTTGCCACGTGTTTATACTATAGGTGTGCTGGTTGTTCATTATTCACATTGTCTTTGCCACGTGTTTTATTTGCGAACAATGAATTAGACCTTTGTTGAAGTTTCCCTTAGCGCAGTTTTCTCTCATCGTGAAGTGGCTAAGTGGGCCTATTGTGTGATTTGACTTCAGGTGATACGTATTAGTTGTGCTAAGCTTCATCAGCAAATGCTGGTGGAAATATTCCATTGGTGCCTCATTTTAGCATGAAAGGTGGACTTCTATAAGTTTCTTTCACAAGTTACTTTTTGGGGTAAATGTCTACTGGAGAGGTCAGAAAGGTCTCACGAGAAGACATACAACTGGTAAGCTTTTTAGTTGAACTTTGCATATCATGATGGTCATGTTGGTTAATGGTTGCATACATTTGAAAAGGTGATGTCAAAAATTTATCTTCTACATCTTTTATTTTGTTGAAATATGGAAAATGAGTCAATGATAGAGCAGACGATTTGAAGAAATAGCAAATGCACACTCTCGAGTCTTGACAAACGTGTCTAAAACATAATTAAGGTCGGAACATGGTTGAAGAGAGTTTCTTTGAGTCTCTAGAATTCTTTTTGTTTTGTGGATACAGGAAGCATCTTCACCAAGGATGTCGTACTTTGTAGGCCAAAGGTTGTCATGGAAGGTCACAAATGTTCGTAGTTGTACTTGTTCCCCTTTCAATTGTCCTTATTTAACTAATAAGGTCCCCTAATACAAGTTTGTTGTTTGAAGCACAGAAAATTGTACCGCAGATAACAATGATATGTCTGATAGATGCACGATAAGTTTTTATAGACTGCAATGACAACTGAGCATGTTCTTGTTAGATGATACTATTGGAGTTTACCTCATTTTAAGAAAATAAGGGTACCTAATCTCATTGGATTGTAACCATGTAGCTTTGGTAGCGCATACCTTAGATTCTGTCGTACAAAGAGCTTCTTGTATACACCAGCTCTGAGTGATTTTGTCTTGCAAAAAATAAGGAAGATGGTTAATATCATGAATTTTTGGGTCTTGGGTTTGACTTGTCATAATTAATGTTGCTATTGTTGCTAGATTGTTATATCCACGTCAAAATTGTGAGTTCATCTTTTAGACCATCATGTAGTCTATTGTTGAACAGCTATACCGATTATAACTCTGACATGATCAAATGCATACAAGCAAATACAAATCACCAATGTTCAAGTGCATTTTAGGTTCCAATGCTACGATGTACCAGTCTTCTTAGAGACACAAGTACCTCGTCTGAGCTTCCCAGTTTCAGTAACAGATAGTTCACTGTTCATGTACCTTGCATACTTTATAAAGTTACAAATTATATTGGTATATATACTTATCCAAAAAATGAAAAAATCAGAGAAGTATAAATGTAGCAAAAATTAAAAGAGAAAATGATTTATGATGCAGTAAGAGTAGGGGAGTACTCTCTTCGCATTTGGGACTGATTATAGTGCATCTGGGACTGATTTGAATTGGTTTTCAAACAGTGGATGGATGGTAAACTGTTTGAATTTATGATTTCAGGAAGTTCAACAATAGGGTAAACTTCGATTTGGAAGTTAGACTTAGGCTTTTGGGCTCCAAGAACAGTACCCCTGAACAAAATCTTTTGCAACTACGATGCTAGGGTGTGGGACTATAATGCTTGATGGTTCAGGAAGGTTAACTAGATCTTGCTATGTAGGTTTAGATTCAACAGGGCAGAGTAAGTTGTAGGAAATGGGTAAAACTGTAGAATCACCGCCAAATGTCGATTTTACCATAATCCATGAAAAGCTCAAAAACCCAATTCCACGAAAAGCTTGAAAATCAATTCTCTAAAGCAAGTTCCCATTCAATTAGAGATATTTCACTGGGAGGAATTTGTGTTAAGATTTAGAAACTTCCTGCACCAACTAGGACTTGGATTCCTAGATAGAGAAATTGGTTTTGGCTTCCAAAATATAATCTAGAACCAAATAAAGCTCATGTATCAAAATGCAATGACATACTTGAACCATATGACGACTCATGGGTGACCTCTTACAATCAGTTTCCAGATATGTTGCTGTTATTGAAATACTCTTAGAGTACAAAATCACATGTAAATGTATGACCTCTTACCCCTGTTATATGTAGGCTTTTCTGATCTCTCTCTGGCTGATTTTAGGTGCAAAATCTTATAGAGCGATGTCTACAACTGTACATGAGCCAAAAAGAAGTTGTGAATACTCTCTTGGTTCAGGCGAAAATAGAGCCTGGTTTCACTGAACTGGGTAAGCTCGTTATCTCCTTGCGATTTCAGCTTTAAGAGTGGCCTCAATAAGTAGCAATTCCTAGTTAGTTACTTTTTGTTGTTCGGTGATTGCCACATTGTTTTTCCGTTTTTCTCTTTTACTTTGGGGTTTTCCTTGGCTGTGGTGGCTTGGCACATTAAACCAGCTATAGGTCTAACATGAGGAAATCAATATATGTGGCAGTGCCCTAGGAGGTGCCAGCTGCTGTAGTCTCATTCCGTCTATAAAGTCAAGTTCAAGTCTCCTCGACTTACCAATAAAAAAGGAAAGTTAAACTGTAACTGAATAGTGTTGCATGTAGTCAAGTCCTCTTTCCATGTAATTGTTCTCTTGCAAATTTTGGGATAGATGTGCAAAGTGTATTTAAGATGGGAAAGCACGGAAAGCTTGTAGGGCAAGTAGTCTAATTGTAATACGACATTCTATATCTATTTTTTAAAAATTTGAATCTCCTTAACTTACCAATCAAAAAGGAAGTTAATAGTGTATGACCCAATTATTGTTGCATGTAGTCGAGTCCTCTTTTCGTTTAAATGTTCTATTGCAAAATCTGGGATAGAAGTGAATTGTATTCAATACAGTGGAGAGCATGGAAAGCTTGTAGGGGAAGTACCGAAGTAGTATAGTCCTAGGAATACTATAACTATTATTTTATACTCCCCGCCCCTTCTCTTTTACCAAAAAGAGGAAAAAAAAAAAAGTTGAGCCATGCAAGGTTCGAATGAGCCAAAAGCAAAATCTTCTTTTCCTCTTCCCCATGCCATTTCCACTTAATTATGGAAGTAGATCCTCCTCATTACCACAGGATACCCACTGAATCCAAGCAAAGGATCAACTCCTAAAGCTCTGAAGTCAATGGGCAGTGAATGATAAGGGGATTAACTGATTCTCGATATTGTCTGCACCTTAGTTGCACAAAGCGGGAACAGAAGCAGGAGCAGGGTATGTAGAAGATCCCAAGTTGGGAGCGCCGAAAGAGCATGTGTATTTGTATTTATTAGGTATAAACATGCGTCATAAAACAGTTCCCAATATAGTTTTCTCCCATCCTATTTAGGAGCGGGCTCCCATCCTGATGGGAGGGAGACGGGAGCATCGATTGAGCTCCCGTCTCAAGAGCGCAGCCACTTTGGAAGATCCTTGCAACTAAGGTTTGCAAATATACCTCCTAGGCTCCTATCAACCACTTACTGCCTTCAACTAGGACATCTATGGTGAAGGCACATCACACAAAAGGTTCTACGTTGGAAAGTACTTTAGCCTTTAATGCTCGAATTTGTTTTTTCCCCAGAATGCCCCTAAGGCTCTATTTGGTTATGGATTTGCTGAGGATTTTAACTATGGAAACAAAATGGGTCGGGAAGCCCAAGCATTGAATGCAGCTTACATATTTGAAGAAAAAGAATCTCACGTAATCTAGGAAAGGAACATTTCTAATCTTTCACTTGAATAAAAAAATTCAATATTTTTCCTGAGCCCCATTTCGTTTCAAGTACATTCTAAGTAATTTACAACATGTTAATAAGAATGTCATACAACAGACTATACTGGAAACTTCTATTCTGGATGTGTTCCTGTACCCATACCTAAGTTTCTGAAACATATTCCCCTATCCTAAGATTTTATTTAAGAAGGTTTGATTGTCCAAAAATTCTCCTCTTCCCTTCCTCCCCAACCACCCTTCTGATGCTCCCACCCATTAGGAATTCTGTCATGCATGAGACGGAAACCTTTTTACCAAGGCACTCCCAAACTTTAGAATGCACAATGTTCCAACGCTCGTGGATTGCAGGAACCTCCAAGATAGCTTGAGAGTGTATAAACTGTGTCTCGGTCCAGTAAATGGGATTTAACTCTTTTCGAATTCCTCATAAATGAATCTCTTGGAATCTTCTATATTTGCTAATATAGTCGTACTGTTCCACTTAGATATTCTTTAGAGAATCATAGGTGGAAATTATGCCTATTACGAACATGGTTTGCTTGTTAGTCATTGCCTTCTTTTTGTAGTTTGATGACTTAATTTTTTATTGCTTTGGGTGCATCATTTGCTTACTAATTTCCATAGTCTTGATACATGGATGAATTTCTGTGCATGTACTGTGAGAGGGAAGAGGAATTTGCAAAGAGTTCAATGTTTTAGCCATTAAGTAACCAATAATTAATGTTTGTGCTTATTCTGTTGAAGAATGTAACATGTTTCATGTCTCCAGTTTGGCAAAAGCTTGAAGAAGAAAATCGGGAATTTTTCAAGGCATACCGTCTGCGGTTGATAGTGAAGGACCAAATAGAGTTATTCAACAGGTTGCTTGAGAGACAAGTTGAGCTGATGCGTCACATATCAGCTGGTGTTGCTTCCACACCTATTTCAAATGGATCTCATATTCCGCCATGTAAGAATTTTTTTTCCTCAGTATTTTTGTTGCCTGAAGACCCTGACAAGAAAAGGTGTTACTTGTTAGGTTTGTAATCGATGCCAATAAATGAATTTGGTAGTTTCCTGATAGTTGTTATGAAGTTTGTGTACTATTTGCAACCTATGTTATTGATATATTCATTTTGCAAAACAACTTCTTGCAACCTGCCAGCTGATTGCCAATAGTTAATGCATGTTAGTTGCGTTGATTTATACTTGGTTCGTTAAAAGCTTTCAGTTTGATTGCATCATACTGCTGTCTTACCTAAGTTAAACATAGCCTGCACTGAATGACTTTAAGGCTAAGGGTTATCAGTTATTTTTCTCTGCTTTTCTTGCTATGATTCTTTCATGTATTTGCTATACCGAAATACAACTTAATATTAAATTCCATGCATAGATCAATCCATTTTGCCAATGGATACATGTTTCTAGGGAAACATTCTTCCACAGGCATTTTGTATACAAATTTCGATATGTATGTCTTGGATGGAAAGTACTTTGATCGTTGGTGTACGATACAAGACTACAGTCTTATCTGATCGATGTTTTAGTTAAATTGGTGCTTTAGGAGCATCCAATGTGGCAAAAAAACGAGAGTATGTATGTATTTCTTAGTGGATGCAAACACCAACTTCGATCATCTTCATTTGCTCATTACTCAGAGGTTGTGCCAGCCTGTTAAATTTTGCTACTCTGAACTATCTCTTGAATTACACGAGTCACTTATGCCCTATATTTTATTTGTATCTGCTTTACAATTCTGCATTTGGAATTAGTGCTCTGGAGTTTCTTACTTGGCATCAACCTCTGTCAGTGCACCAGAACTCAGCTGGCTATACTCTAGATCATACTGGATCTGGTCTGAAGTCAGAGAACATGGGCCAGCCTATGGGAGCAAGTTTGCCTAACACTTTCGGTAATGGTGGGTCATCATTGCACCCTTGCATGCAAAATGCTGTTGATATGTCTGCTCATGCCAGAAGGATTGATGTTTCACCAAGCATGCTGTTGGCTCAGAGCTCAAATGTGGGAATGATGGGAGTAATGAACGGGGGAATGATCAAATCGGAAGCTGGTTATGGAGGCAGTTCCCAATACATGTTTGGTAATGGTGGCAATGGCCTTGAAACACGTCCTGTAATTGGCGATCCACCTGTTTCATCTTTCAGTAGTGTAGAGTCCAATTCACATCCCATGAATGATCCGCTCCTGGATGCCGAGAGTAACTCATTTGGATTCTTGGGGCAGATTCCTCGAAACTTCAGCCTTTCAGACTTGTCTGCTGACTTCTCAAATAGTTCTGGTACTCTCTCTCTCTCTCTCGGCGCGTGCTCATGGTTTTGCATTTGTGCATATTTTTCGTCACCTGATGAGAGCTTGTTAAGACCATGATGAGTTCTGGACTTAAATTAATTATAATTGACTCGTTAGTCATTATGCTTCCCAATTATACACCTATATGCATTTTACTTTTCTTTCCTCATTTCTCTTTCTTCTTCTCTTCATCTTTTGAAATTTCTGTAGCTACTATCAACTGAGAGAATGAGTGCCTTATCTGGTAAATCTTTTTCCATGCTTTGAACTTGTGTCCTGTTATTAGGATGGGTCAAAGGCCAATTTCATACCCTTCTGTTAGTAGGATGTGTCTGTTTTATAGGATGTTTCTGTTTTACTCCATATGATTTGAATTAGTTGATTTGTGTTGTGCTTAGTATTAACCATCTCTCTCTCTCTCTCTTGTTTCCTTTCATCCAGATATATTGGACTACTCCAGGTCACCCTTCCTAGCAGCAGATACTGACAACTTCTTGGATCCTCACGGCAGGGGTGAATACCAAGGTGAGAGTTTTCAAATTTCATAGCTGTGTTTAATCACAAAAAGCGTAACTGATATTTGTGTCCTGGACCGTCAGGAGACAATAAGAGGTTGGACACGATATCAGAAGGCTTGAGTTATGAAGATTTTGGCAGTGATTGATTTGAGTTACTCAATGGTACTTTTTTTTTTTATTAATATTTTTACATAATTCAATAACTAATCAAGAGTTGTGTATGAATGAACTCTGCATCTCCTCCCTTCACATATGGGATCTGGTTTCTATTTTAAGATGTATACTGGGTTATTTGTGTTTTACTTTATCTTTTTGGACAAGTGACAAGGGTAAAGCCCCAACTAATCCCTCAAGTAAACGTCCTTATGTCAGGTTTTTTTTCTTTAATTGATTTGAATCGCATTTAACATTGAATTCTCCCTAGTTCTGCTTCTAAATGCTTATTGGATTCTTCCTAGTTCTATTATTCTAAAACCTGCCTGACATCGTTTGTGTTTTCCTGGCTGCAGGTTCAAATGCACCCCGTTAATGTGAGTCCTGTATATAGCGTCTTAGAAGTGGAGAGGCTCCATAATTTAAACTCTGTGTAAGCTATTGATTGGATTGTGCTTAGGTTTAGCTTGATAATGGTTGATGACATTAGGTTTGCTTATAGGAAAACGAGTTTGAGATGTGCTACAGCACATGTTTGTGAAGTATGACAATGATTTTCAGGTATAGTTATGGTGATGATCTTTGATAATATGAATGGTGCAATATTTTGAGTATCTTTTCGTTTCCAAAGAAGAGGGCTTGTGTAACGCTCCGAAAATTGAGCACGTTAATAATAATATTTGTTAAATTATTTCTTTCAAAATGTCACCTTTATAATATGAACTTAAAGGCTCGAGTTTAATAATGGCATCGATTCTCTCTCACAGCGTACTTTAGGTGCCTAATCACGCAGCAAAGCTACCTCGGAGTATACTGCGCATGGTTCAAGACCCTTAAGACCCATGCCAGATAGGCATGTTCCTCAAATCCACAATCTCGTTTTGATATTCATTACCTCTATCTATCTATATAATTTAACCAAATAATCAATGGAACAGAATAGGGTTCTTACATCAACTGGGCACACATGTCACGTATGTCCACCAATTTAGCACAATGGAAAAATAAACGGTAAGCGGTAAGTTTCGCGACAATATGATAGTATAACAACTTTAATTACTAAATTCATGAAACTTGACAAGTATGCAATTAGGAATAACTTTCATGTTTCATGTGAAGTCTAACAGACATCTTAAATAAAAAACAGATTCGAAGGCGGTACGGTCTTGTTGTCCAGAAACAACACTGAAATAGTTTTTAAAAATTCATAACTTACTGTACAGACCTTAGATCAAAGCGAGATATGTATGAAAGTTGCTTAAAATTTTGAAAGCTACAACTCTTGTGTGTTTTCCTTGAATCTATCTCGAAGTAGCCCAAAACGTATCAAACAGAAGGCGGGGGTACACATACTCGTTTTTCAATTTATAAACCTTTTCAAAAAAAATTTAATGTTATAAAGTTGACTCCTTATAATACAACCGACTCCCTATAATAAAACCGATCTAATCATAATTGCATCCTTTCGAATTAATAACAATGATATTAAACCACGCAAACAACAAGACCTAAGTAAAGATTAAATTGTAAAGACCCGGAAATTTCACGAATTTTTTTTTTGAATTTGATTGGGGATTTTATGAAATTACATTTTAGAATTGGAGTGTGAGTCAATATGAAATTTAGTTTGGCTTGGCTGTTACATGTAACACGTGAAACTTGGAAGGGTGTGAGTGTACTGGCACTTATAAGGCTTGTGGGAGAGAGAAACTCCATTTTTTCCCCTCCCTCTCAAAAATCAGATTTCACTCTCTCCCTCTCATCTCTCTCTCTCTCTCTCTCTCGCGCGCGCGCGCCAAAATCCTCCACAACCACTTGAAATCTTCATAAACCCACTTGAAATCCTTCACATTCTCATCATCTAAACCCTGTAATCGGGTGTAGAAGTTCGGTGGAGTTGAAAACTTGGCGGGTTTCGGTTTGGAAGCTAGTGCTTGCTTGGAGTTTTTATTTGGGTTCTTGATTGGAGCTTGTTGGAGGTTGTTTCATTGAGGTAGGGGTTCTTTTCTACTCTCTCTTAGTGTTTATATACTGTTCTGATGCATCTCTTTGATTAATTTCATGTTTTTATTGCTTGGGTCGAGATCCGCCAATTGTGAAAATTTGTCAAAATCTCGCCCTAGACACTTCAGGTGTCGATACCAATTTAAGTTGGTATCGATACCCTGTGTTCTGTTTGATTGATATACTCAGTTATTTAAGTTACCTTCTGTTTGATTGGTATACTCAGTTATCAATATCAATTTAAGTTGGTAACGATGCCCAGTGTTTTGTTCCGTTTTTTAACTAGTTGGTATTGATACCGTAGCAAATTGGTATCAATACCTCAAATGTCTAAAACTTGATTTTCTAAAACTTGATTTTCTAACTAGTTGGTATCCATACCAAGGCGAATTGGTATCCATACCTCTAGTGTCTAAAACTTGATTTTTGCTTGAAACCTCCTTTGACCTTTGTTCGACCGCAAGCTTGAGATAATGTTCATTTAAACTTCTTTACTCGATCATGGTGCCTATCTCTTGTTCATTGCCCATATTGTCAGTTGTTCTTTGAGTTCGGTTATAGGTGTGCCACTCTCGTACACCTAACACGTGATAATGCAACACAATGGATGTGATTTTGAAAAAGGAAAGAGTTATGTTTTAAAAAGGACACCTGGGGAACACTTGAGGGACACATGATACTCCACCTTGAGAATCTTTAACGCTCGTTTGATGGATTCATCAACGCATGTCATTGATTATAAGAAGTATGTGACACGTATAACTATTTTTAAAACAATGTGGTTAATACTTGGTGAGGTCGTATGAGGGGTATGGACACCTTATTTATAAATATTTACGCGATATGTGAAGATAATCTATGTGGAACCAATGGGCATGTTTCGATAAAATGAAAGTGAACATTGAATGATGTGAGAAATGGTAGTGTGTTAACAAAGTTATTTGGAAAGGTATTACTAGCATCACCATTAGGTGTGTTGCTGGACATGGGTTAACGAGGCCTGTGAAACTCGGACTACTAGCACCACCGTTAGTTGTATTGCTGGGCATGGGTTAACAAGGCTCGTGAAACTCAGATTACTAGGACCACCGTTTGGTGTGTTCCTGGGCAGGGGTTAACGAGGCATGTGAAACTCAGATTACTATGGCCGTCATTCGGTGTACCCCTGGGCATGGGTAGCAAGGCCCGTGAATCCCGGCAGGGTATCAAGACCCATAAGTATTGGTAAGGGAATATGGGTCTCGAAATTCCCGAGCATAACTATGAGAACATGAAGGGATTGTGAACTTGAGAGTGAGGTGAAGAAAGTTCCTATTATCGGGTTATTAATGAAGTGTTTGTTGACGCGATAGATATGATGAAGAGGATGTATGGCAACAATATTATGCGGACATATCAATTTTTGAAAAAAGGTTTTCATTGACGAAAGAACGATTCATGAGCACATGGACACTTGAACTTTTATTCGATAACTAGTTGGTATTACTTGTTGATCTCTTGTTTGTTAACCATTACATCCATATGCTCATTTCATCCATTTGCATTTAGCGATAGTAGTTGGTTTTTCCTACTGGGCTAGTGTGGCTCATCCTATTATTTTCAGGTACATGTCAAGGACCATGAAGTCGAGTGCATGGGATGTATAGCATATTTTGAAAGCATGCATGAAAGTAGTCATTTGACCATCTAGTGAAATGTATATTTTGGGTAGATGAACTTGTATTTTATTTTGCTCTATTTGGTCAAATGTAACAACTTAATACTTTATCCATGCCTTATTATTAGGTACAGGTACCTGACTTAGACTTCGATTATCCTTTATGGAATTGGAACCTTGTGGTGAGACTTTTGGAAGTAAACTATGGAAGTTTGTATTTTTTTATTGGAGAAAATGATTTATTTATTATCTTTGAAATTGAGGGCATGCCATAAATTTTGAAGGCCCTACCTTTCCTCCGATGTTTTTACGGTTGAGTTACCAAAATAAATCTGTGGGGAGAGAGATTTTACTTGCGAGGCAGTTGTAAAATTAAGAAGGTGAGATACATCTATTATAGTATTGCAGAATGACTTTTCATGAGAAGAGCCCAGAGCGCGACAAGTGGCATAGTTTAATTGGATTGTCATTGGAGTTTTTAGTTGGCACTTGTAACATTACTCTTATTACCACTCTTAAATATTATCCATAAATATGTTACATGATATTTAAAATTTACCTTAATTGTCCCCCTTCATAGCCGTATTTGAATAGAAGATTTTTATGCTATGATTGGATAATAAATTTCATCAATTATGCAATAAAAATTCTACCCGACTCCAAAATAGCAGTTACTATAATTTTCAAATTCAAATGGCTCTGATTTATCTTCTCTTTCTCTCTCTAAGGAATCAAATTTGACATAGGAAAAACAATGGATGCTAAAAAGTCACAATTAGTTTCTTCCCTCTTCTGATTTGTATTTTAGTCTATCATTAGTGATCGTTTTGATTTCTAACTGCACATATGTTGGCACTATTTGTTATTTAATATATTGTCATAGTGCTTGAAAGATTTCTTGCGATTATTATTTGTGAAGTTCTTCCGAAGATCTTTTGTTTACTTAGTATCCACTCTTTATTGTGACAGGAATCAAAGTAAGAGTACTATGTGACCTTCCACAAAGGAAAAAGAATTAGAAGAAAGGGCGATTCTACATTGAACTGTTTTTTTTTTCCAGTTATTACTTAAAATTCGTTGCAATTGTAAAAAAATCTCACGCATGTATGTTAAAATGGTTTGTGTGATTAGTTATAATTTTCGTGTTATTATTGTGCACGTATATGAAGTGAGATTGAAGGCCATTGGTTACTCCAAAGTCTCTCATGCATTAGAATTGTGTTCAATACTTTTTGCCCATCCAAACAAAATAAAAAGAAAAAGAAAAAAAAAGTGCACGATACTATGCTTTAAGACTTTAAGTGCACACCTATATTGGATGGGTTTTTCATGTACGAAGACATATATTCAACTCTAATATAATTAAATTATTACCCACGTATACATCCAAAGCTGCATAGATGCATATATATAAGAGAAAAGATAGAGGTTAGATTTAAAATTCTTCCCATCTTAAAGTTTGTAATTTGTCCTTGGTTGTTGGCTCATTACCATCTAAGGATTATTAGCCTAACAAGAATGTAATTGGAGTACATGATTTTTTCGTAGTAATAATGATTTTTTTATTTTATTTTCTCAAAATCAATGGAGTTTTTTTCATTATTTTTTTTATTAATTTGATTATTTGTGATATTAGGTACATTTCCATGAGATATGTCGTAATTTAATTATTATAACTAAAAAAAAAAGTTTAAATTGGAGCAGGAGTACTACTCTTTTGATCATTTGATGGCCAGTAACTTTAGTTTCTCATATTTTGTTGTCTTCGCTTGAAGTATAATTTAATCTTCAATATTGTATATATCGCATTTTTTCTTATTAGTTGAAAGAAAATATAAAGATAAATTTGTCTATCCGTGCACGCTTTAATAATCTTATTGATATTTTTGAAAATATTTTTGAAAGGAAATATTGATAAATCTTGCTCAATCATGTTGATAAATAGTTCCATATAAAATGAAGATGGTTGCCTTATTTGCAGGAGAACTCACCTATGTGCATGTATAATTGTCCTAATTTAGATGGAAATACGAAAACCACTCCAATCATATATCTAGAAGACTAGAATCAACTTACAAATCAAACAATAAAATTCAAATTAAAAAATCTGTTAAGTTTATCAATGATTCATGGGTTTTATAAGGGAACAACTCTCTCACACCAGCTGTGTTTATTTCCTAGAGGCTAGAGGCAACAATCATGTAATTGTCTGTCACTACAAAAGATACTGAAATTGAGAGCAAGTAAAGAGGAAGAGATGCAACGAAGACACACGAGGCATCTGCATTGGAGCAAAAGATGTTTGATAGTATATTGTTTATTTTGTTCTTTGTTTTTGCTCATTATGACAGCACTCCAATTTGTTGTTGCATGTGCCATTCATTTTTTTACAATAGATACTAGAAAATTATTGCCAGTTGTTTTCCTCTCAAAATCACAGAAGGTGTCCCCAAAGAAACGCTCTCAGAGCCGGTAATCTGGCGAGGAAAAAAAGAAGAATCATTCAATCTAAACAGTAACATTTAAGATCTATATTTGCGGCATATCTTTATGTTTGTACGCATTTTCAAACTCCAATACATGATATTATTGGGTCATTCTAGGACAAAATGTTGGAGTGGTCATGTTACTCAATAAACAATATTTGTCCAATTCGAGTGTATTTGTAACTAAGACTTGGTCAAATTATGTATTGCTATATTATTTGTACAAAGAATGTTCAAAGCAACGTACAAATACTAAAGTTATCTCTTGAAGTTTAAGACACAAGTATACATAAGAATGTTTGTTAACCATTTGAGAGTGTTGAAATGTTTTGACATACAAATGCAGTTAACAAGACGTGTCAAATTTCTTATGTGGACTAAGCAATAGGTGTTGCATGTCTTTATTCATAATATCGACCTCCTTTTACTTAATCCAAGAGTAACAATAGAAAGAGGTTAGTCGTAGTTGAGGGGTTAAGCTCTCCAAGGTGCTGCTATTGGAAGATATATTTATAATATTAATTTAAAGTTTTTGGACTGAATTTTTTAGGATTATGCATTACCGTCCATTACTTTATTTCATTAAGTTACATACGTTTATGTAATTTAATTAGAATTAAGTTCATCACATTAAGTCATTTAATCGAATCATCAAAATTATTAATCTACTCGTGCATAGCATGGGTTTTATGCTAGTATATATATATATATATATATATATATATAGAGAAAGAGAGAGAGAGAGAGAGAGAGAGAGAGAGAGAGAGAGAGAGAGAGAGAGAGAGAGAGAGAGAGAGTATGCGTGTGGCCCTGGGAAAAAAGAGAGAGAAGCTGCATGACCCCACCCGCCACTTGACTTAGTTTTTTTTTACTATTTGTTTAATTGGGGCAAAAAAGACATTTTATACAATTATACATTATTCAATCACATATCCCCCTTCTACAACAACAAAACAAACAAGTCATTTTTAATCTCTCCTTCTAAAATAATACCTCCTCTAACTATATCTACCTCTTTATCCCCTCTTAATATCAGGGCCGGCTGGGTAGGCCCGGGTCTAGGGCTCACCAAAAATAGCCCATTTTTAGGGCCCCAATTAGGTATATATATGTTCATAACAAGTAATAAATATATATTGTTGCGCTACAAGAAATAGAGAAGCATTTGGCATGCATAGTGAAACAGTTTGTGTGTTTCCTAGTAAATGCCAGAGTTCAATTTCCATGGGCCCTTCTTTTCCTTTTCTACCTTTTCTTCTCTTTTCTTTTTCCTTGTTTCTCCTTTCCACTACATCCTTATCATTTGTTGACTTTTTAAAAAAAAATTGCCGGTATAGTAATTAGGGGAAAAATAAATAAGACACTTCATGCGTATTCATAAAATGTTCGCATTGCCCATTTCAATTTATTTTCTAATTCTTGCAATAAGAATAGACAATTATGACCGAAAACTATTTTTTATTAACATGAAGACACGAATTACAAAAAAGACAAAATATGGAACACGGTATTTATCATTTGAAATAAATACTGGTTCTTTAATTTTTTCTCTAGAAAAACATTGGGCCTTGGTTTACATTATCATCTGGGGCTACGAAAATCTCAAGGCCGGGCCTGCTTAATAAATCCCACTTCCTCCCTCGTATACATATCCTCCTAACAAACAGGGCGGTACACAAGAGGGTAAACATTACCCTCATATTTCAAGGGAAGGTAACATTCACCCTCTTTTAAGAAGAGTAAACAAAATGGCACTCTATTAGGAATCAAGATATATTGCGTAACTAACACAATAGGAAACTATATATACTCCTATAAAAATTACTAGTAAACACAACCTGTGATGAATAAAGAAATTCCGAAGACCATTTCTGGTTGTGGGTGACCTACACAAATCACCGTATTGCATTCCATGCATCGTGAATTCGTGATTCATGCTCAAAATCATTATCAAGAGCATGCACCATTTCTTCATGGATATGTTTTTGAAAAGTACCGTTATGTGCACCGTTTTTCTGTTGACATTTGAACTTTGAAGCGTGGGAGGAGTTCCTGGTCTGCAATTCTGTCATTGTACAGTTTTCATAGTTGAAGAGATTTGTAAAGAAGGATCTTGAACAACTGTGTTTTGATGGTACTTGGTAGGCTGCCTTTCGTCCATCAGCTATGTTTTTTTTTTTTTTTTTTTTTTTGGAGAAAGAGAGAAAATTTTAATTAACCACCAAACAAATCCTAGTTACAACCTACTAAAAAAACGAAAAAAAAGAAAGAAAGAAGGAAAATACAGAAAAAACAAAGGTACCGAAAAAAAGAAGAAGAAAGATTGCTGGAGCCAGCACCGGAGTTGTCACGTCGCCTTCGCCGTTGCCTCCGCCGATGTCAGGAGTCCGGATCTGGAAACCCCAGATCCGGCTCCTCCTTGTCCAAAAATCGGATTTCGGCTGCCCATAGGAGGAGAGAAGCTCGTACACCGTGGGGGGTTGCCGGAAACCATGGGGCAAGTAAAAGAGGAGAGGAGAGGGGGAGAGGAGTGAGGAAGGAGGTGGAAGAGTTGCG
This sequence comes from Vaccinium vitis-idaea, assembly GCA_963854785.1. Classification (NCBI taxonomy): domain Eukaryota; kingdom Viridiplantae; phylum Streptophyta; class Magnoliopsida; order Ericales; family Ericaceae; genus Vaccinium; species Vaccinium vitis-idaea. Next base: position 27,497,693 of record OY978218.1, read on the forward strand.
GTGGGGGAGGGGGGAGGGGCGGCGGCTGCTAGGGTTTGGCTTAGGGAGAAGCTTCTCCCATACACCTCTCCCCCTGCTCTCTCTCTCTCTAAAACTCTCTGCCCCGATTTTTTTGTCAGCTATGTTTGAGAAGTGTATCTTTGCAATTATTCCATTGAAGAGTTCCTAATTTTGTTGGGTGCTCTTCAATTGTTGAAAAAGTCTCATGGTTGAACCTAGTTGTAGATCAAATTGTCCTTAGTGGAAACTTGCACGCCTGTGCGTGAGGTTTCAAGTCCGAGTCTCAATCATGTAAGTTTCCACTCATGACTTGGACCTGTCATAGTAATCTAACTTTAGCAACCTTCTAACATTGCCAAGAAAAAGAACAGTACCTCAAATCAATCTGACTTTAATTGGGCCACGAGTAAGTGGCCTGCATACATAGTCTAAGTCACAGATGACAGAATTCGCGATGTTAGTTTTCACTTGTCATGTACATACTTCGCACCTTCATGCTTCACACATCTTGATGCAACAGTCACTATACATGTTGCAAAACTAAAGAAAAAGGAAAAGAAAAGAACGGGAAAAGCTATTTTCCTGACAACAGAACTTGCAAACTCCTCAACTCAACTGCGGAGGATGCTTCTTCCTTTGCTTGGAGAGAGAGAGAAAAGGCCGAACTCAATTTGGAATATTAGCCCACTTCTACCTGCATGACATAAAATATAAAGTCAAAATTTTGAGACCAACGTGACAACCTCCGAAATCACCCTGTTAAAAATAAATCCACCTCTTGTTTATTTTACATGGGTCCAATATTTAGTAAGGTGGACTATCCACCTCTTGTTTATTTTACGAAGGCGTCTCCACAAGCCTAATGATTTCCTGAGCTTTGGCTTCCGTGTGAATCCACACCGGTCCACACTCCGAGTCAAATGGCGAACCGGATTTAAGCCATTCCACATTCAACTGGGGCACATGCCAGCCCCCATTCGCTTCTTCCTGATAATTTCAACGGGTTCACTATTTATGTGGTTTCCACCGCATTGGAGGAGGAGGAGGCCAGTTGCTTGTCGATTCCAATCTCACCATTTCCTTGTGGAAAATCCAGTAACCTAAACACCATTACGTACATTATTCCAAGCCATCTTATGGAAACTCAAACTTGATGGCAATGCTCTACGATATGGGTTCAGCCTTCACCCTTGAGGGCTTGCACCAAGCCCATCTAAAGAAAATCATGCAGTAAAAATAAAGTCTTAACATATTTCCAAAAATTGTTTCGCATCAAAAAATCTGTCCAAGTATAACTTCTGAAGTCAAGTAAAGCAACGTTCAAAGAAGCTGCCTGTGCTTTTCAACTAGAAGACAAAGGCGTCAAGCTTAGTTGCACGAAGCGGGAGCAGATGTGGGGACGGGAGCGGGAGCGGGTGCGGGGGAGCGGAGGCACCTAGAAGTTCCCAAGGTTGGGAGCGCTTAAGGAGCATGTATAGATTATATTTAAATATGTATATAAAATATCTTTAAATACTTAACCATTGAAGGAAAAGTGATACTTATTGAGAATTTTCCCTATCTTAAAGGGTAATTTTTGGGAGTTAGATATTTTTAATTTGCAGAAATTCTTGACTCATGATTTCCATATTCTTATTTCCACACCCTTAAAAGTATAAGAACAATTGCTTTAATGGTCCGATAAGCTCCCATCCTAGTTAGGAGCGAGTTCCCATCTTGAGGGGAGCGAGCTCCCGTCAAGCTCCCATCTTGGGAGCGCTGATTCAAGCTCCCGTCTTGGGAGCGCACCCATTTTAGAAGGATCCTGCAACTAAGGCGTCAAGTGCATCCTGCATGCCACAATGTTAGTTTAACTGGCTAAAATAATACATATAGCCTACAGGAGGCAAGAAAATTTCACCTTCGTTTTGACCTGATATTTCTTCTAGCAGAGGCCGAAACGTCATCCGTTTGACCTTTCATGCTGGATTTCTTGGTTTTTGATGATTTAGAGGTACCTACAAAAGGAAAAGTATCACTAGAGATTCACGTAGAAGCAAAAAACAAGTTTACCTATGTTATAAAAGTGTCTTCTTAGATGAATGGTAAGGGATTCAATACAAGCAACAAAATGCATCCTTGTACTGTTAAAGGACCTTAGAGCTTATTCTACCTCGCATAGGGGATTGAACTTCCTCCTGAAATGTCTCCGATTCTGTCAGCACACTGGAAGCCTGAGAATGTTCGTCCAACTCAACTTCTGACTTTGATACTACATCATTCAGTGACTGGGCCGTCCCTTCCATTAGTGGATCACTGACTTCAGAATCTGCTTCATCTTCAAGTAAAGCCGATACAGCAGGAGAATATCAAATGCATGAAATACAATCTTTATACAAATAAGTTTATTGGACAAAAACATCCAGTAACCTTCAATAAACCATTGCAAAAAGACCTGCAAGTTCCTTCCCTTTTGGGAATAGCCACATCCCATCCGTGCCTCAATTTACAACCTCATGGGATTAAGCTTGTTATCCGTTCTTTAACAATTCCAGATGTTATGGCCTCCTATAAGGCCCCTTGATAAATGATCTTCCCTCAATAGAGAAGATCATACTTGAACCAGTTCACCTAGAGGCTAGAACAAGTTTTGAATATCCTTTTCTTCTCTCCAATCATTATTTTTTTCCTCTCCGATCATTACTCATACTTCGCTCTATTTATTACCCCTCTCCAATCATTACTCATATTTCTCACTCTATCTCTCTCCACTCATTACCCTTCTCTCCTGTTATTACTCTCATTTCTCTCTCTCAATCATTACCCAAAAACCATTTCCAAAAATAAAACCAAACACAATCTAAAAAATATATTTCCAAATTTTTCTCTCAAAACTAACCAAACACAGCGTAAATCTCTTGAGTTGCACAGTATCTGTGCAGTATGTTTGCCAACTTGAAAATCAACTTCAATACGGTTTAATCCTTTCTCAGGGCAAATGGGCCACCACCAAGCCATGAGACCCGGAATCCAAAACAACCTTATATGCAGTTTATATACTAAGTTGTATTCTACTGACAAGTGGGCCATCAAATGGTATGAATACTGCTTCTGATGTGACTGGGCCCACCTTATGGCCTAAAGCGGATCACATGGGACCTAGTATTATAGTATGTCATATAACTGAATTAAAAGCCATAAAATTTAACAAAAATTCTAAAATCACTCACGCACATACTAACAAGATGGGTGGGACCCACACTACACTGAAATTGAAATATAGGGGAAATAATAGAAATAATATAGAAAGCTACAGTATACTTTACGATAACTATAAATAAGTTGAATGAACAAAATTCAAAGGCCATCAATGGAGGTGATCGAGATTAATGATTGAACAAATTGAACAGACTAAAATATTTGACAAGCTCCAGTTACACAATAATCAAATGCCAGACTTTTATGCTAATGAACCAATGCTATCTGACTCTGACAAGAAATGAGCTATACAAATAGAATGAAGTCACCAAGGGAGAAATTGACACTACTAATCAATAAAAAGACTGTAGCTAAAATATTTGAGGTAATTTGATAAAAATAAAATAAAAATTGATAATGGAGGCAACCAATGATAGGATGTGAGAAGATTAACAATTTCACTAATTAATGTAGCATACCAACAACGAAATAGATTGTTTTGATATGTAGTGAGCATATTGTACTTTTGACAATGTTATTCGTGATTGATGGTGATATCTTTTGTCCTTCAAAATATTCTCTACCTAGTTATTGTAGAGCAACCGGTACATAGGATATTACTAGAAAATATTTAAAACAATGTTTTATTATTTTTTTAGCAAAATTTGATTTATTTAGTAACCAGGTTGTAAAGCCATAAGGATTTTTCTTTCATAATTTAAAAGGATATAATGATTGTATTTATCATGTGCATAGTACGTGCTTGTGGCTAGTACATCTAAAAGCTACATGGACAATGAAAAAAATCAAATGAATAACAGAAAAAATGCACAAATGAAGAAACTGACTAAAACATGGATTTTGCGCACCTACCTTCAGAAATTTCAGATTCTGCACTTTCCTCTCCATTCTTAGCCACCACAAAACTTTCTAAGCTACTAAGTTTTTGTTGATGAGTTTGGGCATTTTGGGCAGTACGTTCTTGTTCCTTCTTCTCCAAGTGAAACTTAACAAGTTTCTCCTCAAACTCCTCAATACATGATTTCAGTTCTGGTTTGGCAAACTTCTTTGCCTGGCATAAGATGAAGTCAAATACAAAGTGCGTCAAAGCATTGAATTCGTTCGTATAACTAACCTCAGTGAATGCCAAATCACTAAATAATTCAATACCTTGTTAACAATATTCCTGAAATTATCCATCACAGAATCCTCAGACAGGACATGTTCGAAGGATTTGAATGACTCCATCAGCTTCTTCATACCCTTTTCAGTGAATGCCAGCTGAGATAGGCAATAAGATATGTATTCCCATTGCCTAACATCTGAACGCAAAAACAACCCACAGTTTCAAAAACTCTCTTTATAATCATCATTATTGACATAGGGATAAAACTAGAAGTTAACCCACTTAGAACAAAAATAAAGAAAATATTAGAGGCAGAGAGAAGAAATACAGATGTACGAGAAACAGAATAACATCTTTAAAAGCAGCTTCCTGTGGCCTATGCAAGCTGTTATATGAAATATGTTTCTAAATAATGAGGCAGCTCAACAGGATGGAACCACTTGTTGTCCATGTAATTGTAAATATGAGTAGGAGCCTCTCCACTCCAAAACGTCAAAACAATATTTCTTTCCATAACAAATGTGTAACTTGACAACAGAAGATTTAAAAGCTTATCTCAGTCCTCGATTTATCCATTCAGTTTCCAACTATGACAATACTGATTTCAAAAACAAGAACATTAAGAGTGGGGTAATGCAATATCTACAAGAAAAAAAATCTAGAACAGAAAAATGTACTTCTACAACAAAGATTGATTTCAAAAGAAAATTTTTCACCATACTGATTTCAACAGAAACAAATAAGTGGGGGTAATGCAATATCTTCCACCTAGAAGTACAGCAAAATGTGCATTGTAAAACCTTCTCATGCTGCGGGTATTGTTACTCAAACCCTTTAATATGAAGTGCAATATAGAAGCTGATTGAAACATTCATAGTTATTCAATCACTAAGAAACATTTCCTCAAAAGTATTTAGTAAGAATTATGTATACGCAGGAGAGCTGTTAATGCCCTCATAGATTCATACTTGTTAGACCAATGCATGATGGAGGGACGTGCCTACGATGCTACGATCCAAAGTTTTTAAGGAAGCACATGGGTTCATACAATTTCATAGTACATAGAAGGCATAAGAAAAACACTGCACTGGCCACATGTGGTCTGATCTGCCTCAATTGACTTTGTCTAACCAAATACCAAATCATTACAGAAATTGAACATAGAGCATGGAATAAGTATAACTCTATTGATGCTGTTCTCCCATTTTGTGAGACTGCAATTGATAACACCAGATTCGCTCGAAGTATATGTTGTTGTTCAATGAGATATGATACTTTTGTCACTTGATCTAATTTTACCTACGCTCCAAGTATCCAACCATGCTAAATGATGACACAACACCAAGGGGAGCAGAATTCAGCAAAAATAGGAGAATCGTAACATTGTAAACTATTCATACCTGTAACCCCACAGAATCTATTGCAAAGCTTCTCGACTAGAGCTTCCATTTGTTTGTCCTAAACAACATTTCAAAATAAATTCATTGATAATTGTACCTAAGAACAGAAGTTTGTCACTAAAATTACTGAAAAACTCAAATACCCGCTTGATGGAACCAATTAAAAACTGCATAATGTTGCAGAAAGACTCTCTCTTTAAGTTCTCATTGGATAACTTGCCAAGAATATCAGGCAGTAAATTATAAATCGGATTGTGACCTGTAGGAATGCAAAAAAGATTTGAGGACCATTTCATGCTCACCAATACGAATAGACATCACATTTTAGTCTTTAAGTACATAAGAAGCAAGAAGCAACCTAACGTACCTTTCTTTGACAACTCATTAAAGAAGAGTTTAGCTAGATTCGAGATCCTTTCTTCTTCATCTTCTAGGCGCATTGCCATTTCATTTATATATCCCTTCACCTATTAACCAATGGTAACAATCACACATTAAACAATCAAGAACAAAAGACAAAGATTGAGGAGTGATATAAGAGCTTAACCTTCATCATGTCATTCAAAATTAGATGAGAAAGAACCAATACAGCATTCTTCCTAACAGAAACAGAAGCATCCCGTAGCCGGGCATATACATTCTCTGTCCATGGTTCCAATAGATTAGGAAAACGAACTGCCAGATCTCCAAGAGCAATCGTGCAATTGGAACGAACAGTTTCTGATGGTGCGCCTTCCACAACTGTGAAGAGAAGCTGGAGATTTGCATCACTGGAAACAATTGACAGTTAGATGTAATTTCTGCTACATGCGCACGAGGACACACAAACAAGTACATAAATAGGGAGACGGATCTTACCAAAAATCTGCATCTATAATCATAAACCGACATAGAGCAAGCATTCCAGGTGCCTGTAGCTCAGGATACTAGAGGAAATAAAAGGATCACTTTAAATTGTTGTTCAAGACTTTTGGACAAAAAACAATTACAGTTATTAGTCCCACAATACTATTAAGGCGGTATAATTATTTAACACTTTTTGTTAAAAGATATCAAAAAACATGTTTCTCTCCTGATTTTTGCTTATACGCTCACGCCAATCATCTTACTATGTACACAGTCACAATTTGTTATTCCGTTCAAAATGAATTTTTTTTTAAACATTCAAATTTTGGGAAACCAATTAGGAATGATTTTTCAGATAAAAAAAGATATCCAAAAGCTACTTAGATATGTAAAGAACATAGAGAAAGAATTGAAGCAATCACCTTCTGCATCAAACTAAAATTTCTACAAAGTTTCGACAGGAAAGATGCGCAATGTCCAATCAAGTTCTTCCCAGAGGAACCACCAGAAACAATTTCTTTCTCTGTTCTTTCTGACAGGGTATCAAGCATTGCATCTTCAGAGGCAGCAATACCTAACTCAGCATTGATGCCATTGTCCTTTGAAACCCAGAGGGATGAATATTAGAAATGCACTGAATAAAAAGGCAAGAAAACCAAAGCACCTGCTATCGACTATCTTTACCAAAGTAGCATAGAAAGCATGTCTCACCTTTGGGGTATCAACAGACATTGTGCAATTGCTATGAACATTCTGGCCTTCAGCATCTGATTTTTGTTTCTTTGCCCTCTCTTTTTGGATCTTCCGCACACAAGTTTCAATATATAGCAATTGGTACATGGCAACTTGGCTCACAACAAATAGATATCTGCTTAGATTAGTGACTTGTACTGTGGTAAGGACATCGGTATTACCACTGCAAATGTCATTTTGCAACTCATCTCCTCCAGAAAAATTAAATGCAGAAGTAAGAGATTTCTTCACCAAATCAGCAGCTAAGGTTTCAGGTGTTGGATGGATTGCATATATTGCTGCTATTGCTTTGTCAGCAGCAGCATACCAAATGTTCTGTGGAAGCCAGAAGCCAGTTATTAAACTTTCTAAAATACCAAACACCCGACTGCCATTGCTTGACAATAGTTTTTTCTTGTCCTCTTCAGGCAATCTCTGAAGTGCAAGGCATGCTGTTCTAGCAAGCAAAGGGTCCACTTTTGCCCAACGACCAAACCCAATATCTATGATGTCCTGTAAGTGGGAACCAAGAACCCCAGTTGATGATTTCGCTGCCATGCACAAAACAGATAGAGCACCCCGGCTTTGCTCTGCAGTGGTTCCATTAATATTGAAGCAAAAGAAATCCCATAATGCTGATATCTGTGTAAAAAAAAAAAAAAAGGATTTTACGCATTGGAACATGGGAACAAGAAAAACTAAAGGCAGAAATCAAGCGCTACCATATGATGTTCTTAAATAGCTGAAACGACAGTTGAAACTTAAAGAAAAATAGCATGCCACTCCATTCTAAGCAGAAGGAAGAGGGTAACCCCAGGGCAGACAATGTTCCCAGATCAAAATGAGATTCATAACAACAGTCCAAACCTCTCATCTGCCGCAAAGACAATTGTGGGTTTCAGGCAAACCTTCAATTATGTATGCATTTGCCAAAATCCAAATTAAGATTTTCTTTTTCAATTTGATTTGTGCAAAAGACGGCATCTAAAACCCCTGCATAATGTCTGTATAATGTCTACAACAGGTAAGCTTAACAGCATGTTTTTTCTCGTGATTTTAAGCTGTTATGTGCTTTCTTATCCTTCTTTCTCTAAAAACTGATAAGCGTCACATACGCCCATTGGCCCCATTCTCTACCAAAGTAGAGAGCCTGCTCCTCTCCTTGTGCATGGCAGAATGTACTACTTGAGCAAACTATAGGAGTAATATTGGTGTCATACTTATCTGCAGAAAATGACGAAGAATTTCTTTTCATGGCTGTAGCTCAGCTAAGTATTATCGATTTCAAAGTTCAGCTGCATTAAATACTCATATCTTTCAAGGTAATATGACATATCTGTATGTTTTTTTTAAGCAAAGAACTTTATTGTTGACAATCATTCCTGAAGCATGCATATAGAGGTAAGCATTTTTCATTATCACGCTAAATCTGATTCATTCTCTCTGCAATCAAAGGTTTTTCTCTTTTCATGTTCATCAGAACCTATCTACACCCAAAATGTAGAGGTCTTCTGAAAGTGGGGGTTTTTTTTTTCCCGTCTCATTGCAATAGGATCTTGAGGAAGGAAAAAAAAATTCAATATACTGTGGGATTTTCTAGGCTGCAGGCAGCAAAAGACTGAGCCTAGAAGAAAGACGATTAAATGGACGAATTGAGCTTGAGTTTAGCATACAAACTGACAGCTTAAAGGAGCCCAGAGAACCTTTCATGGATCAGTTCAACTGTTCAAGAGACATCATCTCATCTTGTATCAGGAACTTCAAACTCACCTTCTCTCTAGTTCATTACTAGTCAAAGAAGATGATAGGATTCCAGTATGGTGAAGTTCTTTTGCTTTTCGTCTTCATTACTTGCATCAAATATTTGTTTTATTTTTATGTTTCTTTTAAAAACCTCATTCGATTAAATTAAGTCATAGATCAGCTGTGCCATAGTCCCAGGGTTTGTCCTCTCTTGTTTTTCTACATGGCAAAACTTAACATGAACTCAAGCCAACGTAAGCTTGGCCCAGGCCCTAAGTACTTCTAGCCAATTCAAAGAGCGAAATCTACGGTTCATCTCAGTCCATTTGCAACGGAGGGCTATCTTGGCACGAGCTGAATTACTTAGCCACCAAGCATGCATGAATAATTCTTTGCCCTGATCCTAATTTGTTCGACTATGCACTGTAAACTAACTCGTGAGTTGTAACGGATTAATTAATGACGAGGAACGAAACATACCGTGCTTGTGGTTATATCACCTTTGGATACCAAGGCACCCACTATAAACTCCAGGGCTGCGAGATCCCCAATATTTGAATCTATAGCAAGATATAAGAGATTTTTTGCAGTTTCAATGGGACTCTTCCTTACAACATATATTGTGATGAATGCATTCTCCACAGCTTCATAAATCGATTTGTCTTGTGAAAAAACCTGTTGGAAAGATACAAATGTGCACAGTTCACCTTCAGATGATCAAACATCTTCTAAGATTCATAAGTATGCGAAATAATGAGGAAAACCAAAATCATTCCCGTGGTAGAAAGCTGAATTGCTCTTGAACTCCCAACATACAATCAGAAGTAAGGCCTTACCAGAGGCAACATTTTGCGGAGGCAGGATTCTGACCCATCAATTTGAAACTGCTTGCACCTCATTAATAGGAGAATGGTATTTTCAACGTCGGTTGCTGAAGATGAAGCCATCAGTTGAACAAGAGTTTGCATAGTGGCAGACACACATTTTGAAAACTTCAAGCCTGACTCCAGCGACGCAACCAAGGTCCTAGTCTGCTCCAAATTCCCCAGATCTGGAACTGAACTATCCTCCTGAGGCAAGCAGCTATCAGTTAAACTCTCTTGCTGCTCCTTGGACATCAGTTCAGCATCTACATTATCAACCTCACCATCCCCATTTGAAGTATCATTATCTGATGTTATTCCATCAAGAACACTCTCTGAAGCAGCATTAGGTTCAAGATCATTTAACTTCTTCTTGTACTGCTCCAATGTTGCTTCGAAAGAAGCTATTCTAAGTTGTGGACCAAAAGGATTATGCTGTAACATCATTATCAGTAAATTTAACGCAGACTTTCTAACAATTGCACTCTTGTCCTCTAACCTGCCAGCAGCCACTGCTGCAACCTCATTCCACAACCCAATGGATATGGAATGTTCTTCGCATAGTTCAGCCCAAACTTGAAGAACCCGACTCCTGGTATAAGCGGAAACATCTCGGCACCGTTCGACCAAGATTTCTAACATTGCTTGCTTAGTTCGAAGACGAATGCATTTGGAGCTCACTTCACCCTCAACATCCTTGAACGCCTTTCCAACCAACTTCCCTAATACCCCAACAAGAGCATTCCTTATCTTATATGATTCCCCACCGAAGTGTGGCACCAAAATACCAATATTTGCTGAAAGCAACTTTGGCAGCCTGTCGGCAAGCTCCACTAGAAAACGCCCAATGTTTTCAGCCCCAACTGTGTCCTTCACATAGTCTTTTGGGTTAGCCCTTCCAATTTCTCTGATAAGAGAGATAGCCAGGCTTCCATCAGCATACTTTTTCTCTGCCCCAGCAGCCGCATCAGCCAAGTGGGTGATCACAAAGTCGTATTTGTGAATGAGATGCAAAATTGAAGCACATGATTGGGCAGTATAGTGATATTTGGTGGCACAAGTCCCAATTATACGACACAAACCCTCTTTTGTTTCTGAGTCTTTGAGCAGACTCCCATTCTCAAACATTGAGAAAGAATTTCTACAAGAAACCAATGAGAAAGGGTAAATTACAATGTGAGTTGAAAGGTAACCGATGATCCAGACTTAAAGGAAATAAATTATGTGACTTACTTCACAATGAAAGACAAATAATTTTCATCTGGGTCTGATGATCCAAAGAGCAAGGTTAGGTTGATCTCTAGCGAATTAGCAATCAAGTTTAGTATCCGACCCCTTTGGGATTCCCAATTCCATGCATTTATGGGCTGTTTCTTCCGACTACTTGCCACCACCTAAGATCATAAAGAAATCATCCAAAACAAGGCAAATTTCAGCTTGCACATAGAGGAATGGACTCAACTCTAACAAATGTAAAGAAACGCAGCATGAGCCACATAAATTTATACCAAAACTATCAAATATGGGCAACAAGCATGTTAACATAAGAAGCATGAGACGAAAAATAGGATACAGCGCAACATGGTACAGAGAATGTGAACCAAGAAATCTTGGAAAATGGGAAACTCAAACAATTATAACATTATTAAATTTTTAGCATTTTATTGCGCTTAATCTCAAGAATGCAAATATGCCATGGTATTTCCTAATTCTTTAGACGAAAGGAATAACTTTAGGAGTCTGGAGCATAACCTTTTAGATTTACACAATTCTCTAAAAATTAGCAAAAAGTATTGGAAAACTATCGCGATAACACTAAGTGCCATGATTTAAAAAATATAGAATTTCCGGTACGTGACCTAGAGCATCTGAAAAGTTTAGGTAGTTCAAAAGAAAAGAAAGTGTATGTTCCAAATTGAGGTTAGATTGGAAGGTTTTAGATACAATACATACATATCCAGGACTACACGACAGGTATAAGTGTAAATTGGATACAATATGACTCCTTAAATAAATCTGCGTTTCTTCTGACTAGTTGCCGCCTCGCGTACAAATCCTCATACGCTCTCAACTTAGCATCTCTAGCGGCTCTCCTAGCTTCCTTGCTGGCTTGCTTGTAGCTCCGAAGATTTTCCTCATTCCAATCCCTTTGCCACTTTTTAAAACACTCCTTGGCCTTATTTATGGTTTGAACCTCATCATTCCACCACCATGTCTCTTTAGAAATAGGACCCTTTTGACTCCCCAAGAACTTCTTTGGATCTTCTTCTAATACCATCAACCATTGTATTCCACATACTATCACTATCTCCCTCCGTACCCCACCTTACTTCTTAAGACATTCTTGCCTTGTACACCTCTAGATCAAAAAACAGATATTTATAGTCAATTGAAATTTCATCTATGTATGTAACGCACTTGGAATAACAGAGGTATATGAAAGATGAACTCAATGTTAGACACTAAGTCATTCCTTGGCCTCCCATTAGAATGATGATTCATTTGTAATGACCAATTGCATCATTTATTATCGAACCAAACATCCAAATGAGCATTCTACAGGAATGAATATTCTCTTCCAGATTCATTCTAGTTAAGTTAACGATGCACTTTGCTAGATTCCTACAAATAATAATCGAACAACAACAACAACAAACACTAGCAAATACATGCTCTCACGAGCACAAAATCATATAGCTTCTTTGGATTATGAGAATATGGTGGGAAAATAAAAGAGAGGAAAACACTATAGTTTGTTCTGGTAACTAAAGAGGCGAGAAACGATAAGAAACAAAGAAAAAAAAAAGTTTCTCTTGGCGCTGTTTTTCCAAACTAAAAGGTGAAACTGAGTGGGTTTCTTTTATCTTCCTTCCTCACAAACCCAAAGTGCCCAAAAAACAGGAGTACCTTGGTAGTATTACTGGAACCAATGTTAGACTCCTCAATAAGCACAACATGAACAAGGAAAAAGGTATAGATTTTGAACGCATTTCGGTGCGAAGCAACTCGATCAATGACTGGAGCCTCCACTTCCTCATCCTCCTCCAAAGCTCGTGAATTCCTCGATAGCGAATCAACATTCGGGAGCAGAACACTGAGGTTCGACCGGAGGCTCTCGACGAGGTTGAATTTACAAGCAGGAGTGAGAGTACCAAAGCCCTTAACGACGGAGTAAGCCCGGTCAAACACGTCTTGCTCTTCGATGCAGAACAGCTCTTTGTCTGATAAGTCGAACGATACGCCTGTTTTTTGGATCGAAAGAAAATAAAATTAGGTTTTTTGGGGGGAAATTGGGGAGGTGAAGGGGAAAGAGTGTACCTTTGACGAATTCTTCGAGTTGGGAGGGGCGGAGGGAGGAGACGTCGGTGGTGTTTTGGGCGGAGAGGCGGCCGTCGTCGTGGTCTTGTTCGAGGGCGTGGAGGTTTGGGGGGAAGATGAAGTGTGGAGCCATGAGAGAGAGGAGAGAGCGAGGACCGGTGGTGTTTTTGGATTTCGAAATCGAAGTGAAAATGAAGAAGCGGGAAAAGGGATGTGGATCACTTTGGGGTGATTGAGGGCATCACAACAAGGCTCTACAAATTTTGAGCCAAATAAATTATTGAACAGTGTTTTAGGCCACCGTAGTGGTGGAGTTAAATTTGTGTTGTTATATGACACAAAAGTGTAAAAAGTGGATCTCATTTATGTGTTGTTATGACAAAATGTGTTATAGTGGTGTTGTTAAAATGTTGTTAAAGTGTAAAAAAAATGTGTAAAGACCACCTTTTTCTCTCTCCTCTTTCCTTCCTCTCTCTTCCTTTTTCTCTCCCTCTCTCTTCGTGTCAGACAACCCATGCCCTCTCCCGAGAGTTTTTCACCTTTCCAAAGTTTGGGCCCACTTGGTCACTTACTCCTGTTGGAGTGAACTGTGACACCTGACATAACAATTTCCTCCACCTGACACAAATTAACTACACACTAACTACACTACTAGGAGCAAAAAAAACAAAAAAGTCAGCTAACTGTGTTAGCACCTGACTAATATGTGGTCTTAGTTACACCACTGCAAATGGCCTTATCTACCAATGTCATTTTCAATACTCCAACAATACTACCTCTCTACTATTAAAATACTGATTTTTACTTTTCAAAATAATATAATATATTAACACATATACATACACACCCATATATCCAAACCCAAACCCCCAGATCCCGTCGAACGAAACTCAAACCTTGATCCCGTCGGACGAAATTGAAACCCATATACCGGAAGAACTCGCTGTCGCCGTCGGCCAAGTCGAATGAAACCCGTCGCCGTCGAATGAAGCCCAGACACTGAAACCCAGATCTCGCCGTTGCCGTCGCCAAGTCGAACGAAACCCGTCGCCGTCGGCCAAGTCGAACGAAACCCGTCGCCGTCGGCCAAGATCTGGTGCAGGAGATACCGAGAAGGGGAAGAGGGAGAGAGAAGAGTGAGGGAAAAAATAATTAAAAAATAGGTAGGGAGTGAACAGTGGCTGAACAAATAGGGTGGGATTTGGGGAGCTACTGTACACCTTTCTATTTTGTTAACCTGTTTGTTGAGTCTGTTGTAGCCCATTGTTGGTGCTTCCCTGGGTAAAATAGGGAGAGGAGAAGATTTGTTGAGGCTGCTGTGGTTGCTCTGAGAGCCAACTTTTGAGCTTCTCATTTTTTACTTTTTGGCTTTTTGGATTTTGGTCATAATGTGATTTGAATATTGGAGTAGTTTTTGAAAAAATGTGCAAAATATATTATGCAACAGGGGTAGGGTAGTGTTTGAGAGAATAATGAGGCGAATGAGTTAAGGATTGATTGTTTACCATTTTGCCCTTATTTATTTATTATGGTATTTAAAATGTGTGCGCATATTGTTTTTAGCAAATTTTTTAAAGTCATATTGGGAAATATTTTTGTAAAGATGTCCCTTCCAATTGTATTTATTATTTTGTTGGAAAATAATATTTGCACTTATTTTTTTTTTTAGGAATTGAAAGTCTCCCATACTTCATAAAAACAATGTAAAAGAGAAGTAGTTGCCATAAAATACTATATAAAAAAAAGTTGGTCGGTCCAGTAGTAATTTTTTCCACTTTGTTCACCAACCCTTCTTGACCGTTGGTTCAATAAAATCACAACCGTCGAATAATGATAGAATGGTCTAGAATATATAGAAACTAGAAAGCACGTGGTCTACTGGTGGTAGATCATTTGTTCCCTCCTTCCACTCCTTCCCTCCTCTCTCTCTCTCTCTCTCTCTCAAATCAAAATTCTTTGTATAGCAGCCGAGTTCACAGGGGTTCAGAGGGCTCGGCCCCGTACCCGTGGGAGGCGAAGAGCCAAGGGGACCATCTTCATGAAAGTATCAAGAGTGAATGAGGGTCGGGCCCACTTGGCCTCGCCGAGCAGGATATGCCCTTGGCAATAGGACGGCTCGGTATGGGTTTGCACGAATATTGGATGGGGCTCAAACCTCCGAGTAGACCACCTCAACGTTGGTGTCCTCGGGAGGGACTCTAATGACTACCTTGGGGACTATCGCTTGGATAGACAAGTCCGTAACATGACCGTGGAGGCTCGGGAAATCTCATCCCCGAGCACCATACGAGCCAAGTCGATTGACCTCGGTCGAGAAAAAATTTGTTCACCCTCTTTTGGTGAGGGTGAACAATTTTTTTTCCACCTCGGTATCATAGATCTCGGGAGACGTCAGGGGCTCGGTAAAGGCATGTCTGGCCGTCTGAGTTGATCACTAATGAGAGTAGTCAACCACCGTGCATGCAGGCCATTAATGGTGGCAGCCAACTACCCTGCATGCAACGTCTGCAGAACCACGTGATTGATCGGGGAGTATTCCTAAGCCAGTTGACTCCTCAGGGATGACAGCGGTCGAGGCGCTGCTTCAGCGACTGACATCCTGACCGCTCCGGACGTCATCCTCGGTACGGACGGTACGCGTGAGGTCCACGAGGGGCGTGATGGACACGCCCTTCCTTGCCTATAAAAAAGGCCCTCACCTACCTCACTGAGGATCCCTCTCTCCACATTCAATACCCTTTACTCACTTTCTCACTCTAAGTCTTTCCAGTAAACTTCTGCCTCAGTCACTAACTTAGGCATCAGAGCACTTTCCCGGACAACCACCGTCCGAGCTTGGCACTAACGAGGTTGTTTCAGTGTGCAGGTCATCTCCTCAGGCAAACACCAGTGAGGCTTAGTCAGCCCCTTTCTCTCCGTACCGAACCAGAAAGCTCCAATAGGTCATTTCGGTGAACCGCCTCCCACACTTTGTCTGCGACCGTTTCATGGATAGTGGCACTCTGGTGACCAACTTTGGAACTTTTTTGGTTTTTCCAGGTTTTATTTTCTCCATTTCGCCATCATCTTTTTTTTTTTTTATAATAGATTTTGGCAAGATCTAGGTTTTGAAAGGTTTTCTGATATTTGTACAATTCTCTCTGTATCATTTTGATGATTTTGGCCAAGAAATACTCCTATCCCTCCATATTTCTCCTTCTACTAGTTTTGATGATTTCTAATTATCTGGGTTTCCCTCTATTAATTTCATGATTTTTTTTTGCGGGATTCTAAGCCTGATTTGGGAGAAAAAATGAAAATTTTTTGGATATGGGAAGAGAAAAATAATGTAAACAAGGTGTAGTGATGGGAGGGAGAAATTGTGGGAAAAGAAAAATGAGAAGTAGAAACTGAAAAGGAGGTGGGAAGCTCTTTTTGGCTTTTGGCTTGGAACATAAAAAATGGGGAATGTGTTTTCACAAAATCGGTTTTCAGATAAGTCGCCCAAACAGGCAGAAAGAGAAAACAAGAAGGTGAAAAGGGAAAAACATGGCGCCCAAACAGGCTCTTTGTTGGGTCGAATGTTCTGTTTTGCCAGAGAAGAAACTAAATTGAGGTGTTTCCCTAACAAAAAACAGTTTTTTTTTTCACTTTGTCGGGTCATTCTCTCACAATACATCACATAAAAAATCGTGAAAAACTAGTTTATTCTAAAAACACCCTTAGTGGAACACCCCCTAATATAAGGGAGCGTTGTTTTGATAACATACTAAAATACGGGGTGTTTGGGATGCACATTTTTTAACTTTTCATTTTCAAATTTTTGGTTTTTTGGAATTATGGTCAGAATGTATATTGAATTTGGTAGATTGGTTGGAATAAATATGGATAATTCATTTTACAACAGGACTAGTGTTTGGGGGTGTTTAGGAGCCTCATTTCTTAACTTTTTATTTTCAGCTTTTTGGCTTTTTAGATTGTAGTTAGAAAGTATTTTGAATCTTGTTGAAGTGTTTGGGAGAAATGTGCAGAATTAATTTCCAGCACGATTAGTATTTGGGAGATAGGTGCAGAATGCATTTTTTAGGTCTTTTTGTTAATCAAAATGGAAAAAGTAGAAAATGAGAAGTCAAAAATTCCTCTTAATATAAGTGCTCTTCCAGCACTGCAACCTATTGTTTCACGTCTTCTTCTTTGCAAGTACGGGGCTGTTTGGCTGACTTATTTTCACTTTTTAGTTTTGCGTATTTGGTTGTCCAAACCGAAAACAATCAAAATGATAAAATAAGATAAAATCAATATTTGCTGAAATCTACAGTTGGTTTTAGCAAATGAGGAAGCCATTTGCTAAAATAAAAAGAAGCAAAGTTTTTTGTAATGCTTTTAATTTTGGCAAATTTTAATTTTATATGATTTTATTATTTGAAAAACTGCTTGACCGACCAGGTGACTAAAAATAAGACGAATAAAGACGCGTCCCAAGCGTAGGACTCTTGACCAGTGAAGAACAATAAATCCGGAAGTACCGGAGTCGAACCACAGAGACGACTGGAGTGCTTGACTCAAAAGCGAGAGAGTGCAGCTTGAACTAGCTCTTAGGTAGCTACCCTTTGATTTTATGAGATTTATTAACTAAATTACTAAGCTAAATTGACTGAATGCAAATTAATAAAGAGAGCACAGCTGAGGGAATCCGGCGACCGCGTCTAGCCTAACCAATGTTTACTCGGGCCACAATTTCTCTTTTTACTGATTTTAGAATAAGAAAAGGCTCCCTAACAAATGCGCACCGCCTGTCACCAGATTCCGTGCGCATTCGAATTCCGGCGATGCCTGGGTTTTGTTTGTTAGAGGAATTTTCGTTTCCTAAAACTGCCCGAAAAACAAGTTAATTCGGCACCGAGGTGAAACATTAATTAGTCCGGACTTGCGGCGCCTTCGCCCCGCAGCCGCACTCAGAACGACTACTCACTCATGATAGTATTGATTGCAGAAAACAAATTAAACCTAGATCTAAGCATACTCAAAGATTAAAATATGAAAACAATCGATAATGGTACCGTAAATTGCAAGATAAGAACTGAACTTGATTATTGAACGCAACACCAAACCGGAAGATGGAGTTCTGAAAATAAACTTGAATGTACACTGCTGAAGAAGAAAAACAGTAGCCGAACTTCGAAGAAAACAAAAACCTAAGGAGAATTCGTGGAACCCTAATCTGGGTTAAAACATAAGTATATATACTAATCTAGAAATCCTAATGAAAATCTAACGAAAATCTTATTATTCTCCGCGGAAAAGACCGAACGACGCCGTTCAGTACGCCAAGTTATCCATTCGGTAGCGCTACTGAGAAACAGGTGTAGCGCTACCGCTTTGCTATCAAGCGGCGTTGACCGGCTGCTCCCCTTCTTTGACCGTTGACCCTTTAACGCTATTACGCCGGTAGCGCTACACCACTTTTGGTGTAGCGCTCGAAAACTTTCTGTTCATTTTTGGGACATTTTTGTGCCCAATTTGAGCGCTCCAAGGAATTGGGGTAGCGCTCCCGACGGTTTTCGATCACTTCCATGCAAACTCCGCTCTCTTCCAACTCCTGATCAACGTGCATGTACTTCCAATATCACGAAATTGCACCCAAATCCCTGAATTATCTGCAAAATACGCTCAACACCCACAAATACCACGTGCACATATTAATCGGAAAATAAAGCTCAAAACGCACGTCTAACATGCCAAATCACCCTACTTAGGCGCCTGATAAGCAAGCTTCCCACGCGCCTATCACATCCCCCAACTTGAGCGTTGCTAGTCCCTAGTAACGAACGAAACAAAACTAACAAAAACAAACACAACGACTCAATAAGGGATACGAGGGTTATGCAACTTGTACAAAATCAAATGACCAATTCAAATATCATCTCTTAATTTCCCACAACTCGGTCACATGCATGCCCCAACGAAAATTCAAATGATTCCATCCCTCAACAAAGTTTGAGATAAAATGTTCCCACGTGACACAATATCACTCGTACTCACCGAATCACTCTACATCCCATGTGAGGCGCCTGGCGATCAACGTGGAATGAACAAAATCACCACGTGCCAGTCAAAACAACGCCGAAATATGCAATGGAAGCTCTCAAAACAAGATACCACACTTCCACGATCAAATATAACACATGCATGCAGGAGAGTCAAACGACGTGTATCGGGTCAACTAAGGGCTTCGTTAGGCTTATAATGACCGTGGTTAACAAGATAAACGGAAAAACATGCAAAGGGTGACGGCCTATAGAAGCTCATGGTCAATCTACCCAGACTGGCCGTCACCAACACAGATAAACACAAACACGAATATCACATAACAACAACTAAAGTTTTAACACCACCCAGAACAAAACAAAACAAATAAAGTTCGACACAACCACCGACCACACAGACGGTCAAACCTCCGACATAAAACAAACACATAAAACATCATAGTACCCAACAGCTTAGACATCACATAGAATAACAAACTAAAAAAAAACTAACACCACCAGTCCAACCCATGTCCAACTCGTGCTCAATCATCATGACCTCCAAACTCAGCATCAGACTGCTCCTCCTCAGGGTTCCATAACTTTGGTGAGTGTAGGTTCGGAAGGTCTAGAGGTTAAGGTTTGAATGGAGAAGAAGGAAGAAGGAAAATGAGAATGATGGGTTGGAGAGAGAGAGAGAGAGTGGGGAAAAAATCGAATGGTCCCCCTCAACTTGACTGAGTTTTCTTTTTTTTCCTTTCTTTTTTCTGGAAAACTTGGAAATTCATAGCAACGGGTCAAAGGGTCAGTTGACCGTCTGTCCACCTCTCTCTTATCATCAAGATGGGTGAATTCGGGGAAAGAAGAAATGGATTAAGGTTTAGGGGTTTTTTTTTTTTTTTTTTTTTTTTGAACCAAAGACATGGCACCCCAAAAGCAACATTTTAAATTTCGATGCTCCTCTATTCCATTGATTCGAGGTCTTTAAAAATGCGCACAGAGTTGGACCACCAAACCGACACACCAACCAAACACCGGTTTCCGAAGTTTGACACAGGAACTGACACGACTGGTTTAACATGGGATCAATGGGACACATATAGTGGTTTAATCATGCAAAGATGGCCTTGTTTCATCCCCTAAACACGTCACCAACTCTCTCACATGCATATGAAACATTTAAAATCATTCTCTGTGGTACAAACGCCTACTATTTTATGCGACTGCGGAAAGGGAAGAACAATGAAACATGGGATGCTTTAGGGACATACTGTGCACAACGTGGAAACACCTACTCTAACTTGCTTATGGTGCGGAAAATACTCAAACATGGGTGCCAGATATATGCATGTGCACAAGTTAAACAGGCAAACATCGAGACAAATTCAGCATGCTCATCTAACTCATACAAACAAGCATAACAATCGTATCCCCAGACTCACAAATTAACCAAAAATTTAAAAAGAAATTGACCCCTAACCTACTAGCAACGCTCAAAACAAACAAAAATACGTGTACAAAGTACACCCCTTCCCCCAACTTGAAAATTGCTCTGCCCTCAGAGCATGTAGACAAAACAGAAAAAGAGAATAGAAGGGAAAGAAATGGACCGACGGATGGCAGCCAACCATCATGGCCCCGGCCGATATATGGGGAATTTGCTATCACTGGTGCGAGTCGCCAACAGATCCGCGCACAGAATCTACGCCTGCAAAAGAAGCAAGATCCAACTACCTACTAGGCAACAAATGATGTCACTACTGCCCGCATGTGAAAGCCGGGCCGCAATAAAAAAAAATAAAGGAATAAAAGAACACCACCAGACCTTCACGCAGTCTCACGTGTCATACTTTTCTCCCCATCCCCCAACTGGAATTGAAGAGTGGGTGGCTACACAAGACCACAGACACTGAAAAACAGACATATATATATATATATATATATATAAATTGCCCTTACTAACCGGAGCTGGGCACACGATCCTTATTTAAATAGCGGCGTGCGAAGCTATGAAAACCCAAGTCAATGATGGGTACCCCTATTGCTAGAGGTCGGGTCCACACTCAATGAAGAGCATAGTACGCGTGAGCTACCCGTCAAAACATGGCTGAGAAAGCCTACTCAACCTGCATCTAAAAGCTTCAAAACCTCATCCCGAACCACCTCTTTCCTATTGGGATTCAGGCGCCGCTGAGGCTGCCTAGAAGGTTTCACACTATCGTTGACATTCAGCATTTCTAACAAATTCCCTACCTCTGGAGAATCTAGATATGCCGCCTTCTCGGCGGTAAGAGCAATCTCCAGAGGATCCTTATACAAGATTGGATCGATGTGCTCCTGAACGAGCGCGTCGATCAGACACAGCTCTTCTGACTCCTCATCACCCTCACCCAAAGTACTAACACTATAGACATCCACCTCCATTTTCTCCTCACCAACAGATAACTGGACCTTGCCAGTTTTGCAATTCATAACAGCATTGGAGGTGGCTAAGAAAGGACGACCTAGAATGATGGGAGTCTTCTCTAAAACCTCAGGATTTAAGCAGGTGTCGAGGACAATAAAATCTGCAGGGAATTGGAACTCACCTACCTGAATCATCACATCTTCTACCATACCCTTAGGCACCCTAACACTCCGGTCTGCCAACTGTAGTGTGACAGGAGTAGCTCTCAGATCGCCTAGACCTAGCCTCAAGTATGCAGAATAAGGGAGCAAGTTCACACTCGCTCCTAAATCTAATAACGCTCTATCAAAAGTCTGTCCTGCGATAGCTATGGGAATGGTGGGACACCCTGGATCCTTGCACTTGGCAGGAATCTCAGTCTCAATAATGGAGCTCACTACCTCGGTCAGAACCACGTTGTTCTGATTCTTGCGCTTATTCGTGCAAAGGTCCTTCAACACCTTCGCACACTGTGGGAAAGACTCAATTGCCTCCATCAAGGTAATAGGGAATTGCACCCTCTTAAAAAGTTCTAGCATCTTATGGTTCATGCTCTGCTTAGGCTTCACCGCCAGCCTTTGGGGAATGGGGCTAATGGTATTGCTGGCGGCGTTTGAGTCGTGGGGGCCGCAACAGCAGGCACCACCACCTCAGGTGACTTCTCAACACTCTCAGGATGTGCCCTCGGTGCATCAACCGGTTCCGGGGGTGAAACCTGTTTTTGCTTTGTCTGAATGGGCTCACCACTCGATTTCCCACTCCGGAGAATGGTGATCGACTTAGCCTCCTCCCGATTCTGACCCTGAGTATTAGGACCTGTAGGATTTCCTAAGTAATGAGCACCCGCTGAACTACCCTGGGCTGGGAATCTACCCCTCTCCTGCTGCAGTTGACCGACTATTGTGGTGAGTTGAGACATTTGGGCCGTAAGGGCCCCAATTTGCTGCCTAGTTTCGGTCTGAAATGTGATCTGAGCCTGCATTATGGAATTGAGTGTCTCATCTAACTTATGGTCACGCGCAGTCATCTGTGAATAACCTGGGGGAGGACCACTAGTGGATGGACCTACCCCCCTACCAGGCTGTGGCTGGTAGTTATATGGGATGACTTGGCCCTGAGGGGGCCTGGACGATTGGGACTGTGGAAATTGCTGTGGCGGAGGTAGCGCAAGGGGTTGCGTTTGACCTCCACCTGCAGGTCTGGTATCTGACCACCCAAAGTTAGGGTGATCTCTCCATCCTGGATTGTATGTATTAGAATATGGATCCCAAGTCCTCACTGCATTTACCTCCTCCTGATTGAACTGACTTGCCCCTTTGGCTGTTAGAAACCCAGGGCAAGCGGTTGCGATGTGCCCTTTGCATTCACACCACACACAGACTTCCTCAACACTAACTTCATGAACTGGTCGAGTCTGTCTCACTTCTAATTCTTCTAACCTCTGAGCCATTTTCTCAACTTGAGCCTGAAGTCGCTGGTCACGAATGGTGACAGGGACAATATTGGACCCAGAAGGTCCGGCTCGATCAAAATCAGATGGTTCCAAGGCTCTCTGCCTATCAGCTAAGTCATCTAAGAAATCCCACCCTTGGTCAGCTGTTTTGGACAAGAAATCGTCCCCCTTGCAAGAATACTCTATGTGCTGGACGGTCTCAGCGTTGAGACCCAGGTGGAAAAACTCGACTAGTTGAATCCTCTCAAAGCCATGGTGTGGCAATCTGAGGATCAACTCTTTAAAGCGCTCCCAAGCCTTAAGAAATGACTCACCTTTCTCCTGTCTAAACCCTTGGATCTGACGCCTAAAACTCACAGACTTAGCCTCAGAGAAGTACTTCCTATAGAAAGCATCGCGCACTTGCGCCCAGGTGGTAAGAGACTGAGGCTTCTGCATCCTAAACCACATTAGTGCACCATCCTTAAGTGTTGCCTCAAACAGCTTGAGACATGCATTCTCGTATTGGGTATTGGACGCGATGTTGCGCACCAATCCCTCGAATGTCCGCACATGTTCGTATGGGTCATCGCACTCCCTCCCATAGAAAGTAGGGAGGCTGTTTAGGACACCGGGTTTTACAGTGAAAGCATTACGTGCCTCTTGTGTCTCACGGGGAAACACAATGGGTCCTTCAGGAGTGGACCTCTCTGGGTAAAGATGTTGCCTTAAAGATGGCTGTTGCACTACTTGCTGATCAGCCATATTACCTACCTCTGATTTGGACTCTGACTGGTAAAGTGGATTACTGACACTAACTGACTCAAACGGTAATTCTATATAAAGACCACTAATGGGAATAGACTCTGCCTGAGCTAGGTCCAACCCCGAACTAGAAGATGAAGCACTGGTAGACACAGACTGACCTGACCCCTGTTCTCGTCGAACTAAACGATTCGTAGGGTCACGGAAATAAAGAGGGTCCTGTTTAGGAGAACCCTTCTTACCCTTACCTATGATGACTAACTATAAAAGACAACTAAACTACGACTCTACACTTCTGAACACTCGCTGCCGTCCCCGGCAACGGCGCCAAAAATGCTTGACCGACCAGGTGACTAAAAATAAGACGAATAAAGACGCGTCCCAAGCGTAGGACTCTTGACCAGTGTAGCACAATAAATCCGGAAGTACCGGAGTCGAACCACAGAGACGACTGGAGTGCTTGACTCAAAAGCGAGAGAGTGCAGCTTGAACTAGCTCTTAGGTAGCTACCCTTTGATTTTATGAGATTTATTAACTAAATTACTAAGCTAAATTGACTGAATGCAAATTAATAAAGAGAGCACAGCTGAGGGAATCCGGCGACCGCGTCTAGCCTAACCAATGTTTACTCGGGCCACAATTTCTCTTTTTACTGATTTTAGAATAAGAAAAGGCTCCCTAACAAATGCGCACCGCCTGTCACCAGATTCTGTGCGCATTCGAATTCCGGCGATGCCTGGGTTTTGTTTGTTAGAGGAATTTTCGTTTCCTAAAACTGCCCGAAAAACAAGTTAATTCGGCACCGAGGTGAAACATTAATTAGTCCGGACTTGCGGCGCCTTCGCCCCGCAGCCGCACTCAGAACGACTACTCACTCATGATAGTATTGATTGCAGAAAACAAATTAAACCTAGATCTAAGCATACTCAAAGATTAAAATATGAAAACAATCGATAATGGTACCGTAAATTGCAAGATAAGAACTGAACTTGATTATTGAACGCAACACCAAACCGGAAGATGGAGTTCTGAAAATAAACTTGAATGTACACTGCTGAAGAAGAAAAACAGTAGCCGAACTTCGAAGAAAACAAAAACCTAAGGAGAATTCGTGGAACCCTAATCTGGGTTAAAACATAAGTATATATAATAATCTAGAAATCCTAATGAAAATCTAACAAAAATCTTATTATTCTCCGCGGAAAAGACCGAACGACGCCGTTCAGTACGCCAAGTTATCCATTCGGTAGCGCTACTGAGAAACAGGTGTAGCGCTACCGCTTTGCTATCAAGCGGCGTTGACCGGCTGCTCCCCTTCTTTGACCGTTGACCCTTTAACGCTATTACGCCGGTAGCGCTACACCACTTTTGGTGTAGCGCTCGAAAACTTTCTGTTCATTTTTGGGACCTTTTTGTGCCCAATTTGAGCTCTCCAAGGAATTGGGGTAGCGCTCCCGACGGTTTTCGATCACTTCCATGCAAACTCCGCTCTCCTCCAACTCCT
The DNA here is from genome assembly GCA_963854785.1 of Vaccinium vitis-idaea. Lineage (NCBI taxonomy): Eukaryota > Viridiplantae > Streptophyta > Magnoliopsida > Ericales > Ericaceae > Vaccinium > Vaccinium vitis-idaea. The sequence continues at coordinate 27,523,050 of OY978218.1, forward strand.
GATCAACGTGCATGTACTTCCAATATCACGAAATTGCACCCAAATCCCTGAATTATCTGCAAAATACGCTCAACACCCACAAATACCACGTGCACATATTAATCGGAAAATAAAGCTCAAAACGCACGTCTAACATGCCAAATCACCCTACTTAGGCGCCTGATAAGCAAGCTTCCCACGCGCCTATCAAAAACTAACCATAAGCCAAAACTCATTCTCAAAATTTGAAATTAGAGAGCATAAGTTAAAAGTAGGCTGGGAGGAGCTTTTTGACTTATAATTTTTCGCTTTGACATACAAAATGTATAATGCACATATCTCTCAAATACTACTTCTGTTTGCAAAATGCATTATGCATATTTCTCCCAAACACTCCTACCAGATTCAAAATACTTTATGACTATTATCTAAAAAGCCAAAAAATTGAAAATGAAAAGCTGAAAAAATGAGACTCCCAAACACCCCATACTTTCGTTCACTTATGTAATGGATTAATGGGTGACTTGTACCGATATGTAGAGAGAAAAAAAACCATAGGATTGCGTGAGTCAAGGACGGAGGGTAGGGGGAGGTGGCGCGTTCCACCTCCAGTCTCAATTTCTTTTATTGCAAATTCAGTGTTATTCTTCAAAACGCATGTATTATTTTTGGTATTAAACATGTTGATGAGTATTTAATCTATAAACATGTGTAATTTTTGAGTATTAAATCTGTTAATAGATGATTAACATATAAAAATGCATATCCTTCCGGTTATGAACTGATTAATTTTAGACAATTGTATTTTTTATATTACTCACTCTAACCGTAAAGATAGAGACATTGTGTGAGAGTTCTGTGCCTAATTTCTTACATTTTTTTTACACAAATTAAAGAAGTAATTGAGATTTTTATCTAAAAATTGCACGTTTTTTTATAATATATTATCTTTGTGAGACGAAGAAAGAGAAAATATAGATTTTGGAGAAATGTGATACAGACCAATATTGAAATATATAAATTTTATTATTTGAAATTAGTATTTTAGCAGGTGTGTTTTTATTTCGTTCAAGATTTATTTTCCTAATCTGTTGTAATGTAGTAGGAATGTTTATTTCTATTTCTTGCTAGGATTCTTCAAACTAGGAAATTAGGTATCTTAGAATAATTTGTTTTCTAGTTTAATGTTTTCATTTTCTTTATTTATTTATTTACCCGGATTCAACTCCCTGTTTTGCTGTTTCCTTTTCAATCCTAGTTTTCTAGTATAAAAAAAGTTGTAGGTGACATTAAAATTTAGTTGCTATTGAATTAAAGAAAACCCAGTATTTCCTCATTATAGTTTGTTCAAGGAGGGAGTACCTATAGTTCAAGCTTTTTGTGATTTTTGTTGCAAATAATTTCGTAAAAGGAGGCTGCCTGCATCAATTGGTATCAGAGCGCAAGTTCCTTTCTTGACTATGGCCTGCGGAGGTGTTGGAGGTCGAGGTGGATGAGGAAGTCGTACAACTTTTTTTGAGAAAGCCTATGAGCAGGATGCGGTTGCTCGAGAAATATGAATGGAGGAAAGGTTTTAACAACTTGAGCAGCGGATGAAAGAGGCGTTTAGAGCACTGATCAATCAGATTGCTCCATTGTTTGTTGGTGGAAACCTACCTCGCTATCGTCCGGTTGCACCTCGGTAAACGAAAGAGGAGGAGGTGACGAATGATATTTCTATCACCAAACCATTGACAAGGGCGGTCAACATTGCTAATTGTGATCCGCGACTTTGGGAATCTAGTTTAAAGATCAATTTTCTTGAGCTTTAGGGAGGTATGACACCAGGAAAAATCCTGGAGGTTGATGCAGTGGAGGCAACCATTGAGTGACCTTTCACTTCAAATAATATTCCAGATCCAATAGTGGATTGGAGTAAGCCACCAGCTTTTGACGAAGAACCGGTGGAGAGAATTATAAAAAGAGAAAATAAAAAAGTAATGCAAAAAAAGGTGGTTACAGTTTTGGCGTTGTTGGAAACTGATTCAGAAGAATTAGTTAGATTTGATTTTTATGAAAAGCTTCCGTTTTGGGCGTATATTTTGATGATTTTGCAAGCAACAAGTTGTGGGCTTCTTGCCTAATATTGGAGCTTTCTTTGCTAATTTTCGAGGATTCTTCTTTGGAGTTTGGATTTGAAAAGATTAATTTAAAGTACAAGATTGATGCAGACAAGATTCGAAGAATTCAACTGTCGAGGATGAATTTTTCAAGCCAGAGAGAATGATGCAGACTGGAAGTATTTTAGAAACATAGGAATTTTATTTTATTGTTTGAAATTAGTGTTTTAGTAGGTGTGTTTTATTTTATTCAATATTTTACTTCCCTTGTTTGTTTTAATGCAGCGGGAATGTTTATTTCTATATCTTACCAGGATTCTTCGAATTAGGAAATTAGGTATTTTAGAATAATTAGTTTCCTAGTGTAATGTTTTCTTTATTTTTTATTTACCGGGATTCAACTTCCTGTTTTGCTGTTTCCTTTTCAGTCCTAGTTTTCTAGTATAAAATAAGTTATAGGGTGACATTAAAATTTAGTTACTATTGAATTAAAGAAAACTGAGTATTTACTCATTATAATTTGTTCAAGAAGAGAGTACCTCCAGTTCAAGTAATTTCGTAAAAGGGTTTTGCTACATACCACCCAATAGGTGGTCCGGGGTGGTTGCATTGGGAATTTAAACACTGTAGTATTTATAGAAACAATAGTCCATATGTACTTTTATATGTTTTCTTCGCAGGTTTTTCAAAAAGTCTACAAAAATCTTGATGCAAAACTAACAAATGCAAAAAAAAAAATTGAATAAGGACAAAATGAAAAAACCATAAAACCGTTTTGGTTTTTTTGCCAAAGGATTACTTTCTTCTGGCAGGCTTCTTCAATTGTCTACGGATTATTTTCATTAATGTCTCCCTTTTTTTATAACTGAATATCCGGGTCAGTTTGTACGCACTTCGAGTAATTTCAAGGCCACAAAAGTACGATCGGGTATATCTTTAGTCAATTTTTTAACATTTTAACAAACTTTTTTACTTTTTGGGTAGAGATACGCAATATGCATCCAAAAAGTTAAAAAAAAAAGATTAAAAAAACATTAAAGCCAAAAAAACACAGATGGTGAAATAGTGAAAACTTTTAGAGATAATTAAAACAAACTGAAGTACTTTACTGTGTTAAAAAATTGAATGTATTTTTTTAGGTGAACTGTAATTTCGAGACAGGGGTACCATATTTTGGGAGTGTATGGAAACATAATCCAAGTTGGTGAAAGAGACGAAAAAGAAATTACTTCCATCTGTTCTAGTCCCTAATTTTTAGTCCCAAATGCAACGATGGTATTTTGAAGAGTAAAAGCAGAAAAGTAAAAGTATGAAAAGAGTAATGATGATGTTCCCATAATAAGTTGGAATCCCTAAACAGGACCAATAAATTAAGACAGATGGGGTATGTGGAATATGAATCTTATTTGATAGATCTCCATTAGTTCTACTTTATAATATTTAAAAATAGTATAGATTGAAAGATATGAACAATTAAAATTATATTGGAATCCAAACATTGCACACAATTTCAAACCGAGAGAGTATTAAAGTGAAGAGAAAAAAAATAAAATAAACTAAAGAATAGAGAGAAAATGGTATCCGGGTATCGATGCTTCTAAACCAATGGTACCTACCATAAAGTTGTCAGCAACCTCTTGATTAGTACCAACAACCTCTTGATTAGTACCATCCACTCGCGTGCGGTACACTGCTGACCACCCATTAGGTGGTTTCTAGCTTTTGCCTTATGGTTTTCCTTTTTTGTTTGTTTTTTTTTTCTTTTTTAAAAGATTTTAATTTCAAGGAGTATTTTCTTGGCAATTATGCATTGTTTTCCATTTGCAAAAATGAGTTTTCTCATAAAAGTTGAGTTTTAACTTAGTTGCTAAAATCACTTTTGTTTTCCATTAGCTAAAAGTAGAGTTCTAAAAGCCAATTTTCTCTCACATACTAATTCTACTAAAAGCAAGTTGCTAAAATCACTTTTGTGCTTTTAACAAATATGGGTTGAGGCCCTTAGAGGTGCTAAAAAACCAAAGCTTTTAGTAAACGGGAACCTCACAACATACTAGTAATTTTGAAGTTCTCTTTCAAGTTCCGAATTATCAAAAAAAAAAAAAAGGTTCTCTTTCACATAAACCTCCAGAAAACTTGGGTAATACTTGAGCATGTATTGCTTGTTCAATTCCCTGTACCGTTGTAGACACCCCAATTTTGACCCGAGAAACTTATCAAGCATCCCCGATGATGAAAATGCCTGATAAGAGCACGCGGACCTTGATTGTGAACTTGGAAACCCCTCCTAAACCTCTTCAAAATAAACCCAAGCTTGCACCACCTTCTAGTACATTCAAAACCCTCTTTTTTTGATATATAATATGTCCCAATCCATCTTGAAATGAGGGAGATGTGCACGTTTTACCCAAACGATTCATTCTTCCGACCTTCTAAGGGTAAAATGGTCATAGATTTTGATGTACAAATCATCTTGGGATCAAACCACTTGGGTTAGAAAGTAGACTTGACAAGCTTTCCAACGCTTCAAACCGTGCGCAAAACGGAGTTCGGTAGCACCCAGAATGACCCCACGAAGTTTGGAATTTTGTGCTGTCTCCAAGTCCAGGCGCCTGGATTGGATGATTCCAGGTGCCTGGATTTGATCAATATGGGCGCCTGGACTCTCTCCAGATACTTGCATCCCAAGGTGAACTGAGTGGGGAGGAGCGTCTTGGAGATCTTGGCAGAGATTTTTTGCAGTATTATAATGGAGGGAAGATAGGTATCCTGGTGGACCCCTAAGGTGGACCTTTAAGGGTTCAAATGGCCCTTTTTGAACCTTATGTTGCCTATATGAAGCCCCTCATCTCTCTCATTTGGAAGAGGATCAACTACACTCTTTTCCCTACTGTTATGCTGCCCAAATCTCTCCAGAAAACTGATCCTAATCCAGCTACTCTCCATTCTCATTCCTCTCAAAGCCAATAAATCAATTTTCACCATCATCCCCCAACTAAGAATTACTCAATCCTTTGTTCATTCAAAATCAAATGCTTGAACCCAAACCCATACTATACCAGTAGCACATTTCAGTCCTTACAACCATCAAAAATCACCAAAACCAAACCCAAGTTCGTCAAATCAAGTCTTTCAAGGTAGACTTTTCTACCAAAATGCTCAAATAGGCCCTGAGGGGACACCATTCAAGCTCTTACTAGTTCTTCATACTAGTTAAGAGTTTGAAAAGGTTTCAAATTACACAAAAATGGAAGCTCTCCACCTGCACCTGCATCAGCTCCAGGCGCCTGGAATAGCTTAATGCAGGCACCCATATCCAATCCAGGCGCCTGTATCATTCCAATATGGGCGCCTGGACTCCATTCTCCTTGCTGTATTTCCTGTTTTCTTTATACTCCATTTGATCATTCGAAGCATTAATATGTCATTTGTGTTTGTTGTTAACACTGCATGGTCTAGATGGTCACTTTAAAGTATGATTGATGACATTTTGGAAGTAAGTTTATGTTCAAAAAGGAATTTTGCATTTTAATTGGAGACTGCATGATATTCTGCTGAGTCACATTCCAGGCGCCTGCACTTGAGCAATCCAGGCGCCCATTATCATTCCAGGCGCCTGGAATCACCTACTCTAGGCGCCTGCACCTATTCCAGGCGCCTGGACCAGCTTAGTCCAGGTGCTCAGTTTGCAATCCAGGTGTGCATAATGTGGTGTTCGTGGGTCCATTTTGGGATCTTTCTGAGTCATTTAGTCACCTTTTCTTGCATTTCAATGGGAGAAATATCATTTTCATACATTCATAACATTTAGCATATGTAACCACACACATCATTTTGGTTTTGTAAATGCATTCACGTGCTCCCGCATGATTTTGTGAATAAAGTCCATCCAAACAACGTTTTCAAAATTCCCTAAACATTGAGTAAAGACCGGTAATCATGCCGGGCGAGTGGGGTGCTTTAAATTCCTTCCCCTCTCATAACCTAGCTCCCGGACCTAAGAAATCTCATTTTAAAAAGACCAGTGAAACATTTTTCCATACCAAGGGTAAAAGAGTCACTTTTCAAATGGTTTCTCGGGCATGGTCCTCAAACCCGAGTGGCGACTCCATCAAATCATTTTCCAAACACCATTTTCGTGGACATTTCCGCGGGGTGTTCACAACCATTCATACCATTGTCTATCTAGAACCTTCGGTCACCAAACGAAGATGAGCAAAGAGATTTCAAAGAACATTCATAGTACATCTTTGATATAGCATTGACCGGAATATGGGGGCCTATGAGGGGTGTAGTGAGTCCCATCCAGCCGTCCATTTCAGCACTAACGGCTCCGATTTAATCTAAATTCCAAATGATCTGAGTCGTCCATTGTTTACATTAAAATCCAAGCGTTTATTACCAAGATGAACGGCCGGATGGACTCATTACACCCCTATAATGAGCTCCTCACTATAGAACCCCCGGTTCCGCATTGACCACACTTGAAACAGAAGTCATGGTTGGAACATTTTACAATTGATTACTTACTAGCAGAAAACCCGTTTTATGCACGGGATGAATTCATGCACACACAATTAGTTTAAATTGTCGAAATTCATAAACTATTCAACACCTCTACCCAACAAAAAAAGAAATGCAATTTAATAAA